>JARQZK010002925.1:635000-686811 GCA_030704885.1 Cynegetis impunctata | reverse complement strand
TTTTTTGGTTTTGGTGGTTTCAACTACTATATTTCCTAAACTGCCGTTATTTCAATATTTTTATTAGGTTTTAAGGTTTTAGTTACCTTCAAAGCTGCTCCAAATTGACTCGGATGACTAAGCATTTGTATGCAAAAAATAACAAAAGTAAGTGCGAGGAAAATACTATCTTAGTGACATAGCCTTGCAGCTCTTAATAATTTTGAAGATATCTATACATCTTGCACCGTTTATTTTAAACTAAGTTCAATGATAAACCGAGTTTAATTTGACATTTTCGCTTGTCAAATGTCCAATTAAACTCGGTTTATCATTAAATTTAGTTTAATAATATACGGCGCAAGAGCCTATAAATGAACTATTTTATATCGAATCAGGGTTATAATAATTTCAAGGCTCAATTCAGATAATATACGAAACAAACGATTGGCCCATCTCTAACCAGGAACGTGAATCATTTTTATCTGATAGAGGTTCAAAAAAATCGTCATGTTCTTCGACTTGTGAATTTTAAATAGTATTTAATGTTAATTCATCGTGTTGAATGTTTGTTTTGTTCATTTAACGATGGTTGCACTACAAATTATTCTTAAGCAGTATTGAAGACGTTTGTTACGGAATTTGTCGATGCACCTGATCAACCTACTCATAAAAATTCGGCACTCTGAACTCGAATAATAATTTATAGTTAGGTACTCATCATAAATTTGCACCGATAATAATAAATCTTGTAACTGTCAATAAGATTACACCAAGTAGATATTATTAATCAAGGTAGTTTTATACATCTAAACTTCGGAACCATGAAAATAAATATGTCAAATCATCAGGTTAAGTACTTCAGCCACATGGAGAGTTTTTTTAAATTTTTCGGTGTCAGGTGACATATTGTCTAAATGCAATTTTTCTCAAGTAATGCATAATAAAAATTTGATCACTTTGGAAGTGTTTCATACCTGAAACAAACGAAGGATAATTATTTCTTCTCCTAGTTATATATATATATATATATATATATATATATATATACATATATACATATATATATATATATATATATATATATAATATATATATATATATATATATATATATATATAGGTATATATATATATATATATATATACATATAATATATACTATATATATAATATATATATATATATATATATATATATATATAAATATATATATATATATATATATATAGGTATATATATATATATATATATATATATATATATGCATATATATATATATATATATATATATATAATATATATATATATATATATATATATATATATATATATATAAATATATATATATATATATATATATATATTTTCATTAGAATTGTTATTGCCTGTGAACTATTTCTAATCTTTTGATAATTATTAGCAATAACAGGCTTGTTGAATCTCAAAAAACTCGATTTTATTAAAAAGTTTAATAAAATCGAGTTTTTTGAGATTCAACAAGCCTGTTATTGCTAATAATTATCAAAAGATTAGGGGAAGTGTGCCTGAGATGGCATACTTTTTTTTTGGGTAGAATAATTTTTTAATTTATGGCCAAAAAAATATGTTTATGTAGGAAATATATAAAAATGGAATAAATAAAGTAAGTTTTCCCAAAAAATAAACGGTTTTATTATTAACAAACGAAAAAATAAATTTTAAAAAAGAAGCATGGTATGCCATCTCATGAAAGTAACTATTGATGAGATGGCATAGTATTAAAAAAAATATAAAACTAGGTACAAATTTCACATGTGAACATTTTTGTCTTTCTGTCTACTCCAGCACATTCTGCATGGGCCCATTTCTTACAGATGTGACACTGGAACCATAATTCCCTTGATGGAGACCAGGAGTAAAGTTCATTGCAATAAATACAAGGCGAGTCCTCCTCATCTAGGTCATCCCCTAGGTCAAAACCCTCGGCTTGCTCATCTTCATTCTCATCCTCCATAACACATTTCTTATTCATAGTTCTCTCCGACTTTCTTATCATCCCTTCTTTTTTTTGTGAATCCTTGTCCTGCTCAATATCTCTACCAATTTTCTTCTTAACTGTTCTTGCCGCCTTTCTCAGCATTACTTCTTTCTTCTGTGATTCCTCATATTTTAATTTTTCAATTTCAGGGGTTGTTGTTAGATTACCATATGACCCTTTTCTTCTTTTTCGTCGCACTATCTCTGCGACTTTTGGCATTGGTGAAATTTCCTCAATTGATAGGTCAAGATTTGTTCCTGGAACTGGCAAAACTAAAGTTTCATTGGTCTTTTCGTTAGAGGCCTTGGTAGATTGGAAAATTTGCACCGAGTTTGTCATGACGTTGACTTTATTTAACTGACCATCTTGTACTTGGTTTTCATCCCGATTGTCATCCTCTTCAGCGTTAGTTACTTCTGCGGCAGCAAACATCCAATCGGGGAAGATGTTGTCGTTGAATGGTGCTATGCCAGTCGCCGAAAATCCGCTTAGAGCATTGGGAATGGTTGCTGCCTTGATATATGCTGCGTTGAATAAACAGGCTACTTGGAAATGAGTTACTACACGCCCTGGGTTATTTTTAAGCCAATTAGTTAGTTCTTGATTGTAGTAAGCATTAAGAGGACCAAAAAAGCTAACATCCAACGGTTGTAACCGGTGGGTACAATGTGGGGGAAAACAAAAAAGAATTATGCCATTTTCTTTAGCATATAAAAGTGCATCTAAGCTTTTATGGCTAGTGTGTCCATCCAATAACAGCAAGACTTTATTTTGCTTTGATGGTTTCACATATTTCGCAAAGTGCTTCAACCATTTAGGAAATATGTCACTATTCATGTACCCATTTTCCTGGGTAAATGCCACAGATCCAACAGGTGCTCCATCCATTAATTCAGCTTTCATGTTTTTTCTTGGAAATATGAGAGCAGGAGGGAGATATGTCCCTAAAAAAAATACATAACGTTTTTTTATAGGTAGGTACCTACTTTAAAATCATAAACTTACCTGCTGCGTTCATACAACAAACGGTCGTTAGTCGCTGACCTCGTTCAGCGCTACTTAAAACGCCTACTTGTTTTCTGCCTTTGGTGGCCAAAACTTTTGTATTCTTCGAAGGAACGGTGGTAATACCCGATTCATCCATATTCCAAATATCATTCGGCAGGAATTTATGTTGATCCAATACTCCAGAAAGCATTTGAAAGTATTTGTCAATTTGAACTTTGTTAAAAGCTCTAGCTCGAGCTGCAGAAGTACTCTCAGGAGATCGTAAGGATATCGTAGGAATACGTTGCCTGAAACCATTCAGCCAGGTCCACCCAGCCATTTTAGTTTCAGTAGAAAATCGATGAGGGATTTGTTTTGCTTCCGCAATTTTAAATGCCAGTTTTCGGACGTCATCCGTTGTAAGCCCAAAAAACATGGATTCCATTTTTTTGATATGTTGGTCCAGTTCATTTTCTAAATTTTCATTAAATGTGCTTTTGTGACCTCCTATGTAACCTTTTTTCCAGCCTTCCTCCTTAGTTGCCCTACGTCTTAATGTCCCAAAAGGGACATTACACGTTTTTGACGCTAGAAGCCACCCCATACGTTTCGCCTTCACAGCTAAGATGGCTTCCTGCATATTATTTTCATCCCATGACTCTCTATTTGAATTCCTTTTGTAGCGACCCATGTCTAAAAAACATTGTTTCCAATTAATAATCGAATTGCAGAGATGGCATACCATGCCATCTTGAAAAAATTGTTTTATGCCATCTCATAAAATTAACGGTTATTTTTAAATAATACAATTTTTACTAAAAAATATTTTAAACTCGGTATTTGATAACTTAGATATAATATTCAATAAATTATCTACCTGAAAGTTACAATAACATACCTTCAAGTCCTTCCCGTTACCCACCAAACTATCTGCGAACGACACTTAAAAATATTTTGCGTAAACGAAATGTGACAAACATACGTTTCGACCACTCAAAGACAACTGACCTGCTTCCGATTAACACAGTAGTTTGTTTGAGCCGATGGCTTCAAGGGGGCGCAACAAAAGGCGCGTAATTCAAAATGTATCTACATTAAATAGTGACTATGCCAACTCAGCAAGTATGCCATCTCGGGCACAATTCCCCTATATATATATATATATATATATATATATATATATATATATATATATATATATGTATATATATATATATATATATGAAAATGAAGAAAAACGTCTTAATACTCTACAAGCCTTTATTTTAGTACTTGATGAGATGACCGGTATCAAAATGCCTTGCATTTCATCTTCAGAGGCTACATAGGGAGAACAAAATATAAGTATATACAACCATCCAATATCAATCAGCATAAACCTTACAACCGCACTTCGACTAACAATTGCTTTAAAAACATTCAATACGTACTCACATAAATTAACCAAAATTTGTCAAATCATAATATTATAAATAATCCACAAAAAGATACGCGCTGGTAGAGTTCCCCAGTTAAATATTTCATAATAAAAATATAATAACTATTGATGCTATATGACTGAAAGAAATTAAGACCAGAATAATGATAGCAAACGATGCCTACAATTGAGCGAGACAAATGGCATGGAATGACAATCTGAACAAGAATATGAATTATATAAATTTGGACAGAGTCATCTGTTTAAGATAGATTAACCCTGACCTAGGAAGCTATAATTGTGCAGAAAGAAAGTTGAAACATGAATATAAATATAAAATCAATCTAGTTGGGCTTAAAGAATAGAGTCAGAAGGATCTCCAGCTCACATTTGTATAAACAAAATTTAGATAAGTTAAAATCATTGTTACTTCAAAACTCATACCCTAAAAAACTCCTCAACCATTTACTTTTCAACATTCCAAATAATAATTATGTTAGATCCTCTGAGCCTGACGTTGCAAATGGGATCTCTGAAGACAATAATAATTCCAATATTTCAAATTTCAAACAATATTTTGTACTCCCTCACTATAATTTTTTACTTGATCAAATTTGCAAAACTATTAAAAATCCGTATAATAATTTACCTGATGTTCATTTTATAAAAACTATTCCTTCCACTTTAAAACCACTAATATAGATACAGTAAAATCAAAGACACTACTGATTTGTTCGATAAAAATGTAATTTATAGAATTAATTGTTCAGTCTGTAACAGTCCTCACATAGGTCACACTGGAAGAAATTTTTAAACAAGAATCAACGAACATGAGAGTGACTGCCGGTTTCTCAGACGAACTAGTGGTTTATCACAACACACACTAGAAACTGGTCATCGTATGAATTTTGGGGACGCCGCCTTCATTGGGACTCAGGAGTATCACACAAAAAGAAATTTCATTGAATCATTAGAAATCAAAAGCCACTCAAATAGTTTGAATCTTGCCACTGACGCACAGAATATTAACACAATGTATTGTATCATAATCAAACTCATTGAAGACCATGTTAACAAAATGAAGAACCTTTTTTGTCACATACGCCATGTCAAGTTCCATTCAAACTCTGTAGTTTCATTTGTTTTTCTGCTTAGATTAGGTTATGTTTCACCGGTTTCGACATTGTTCTCATGTCTGATTTTTCATCCACATTTTTAGTAGACATCTTTCTTTGTTATTAACAATTGTCAATTTTAAATTATGTACGTTTTATTCGATGTGTTTTTGTTCGTTTCACTTTATGAAGTTTACTCAATGACTCAATATATTTTTTGGTTAACTCATGTTGGGAGTAAGTATTGAAAAAGACATTTGGTCTTACCATATATCGATTTTATATTATATTTTTAGTAACCTGATGATGAACATGAAAATGACAGAAAAGTTGGTAATTCTTCAATAAAGAGTTTTACCGGAGTTCAAGTTTTGTGTTTTATATCCCGATTAAACCATTACTCTCAAATTCAACCTACAAGTTGATATTTCCAATCTATCATATATATATATATATATATATATATATATATATATATATATATATATATATATATATATATATATATATATATATATATATATATATATATCTATATATATATATATATATATATATATATATATATATATGTATTTATACTTGAGATTTCTCAAATTTCTTGAACCGTTTCACTATATTCTAGGACATTGAATTTTTCTTGGGAATATTGGTTCAAAACTTTGGTAGTTAAAACTCCATAAATTTTTTGTTTATATTATATTAAAACGTTTCGACCAACATATGTAGTCTTCTTCAGTTTGGAATTACTTTAATCTACGGGAACAGAAAAATCGCACTTTTAAAATTACGGACAGGTGATTATTTTCTTGAAAAAACTTACCAAAAAAGGAATTCTTCACTATGACATTTACACTTTTCTAAAATTTTTCTCAAACGGACACGACAAATATACGAAACCTTCACAAACACTTAACATCAATATAAATTAGTAAAATCCGTTTCATTGGCAACTTCATTGCTTCATCACGTCTATATTGTAGCTGACATCAAACTGTTCGATTCGCATGTGGTATGTATGTTTTTTGCGACTTCATTTGTTTATTATTTGTTATGTGTTTTGATTACATTATTGAGGACTGTTATTTTTCTTTTCGTTTTGACAATCTTGTAGAGTAGGTTAAAATATATTTGATTTAGATTTTTTATATCAGTCTTCTCATTAATAGAGTTTGGATTTTTTTTAATATGTACCATTTCGAGAAATTCTCTCTCTTTTTTATTCGATTCGGTAATCAGAATTTTTGTCTCCTCGAAATTGAATTTGTGTTTTTTTTCCTCTTCGTGATTCGTCAACGCAGTTGACGCACAAAAAAAAAAAAAAAAAAAAAACTGCGTTGACGAATCACGAAGAGGAAAAAAATCACAAATTCAATTTCGAGGGAACAAAAATTCTGACTACCGAATCGAATAAAAAAAAGAGAGAATTTCTCGAAATAGTACATATTAAAAAAAATCCAAACTCTATTAATGAGAAGCCTGATATAAAAAATCTAAATCAAATATATTTTAACCTACTCTAGAAAATTGTCAAAACGAAAAGAAAAATAACAGTCCTCAATAATGTAATCAAAACACATAACAAATAATAAACAAATGAAGTCGCAAAAAACATACATACCACATGCGAACCGAACAGTTTGATGTCAGTTACAATATAGACGTGATGAAGCAATGAAGTTGCCAATGAAACGGATTTTTCTAATTTATATTGATGTTAAGTATTTGTGAAGGTTTCGTATATTCGTCGTGTCCGTTTGAGAAAAATTTTAGAAAAGTGTAAATGTCATAGTGAAGATTTCCTTTTTTGGTAAGTTTTTTCAAGAAAATAATCACCTGTCCGTAATTTTAAAAGTGCAATTTTTGTGTTCTCGTAGATTAAAGTAATTCCAAACTGAAGAAGACTACATATGTTGGTCGAAACGTTTTAATATAATATAAACAAAAAATTTATGGAGTTTTAACTACCAAAGTTTTGAACCAATATTCCCAAGAAAAATTCAATGTCCTAGTATATATATATATATATATATATATATATATATATATATATATATATATATATAATAAGTGAAACTAGGACATTCATTTCAAACTAATCAAACAAAGCTCCTAGCGGAGCTGGTTAGAAGAGTTCACGAAAGCATCGAAATAACTACATCTACCTTAGACGGTACTTGTTAGAAATGTCAATTTGTTTATCATAATCGATGGAAATTGATAGACAGACTGTTTCGCCCTTATTGTGGCTCATCAGTATCTTCCATCTATCGAAAGTGATAACCAAACCAACATTTCAAACGGTCTTATATCTTCCTTCTAATATGACACAGCGCCACCAGTCGGAAACAATTGCACCACATCTTTCAGATAGACGAAACATTTCGGCAACGAGAACTCGTACGTCCGGACAGCCGGAAATGGCTACTATATCTGCTAGGGAAAAGTTGACACACAAATCGATGTGATTCGACATTCACACACCGCAAGTAGCAATCGCTCCGAATTTTAACGCAATCGCAAATGAATGTGAGTAAGAATGCATCGTGTTAACGGAACACGTATCGTGGTTTTTAAGTGAAACTAGGACATTCATTTGAAATTAATCAAACAAACCTCCTAGCGGAGCTGGTTATAAGAGTTCACGAAAGCATCGAAATATCTACATCTACCAGAGACGGTACTTGTTATAAATGTTAATTTGTTTATCACAATCGATTGAAATTGATAGACAGACTTTTTCGCCCTTATTGGGACTCATCAGTATCATCCATCCATCGAAAGTGATAACCAAACTAACATTTTAAACGGTCTTAAATTTTCCTGCTAGTAACTCAAAGGCATATAAATATGACACAGCGCCACTGTGTGGTAAACAGTTTCCCTTTAGCATCTGAAGAAGGTGAAGTTCCACCGAAACGTGTGTCATGCGTTCTTTCATTTCATAAATGTGTAAATTGTTATTATTAACCATTGTTTTAATATAGATAGATAACTATCCAAATAGTTAGATAGATAGAGATACATTGGCAGATAGGTGAATAGATAGAAAGATAGACAGATAAAAATAATTTAAATGGCAGAACAACGTTTGCCGGGTCAGATAAATAGATATGTAGATAGATAGATAGTTAGATAGGTAGATATACATCGGCAGATAAATGAATAGATAGAAAGATAGATAGATAAAAATAATTTATATGGCAGAATAGATAGATATGTAGATCTAAATAGATAGTTAGATAGGCAGATATACATCGGCAGATAAATGAATAGATAGATAGATAGATAGATAGATTGGCCAGGTCAGCTAGTATATATATATATATATATATATATATATATATATATATATATATAAATCTATATATATATATATATATATATATATATATATATTATATATATATATATATATATATATATATATATATATATATATATATATATTTATTTATTTGAATTGTTTTTGCCTGTGAACTATTTCTAACTTTTTGATAATTATTAGCAATAACAGGCTTGGTGAATCTCAAAAAACTCGATTTTATTAAAAAGTTGACGTTTTGCCACATTCGTGGCTTTATCAAAACTTTTGAAAAATTGAAATTTCTTCGACATTTATCGCTTTGAAAAAATTTGATTAGTTAAAAAAGACTACTATGTTTTATCAAAATTTTTCGGCTGTGGCCGTTCTCTGTTATTTTTGAAAAAAAGATAAATAGTACCAAATTCTTTGACTTTTCAAAATCAAAATAATTTGAACCTATTTCGAACATTACGTGGGTAAAGGTTTCTGTGGTTTACCTTACCATCTAATAATAACAGATTTGAATGTTAATATTGGACTGAATAGCACGTAATAAATAACAGAGAAAGGCCACAGCCTAAAAATTTTGATGAAACATAGTAGTCTTTTTTAACTTTTCAAATTTTTTCAAATCAATAAATGTCGAAGAAATTTCAATTTTTCAAAAGTTTTGATAAAGCCACGAATGTCGTGGCGAAACGTCAACTTTTTAATAAAATCGAGTTTTTTGAGATTCACCAATACTGTTATTGCTAATAATTATCAAAAAGCTGCCGTCTTCTTCAAATTTTGAAATGCTAAAATTTTGAACCACTTTTATGGTATTGTTTTGTCTGAAAAACAACGCCAACGAATTTCAGCTCATTTGATCTGATATATTAAATATCAAACATTGGTACTCTACAATATCTATTACTTTCTGGGAAAGTACAAGTTCGGAAAATACTGTTTCTTGGAAGTCTGGAGTCGAAATGTATAGTTTACTTAAATAACTGTTGTTAAAATCAGAGCATGAAGGTGAGGTTGGAGTTGATGACTTTTTATATATTTGCTTCATTTCCAACTTCCTATCTTTTTAGTAAAGCCTGATCCACAAGGTGAAAGATTAAAATATTTCTGTTGTTAGCCAAACAAACTGAAATTTCTCCCTCCGTAATGATTTTACATTTCTTGAACAAGTTATGAACGTCTTCTTACTTAAACTTCATATTTCAGGTAATAATTATGCTGTAGCAGCAGCTGCTTACTTTTCCTTCATTTTTTACCATAATCACGACCAAAAGTTATGCAACGAAAAGAATAATGTAAACAATTTTAATGTCGATTTGGTTATTCGTTATACGGTTGCGATTATTATGATCAACTTCATTCTCCTAAATCATACCTACCTATAATTATGTGCATACTATTATTGGGTTATTTAGTACAGTGAAAACAACCATTTAATTCTACACGGCTTTCGCCGGAAAATAGGTACTTTTCGACCTGAAAAGAGCTGCTTCCTCAAAGAAAAAGCATCCGGTGATTTACTCTGAAAGATAGCCGAAAAAAGTATTTTCATGTTTTAAGTTATTTAAAATATGTAATCAAAATATCAGATCCAAAGAAAATTCTTTATGGTTTATTCAATAATTAATTATTATCGTGTCCTGCATTATACGTCATCCAATACAACATAAGATCATTTCAGCGACCCATAGAACAACCCCAGTCCTCACCATACATCCTATGATCATTAATCTTAGCATGGCATGATTATCTGACGCACTTGTTACACAGGAGCTATTAACTCCCCACGTGAGTCTCATTCAAAATCACGGCGCGGAACCGGCCTCTGCCGCCAGATTGCGTTGGCCATTGTGGCCGCGAAATACGATATGGAATAAACAGATGTACCACCTTGTATTCAATGAGCCGTATAATTTCGTATTATAAGCCAGTTAATTTTTGTGAGTGAATTACAGTGTTTTATACACTTGCGGTTAATTTGAATGAGTGGTTGGTTTTATGCTTGATTTTTTGCTTTGTTATAACGATATATAAAAGAAGCTTGTTTAAATAGATAATAAGTAATTTCGATTGAAAACCGTTCGAAACAAATGTTTCATTATACCAAAAAATATGTATAAAATAATGAACATGCATGTATATAATATAGATACAGCTATATATATATATATATATATATATATATATATATATATATATATATATATATATATATATATATATATATATATATATATATATATGTATATATGTATACACACGCCAAGCCTATTCAGTGGAGAGAAATATTCATACATGAATATCAATATTACTCTCTTAATATTCAATATCGATATTCATTCTCCTGACATTTACAAAAATGAGAATCCTTTGCTTATTCTTAATCTGGATTAGATAACTCTTGTGAAATATCCTACTTAATACGTTATATTTCGTATAATGACAAACAGACATCATATGAGAAAGGAAAATAACAGATAATCATACACACATACGTATTGTGAATTATTCTTTTGGTCTCAAATATTAATTTTAATTGAGGTTTGTCAGACTGATGAATTTCAGGGTAGCTTCAGATTTTGTTTGGGACCTGTTGAAAGGTCCTCGAGATGGCTGTCAAGGGAATTCAACTTCGAGCTTCCAATAACTTTCGTCGCAGGTGCTATTAAGGCACTCTAGTTTCTCCATTTAAAGTGTAATTAAAGTTGAAATCGTGTTCGTCTGAACAAAACTATATGTACATATATGTATAATATCGCATGAAAAGTACTGCGGAGAATACTTTCTCATACAGCTATATTTGTTTGATAGCTCTATTTGGTAAAGTTGAATGCAGTAACTATCTAAGCGCTGAAACCAGACGGATTACTTGTGTTTCATACTTGGGGATATGGAAGAGGTTATATCTATTGCAGATATTTTCGGAAATATTCACATCTCATTTTTAACTTTTGAAAGGAATTCTTTCAGCGCCTTTTCACCACATAATCCCAAGGGAACATCGATGCCCGCTTGATCTTGTGAAAAGGATAAAATTTGGATGAGGAAATAGTTTTTCTCGATTATCTATTTCCTTGATAGCCTACTGATCCCGTCGATATGAGTCAGTTCTGAGTGTGCATTTACACAGGACTTTAATTTTTGCCTGTGAAAGTTCGTTATCGAAATGAGGTATGATTAGGCGAATATTGACAAATAAGTGATATCAGAATTCATAGTAAGTGGATCGTAAAAAGATTGTTACTTGTAGAAATTGAGTATTAAAATATAAGCTCTCACAGTATTGCGGAAACTTATTGAAGGATCTACAAAGATTAGCAACAGCGATCTTATGAAAAGTATGAAATATTTTATTATTTCATGTGGATATATATATATATATATATATATATATTTATATATATATATATAAATATCTATAAATATATATATATATATATATATATATATCTATAAATATATATATATATATATATATATATATATATATATATATATATATATATATATATATATATATATATATATATATCACATTTAAAAAATCTAAAATCGTGGCCCAGAAGGTCTAAAACGGATTTAGAAACCATCCTCCACGCCACTGTTGACTAAAAAATGAAATCTGACGTAATTCCGTTGAATTATCTGATGAATTATCACTATATTCCGAAAAATAAACTTTAGGATCTTCTTAAGGATCTTTATTTTTCTAGTAGGTGTTCATAGTTATCAATTACAAGGGAAATTATTAACCACAGAAAGATAATACAGGTGAGTAAAATATTTTGAGATGGTTTTTATATTTCTACAATACAGCTGGTTCATCGCCGGTTACTTGTAATTATGAGTCTACAAATTAATAAAGGGGTGAAAATATTACAGGCAGACGAAGAAACCTGTAATTCAAAGCTTCGAATAATGTGTAAGTATTATCATGAGGATGCCATATAGACCAGTAGTTCCCAACAAGAGGGCATTTCGACTGTTCAGAGGGGCAAATCTCACTGTTCAGGGACAATGAAAAAATTCGACTTTTTCAGAATCTACACATGCTAGTTTGTTAAGAGGAACTATCAAGTTTTCGGATATTTTTTTCTTCTATCATATATTAAAAATTAGCAATCACGTGCTTGAGAACTTAGAACTTCGTTGTTTTTAAACATGCCTTTGAATTCGATTGTGGGCTGATCACGCCACTGTTTTTGTATTGTATCTGCTTAAGCATCAACTAAAAATAAGACAGTAATCAGAATAGGGAAATAATCTTATGTGCATCATACGGCTCTAGTTAGTTTCTGTCAGCTGTAAATCCGTCTCGATGCTGAAAAGAAAGATGTCGAAATAGAACTTATCGAAAATTTAAAAACAAGAGATTTTTCTGTGTAAATGGACGAGTCAACATTAGAGACAACATTGCTTACATATGTAAGAACATTGGCAATGCTTATTTCGCAAATCATTAAAAGGCAGCACTTACTTCAAAGATATATATATATATATATATATATATATATATATATATATATATATATATATATATATATATATATATAGGTATATTTATATATTTTCATTCATTTATTTATAGTACACTGAAAATTTACTTAGATACTCATAAAATACCTATAAAAAATATAACGTCTGTGCTGCTGATGATGCTCCTAATATGATGGGAAAAAATTGGTTGCTTAAAATTGATGAAAGAAAATCCAGAAATGCTCCCTGTGCGTTGTGTTATTCACAGTATATTAAATATATATATATATATATATATATATATATATATATATATATATATATATATATATATATATATTAAAGCAATTCCAAGGGCCAAACAATTTATAAAAACAAATATATTATGTTTACTTAAATTATTGTTATTAATGAATAACCCCTGTGTGATTTCTTCCTGCAGTTCATCATTTGCTACTTAGTGAATAATTACATTTTAATACTAAAAATTAGGTATGCATATGTAACATGACGGTGCCTGGAATTAATTGAATCTGTTAAAGTTCAAACTAGTTCGGGTTATACTATTACCTATTCAGAAAACATTCAACATCTATTTGTACCAAAAATAATCCACACCTAGTTTCATAATGAAAGCTGTAATTAAAATATTTGTTACATAAATGTCTTATAAATTGCAATTTGAATATCAGCGAGAACATATAACATTATATATAATATATATATATATATATATATATATATATATATATATATATATATATATATATATATATATATACAGGGCCGGCCTAAGGGGTGTGCGAAGTATGCAGCCGCACACTCAAGCCTTTTGGAGGGGCATGAAATTGACCAATTTTTGTAAAAAAAAAATTATAAAATTATATATATATATATATATATATATATATATATATATATATATATATATAAATATATATATATATATATATATATATATATATATATATATATATATATATATATATATATATATGTTCGTATGTATGTGCTTATGTATGCGCAATTTTGGAGCCATAGGGTTGAAAGTTTGTAAATAGGTAGTTTCGCATAATATCTTGGATGGGGTTGTTTTTGGTTCGAATTGGTTGCGGGTTTGCCCCCCCGGGAGAAAAATAAATCTTGTTTATACGATAAAGGTCGCAATTTTGTAGCAATAGGGTTGAAAGTTTGTATCTAGGTATTTTTGTATGATATCTTGAACGGGATTGGTTTTGGTTCAAATTGGTTGGGGGGTTGACCCCCTGGGGGAAGAAAAAAATCTTAATTACATGAAAAAGGGCGTAATTTTGGAGCAATAGGATTGAAAGTTTATGAGTAGGTAGTTTCGTGTGATATATTGAATGAAATTGGTTTTAATGCGAATTGGTTGTGGGGTTGAACCCCCAGAGAAATAATCTTGTTTACACGATAGAAGGCGCAATTTTGGTACCATAGGGTTGAAACTTTGTAGGTAGGTAGTTTCGTACGATATCTTGAATGCTATTTATTTCAATATAAATTGGTTGGAGGGTTGACCCTCCGAAGGAGGAAAACAATCTTGTTCACACGATAAAGGGCGCAATTTTATAGAAATAGAGTACGTAGTTTCGTATACCTTGGATGTGATTGGTTTTGATACGAATTGGTTGGGGGAATGATCCCCCGGGGAGGAAATAAATATTGTTTACACATAAGAGGGCGCAGTTTTTTTTGAATTTAACGCCTTTCCTCGAAAATTTTTTTTACGTAAACTTGATGTTTTGTTCACTAATATTCGTGACCGTATATTTTCAAACTTATTTTGCCGTTTTTTCCACACAATATAACCGATTTTCATAGACGCGTTTTCACATCCAACACCATCTGCACACTCGATATATGAGAGATTTAACTTGTACAGTATACATCAGACTTTGAATATATTCAGCAGGGGGAATGAGTTGAATCCATTTATTCTTTTAATAAGTTATCAGAATTATTTTACCTGTTCATTTCTAAGGTCACCCAAAAGTTTAATTTCAATCCTCTACTGTCTACTCCCTCTATGAAAGATATGGAAATTTGTATGGAAAAAATGATTCTCATTAACCAATGATTGGATTAATAAGAACCCCTCTCATTGTTTTAAGAACTGGGCTTATGTTCTTCAATTCTTTTTTCTTCGTTCCTATATGTTTTAATGATATAAATTTTGTTACCAGCTTTAAATGACAATTTATGGATACTGAGGCTTTATCTGTTCCTGATTTATTGTTCTTTATAATTTGGGCTAAAGAATTCTGTTCGTACGATATGCGGTATTGATATTATATTGATATTGATGAATGTTGAGTTTCTTGCCAATATCTATGTAATGCGAAAATTTATTTATTGCTGAATTAAAATTCTTCTTATTGCTAATATTGTATTAATATAACATGTATTATATGCAGTACTAGCTACATTGCCACGGATATATATATATATATATATATATATATATATATATATATATATATATATATATATATATAAGTAAGAATTATTCGTGTTATACGGAAAACACGCCCGTGGTTATAAAATTAAGTGAACTAGGACATTTATTTGAAACTAATCAAACAAACCTCCTAGCGGAGCTGGTTATAAGAGTTCACGAAGCATCGAAATATCAACAAACTACCCTAGACGGTAATTGTTCGAAATGTTAATTTGATTATCACAACCGATGGAAATTGATAGACAGACTGTTTCGCCCTTATCGGGGCTCATCAGTATCATCCATTCACCGGGAGTGATAACCAAACCAACATTTCAAACGGTCATACATATTTCTTCTAGCAACTCCATGACATATAAATATGACACAGCGCCACCAGTCGGAAACAATTGAACCACGTCTTTCAGAACAGAAGAAAACATTTCGGCCACGAGAACAAATACGCCCGGAACACCCGAAGGTGGCTACCATATTCGCTAAGCAAGAGTAAAGCTGACACATCAATTCGATGTGATTCAACATTACACACCGCAGGCAGCAATCGCCCCGAATTTTATCGCAATAACAAATGAATATAAGTAAGAATGTTCGGGTGTTCCGGGCGTATTTGTTCTCGTGGCCGAAATGTTTTCTTCTGTTCTGAAAGACGTGGTTCAATTGTTTCCGACTGGTGGCGCTGTGTCATATTTATATAACATGGAGTTGCTAGAAAAAATATGTATGACCGTTTGAAATGTTGGTTTGGTTATCACTCCCGGTGGATGGATGATATTGATGAGCCCCGATAAGGGCGAAACAGTCTGTCTATCAATTTCCATCGGTTGTGATAATCAAATTAACATTTCGAACAATTACCGTCTAGGGTAGTTTGTTGATATTTCGATGCTTCGTGAACTCTTATAACCAGCTCCGCTAGGAGGTTTGTTTGATTAGTTTCAAATAAATGTCCTAGTTCACTTAATTTTATATATATATATATATATATATATATATATATATATATATATATATATATATATATATATATATATATATATATATATATATATATATATATATATATATAGAGTTTTTACATATGAGTGCGAAAGTTTTTAGGAGGTGATTACTTGTCACTTGTCGAAAATTGAAGGGAGTCCTTCATGCAAACAAAAGCTTTTACGACTTTCCTTGAAAAGTTACACGCTTGTTTTTCGTGGAATTGCTGAAGAGTTGAAAAATTGCATTTTTGAAGCGTGTTTCACCAATAAAAAGACCATCTTGGATATTTTTTCAGGTTTTCTTTGATCTTTTGAAAGGGATGAACTTGCAACCTATATTTCATTTTTCACCAGAACTTTTTAACAAAGTAAAATTTCTTGAAATATAAATATCTCTTGAGTAGAATGATTCAGTACTAAACTTTTTCAACTGCTTTGTAAAAGCAATAGTTTCTTAGTAAAAAATAATATACATCATAATGCATGCACGGATATTCAGCAACTGAAATCTAAAAAATCTAGTAAGGGGCTCCCCAGTTGCTTTGAGGTTTATCTGGTAGTTGGAAGTTCAATTGTGCTCTTTAAATCTCTGATATCAAGTCTCATTTTTGAAAGAGTTTAACTTTTCAAGGATAGATTCAAGAGCTTTTGTTTAAATGAAAGATTCCCTTCAATTTTCGACAAGGGATCATCCTAAAAACGTTCTCACTTCTTTGGGTACACTCTAAAGCTATAAGCTACTATAATAGATATAATCGCTTTTGTGTCAATCACCATAGTAACTGGACACCTACTGGTAATAATAAATTGAATAACCCCATAAGTTTACGTAAAATGTTTTTTACGCAAAATAGCTTGATGCATATGTTTTTCAGGAAAAATTTTTATGAATTCTAGGTTCTATCGATCAATGTAAAAAAATAGGAGAATTTCATTGAAAAAAAGAGTTATGGCTATTAAAATTCAGTCAAGTTTACAAATTTATTGTAGCGTTCTTTATGAAGTAACATGAAATTGAGACCATGTATTGTCCGCTTGTCTTTTTATTTTCTTGTCATAAGCAGGTCAAAAGTTATTATTTTTCTAGTGAACCCTTACTAGGGTTCACCAGTTTATCATAAAATTTATTATATCTGCATAACCATAGGAACTAAGTTAACAGAACCTGGGTGAAACATGTAGCAAATCCTGTTACATGATGAAAATATATGGTTCTATTTGAAATAACAGAGTGGATAGTGAATTCCGGTATAACCAGAAACACCTCTGGGATGGCTTTATTTCAGAAAGATAGTTCAGTGCAGACTATGGCCTCGCGCCAAATTTCAAATCTTCAACTTTCAAGGTATTCAATTGCGTCTAATAGGCCAGTTATAAAAATCGCCCTGTATATACAATATTTTAATTCATATTGGTAACACTAGTGATAAACTGACATTAATTTTTGGAAATTATAAAAACTATATCGCATACCTTACGAACAACTAGTTATTAATTGGGTTTTTATAAATTATTATGTGGCGATGTTGATGAAATGTATTGCGCCAGAACATACAAACTTCGGAAAAAGTTCCAAAGAACATAAGCGAGGTTTTGAAAACGGTAAGAGAGATTCTAATAATTCCAATCATTTATTCGATATGAATCATTCATTCAATACAGATTTCCATATTATACATAGAGATAGTAGAGGATTGAAATTGAACTTTTGGGAAGCCCTACAAATCAACAACGATAAGAATTGTGATAGCTTATTGAATCGCCAAACAGATTTGAATCATTCCTCTCCGCTAAATATATTCAATATCTGATGAAGTTTGCACAAGTTTTCATGAAGAATTACACATCGACCACCGCACTATTTCATTTCTTGTTGTAAACATTTCGCTTAAGGCGCAATTCCCTTGGGGCAACATAAGGCAAGCACGCTACACGTCGTCTAGTGTTTTCTATTTGTAATTGTGCGACTATACCGCACGAATTTAAAAAATGTCGAACGAGCAACTTGTCGCTCACTGTCGCATGCGCTTTGTAGCACATATTTGTGGCATGCATCTATATCAATTCAATAGAGGCAACTTCAGTTTGAGGCATCATATCTTTACAAAAGGTTGCTGCATATTGGGTAATAGCTTTGAATAGAAAAAGGAAAAGAAAGAAGCCAAGGAGGTGGAGGAGACAATTATATATTGATGGTCAAAACGCTCAGAAAGAGTTATACAAAAAAGTTATTGCCGACGATAAAGCTTTGCTTCGAAATTTTACTGGAATGAGCTGAAAGATTTTGAATACTTATTGGAAGATCTCACAAAACCTGATACCAACTTGCTTGAAGCAAACATTAAGATATTTGGCTACCGGCGATAGCTATCTTTCACTTATGTATATATTCCGGATATCAGATATTTTATTATTTCATAATTCGGGAGAATTATGATATCTTCAATGAACAAAGTTGTTTTCTCAATATTCCACTCCATGTCCCAGGATACAACTCTCACCGAACCGAAGACTATCGGATAAGCGCCGACACTGGTCGACACACTGAATCTTGTCGAGAACTGACTCATGTGTCTGGGCAACACCAGTCAACATGTGGCATGTGTCTTTGTCGCATGCTGCATGTTGCTTTATGTTGCTCCAATTAAAAGACTGAGTGTAGCACGCGTCATTGTCGCTTGCTACATGTTGCCGAAATGTTGACCCAGTGGAATTGCGCCTTAAGGAACTAAAATTCATGTAAATTGAGATACAAATATTTGTATATTCTGTTATACCTAATGTATTATAATTATGGTAATCAATCGAGCAAGTAGGCTTTATAAAAGGTTACAGCACGACCGACCATATTCAAGCGGTACGCACACTAATTGAAAAATGCACAGAATACAACGTGCCACTGCACCTAGCTTTCATGGACTACCAGAAAACCTTCGATTCCATAGAGACCTGGGCAGTGCTGAGAGCGATGGATAACGCACGCATTGACTCCAGATACTCCAACTTAATCAGGCATATCTACGAACACGCCACGCTGCATGTCAAGATGGGCGAAGATTGGGTCACGGGGAAGGTACCGGTCGGGAGGGGTGTTAGACAGGGGGACACCATCTCGCCTAAGCTGTTCACCCTGGCCTTAGAGGACATCTTCAAGAACCTGAAATGGGAACAGAAGGGCACCAACATAGATGGAAAGCGCTTGAACCACCTGCGATTTGCAGATGACATCCTCCTCATAAGTAGCGACGCCGGGGAACTCGAGAGCATGCTCCAGGAACTGAAGGAGGCCTCACAAGCTGTTGGTCTAAAAATGAATCTCCAGAAGACCAAATCATGAGTTCGAAGAACATGGTTGTCACTATTGACAATCACACTCTAGAAATAGTCGAAGAATACGTATATCTGGGACACAACATCAAGCTTGGAAAAGAAAACCAAACAGCCGAGATCACCAGGAGAATAGGCTCAACTTGAGCAGCGTTCGGGAAACTCAGCTACATTCTGAGAAACCCTAGAGTCTCCATAAACCTCAAGAGGAAGGTTCACGACATCTGCATCCTACCGGTGACGACATAGATGCCTTGAAACTGCTACCCTTACAGTGAGCAGCGCAAATCGTCTTCGAGTTTGCCAAAGAGCCACCGAACGAGCCATGTTGGGGATCAGCTTGAGGGACCATATACCAAACGAAGAGGTCAGAAGGAGAACAAGAATCACAGATGTGGTGGAGCGAGTGGCGAGGCTGAAGTGGCAATGGGCAATCCAAGTCGCAAGAGATAACATCAAATGGATGAAAACACTGATGCAGTGGAGACCTAGAGAATCCAGAAGAAGCATTGGCCGACCTCAACTAAGATGGCGAGATGACATCCAGCGCCATGCGGGCAAAAACTGGATCCATACCGCCCAGGAAAGGACGACTTGGAAGGAGAAAGAAGAGGCCTATGTTCAGGATTGGACGTCTAAAGGCTGAAGAAAAAGAAGAAGAATCAATAGGTAATATCAAGCATGTGTTTTTCTAATAATACTGAAATAATTAACTAATAACTGAAAATATGTATGTATTTATCGATAATAAATGAGTTTTTTTGCAGTAAATCTGAATTGCAGCCATTACATTACCTTTTGTTATTCCAAGTGAGATTTTTCAGTTGTTTGGAAAACTATTTATCCCCCTCGAATGAGAC
This sequence comes from Cynegetis impunctata, assembly GCA_030704885.1. Taxonomy (NCBI): domain Eukaryota; kingdom Metazoa; phylum Arthropoda; class Insecta; order Coleoptera; family Coccinellidae; genus Cynegetis; species Cynegetis impunctata. Next base: position 665,856 of record JARQZK010002925.1, on the reverse strand, counting down.
GCATATACTTCATCGTTGAAAATAAATTTTTCAGTTAAAGTGACATAATGACCTTCTTTGGGAACGCGCTCGCCAAATACTAATAGTATTTTATTCAGTGACAAAAAATATTCCAGTTTCATAGTGAAAGAACTTTTGTTATACGTCTTAACAACTTATAACACTTCTCTTCGGCAGTAATGAACATTCAAATGTAGTTAATTATTTTTTCATGCTCTATATCACAAACTCTGATCGAACCAACGCATATCTTTGCATTGATTTTTATAGGCAGAGTTCCTATGAGATTATTTTATAGGTTCCAACATACTCAACTTCTCAGTTGTCGATTTCTCCTTCAATTAATATTACCTAATGGAAATCTGATCTGAAGAAATCATATTTTTGATTCAAAGTATACCAATGATTCCAAACCATGTCCTTTCTCATAGTAAAAGTATATTATATTATAGGTATACCAAATATCGAAAGATTTACGGAAATCTTGGTCTAGTAGTTCTAAAACAGATATAGTAACCACTCCTGCACTTCACTTTTGACTTTCGATATAGTGCAACATTCTATTATTTTCGTGGAAAATAAAACTGAAAAGATTATATTTTGAATATTCACTGTGTGCGATAGAATGATAGTTCATTGTCTCTTCGGTGACCTCATTACTACTTACCCAAGTTCCAAAACTATTTTTGTAGGTTCAACACATTTGTTTTCCTGCGTTTGAATTTATTGGTCACTTCAAAAAAAAATGAGACTGTGAATGAAAAAATTATTTCAAGTGTATTTAGATTACTTTATGTCATACTAGTTCATTATTATGTTTTTATTGCTTAGTTACCAACTATCTAATGTCGTATTTTATGCCCGTGTGGGCATAAAGTTCACTTTATGGCCCGCGTGGGCATAAAGAGAAATAATGTTTTGTTTAACTTCAACTAATTAATTAACTAATTTTTCGTATTCCATGTCGTAAGCTTCTTTAGACTTTTTTGGCAACAGATTTTCAGTTGCTTTTTTTGCTTTTTTAATAATTTCTTCAGGAATTCCAAAATCTTCGTCCATTTTGGCTTCTTACTTTGACATATATAAAAATTATTGCGATGTTATGACATTCACGTTTGTCAACATTCACCTAGCAACGATAGTGACTACTATGCAATGTTATTAATTCAAACCGGATTTTTTAAAATACAGATTTGTATTGAGATTGGATTGCAATAACTAACTAGTATGACATAAAAGTTTGTATGTACCATGGGTATGAATAGATGTGTATACCCTCGGGCGTAAGACGTCGCCCTCAGGGCATTAACATGTATTTATACCCTTGGTACATAAATAACTATTATATCCTTCATTCAATTTCTTTTATCGTTCGAAGCTTTTACATATAACATTATCAACACTAAAAATACGAGTACCTACATATATATATATATATATATAAATTTAATACGTATATGTAAATATTGGGTGGCTCCTTAAAAACAGTCCACCTAGTAGCCCAGGTAGCCTAGTATTGATAATCTCTTTTATGTAAGTCGAAGTCCCATACCATATATATATATATATATATATATATATATATATATAAATATATATATATATATATATATATATATATATATATATATATATATATATAAATTTATATTTTGTAGTAGTCCTGAAGAAGGTCCCAATGGTTGGACCGAAACGTTGATGTAATAAAAATGAGTTTACAAATTTCTAGTCCTTTGAGCCGTTTCACCCAATAATTTAATTACAGTATATATATATATACAGTGGCGTAGATAGGGGGGGGATCAAGGGGATCAATCCCCCCCCATGAGCCAACAAAAATTATAGAATTGAATAAAAGTCTTCGTATCTACGTATTTAAGTTTACATGAAATTTACTAAGCACTAGCACCTCTTTTGATATTAGGTATGTGCAATTATATGAAAATCGGCCACTATGAGCAAAAAACGTGTTTAAAAAAGTTCAAATGGCTCTAATGGAAATTTTTTTATTTCGAAAGGAAGAAGTCAACCAAAATCTCTTCGTAGTTCTTCTCTTTCTAAATTGTATGCTGTACTTTCTTACTATTAAACAAAACTGCTCGAGCTTTTGTTTAATAGTTTAGTATTATATCTACCTAAAGCACGAGCAGTTTCGTTCAATAGTATAGGTAGTACAAAATTTAGAAAGAGAAGAAGTGCGAGGAGGTTTTGGTTGACTTCTTCCTTCGTAATTAAAATTTTTCATTGCACATACGTTTTTTGGTCCTAGTGACCGATTAAATTCTTGTTTACATTAGAGGAGCGTGACTTTTGCTCACAGAAGATTTTCAATCAATATTAAATATCTGGAATATTTTTTGAAGTAGATTAGGTATCAGGTATGTAGGATTAATCTTTATAATTTTCTCAGAGGGGTAAACATACGGCCGAAAACGGGTAATCTAGCGAAATTAACGCCCATTTCGGATACTTTAACAATAAACATTATTTAACTAAGTATATTAAATATTAAATTAAGGAGTAAAAAATTTCAGGTTCTTACTGGATAGGTAAATGAACAATAATCTAGCCACAAAACGTTCTTATCGCGATTTTTCAATCAGTTATGCAATAGTTTTTTAAATCTGATTTTTTTTTCCTTTCTTGGAACTAGTTTCGAAAGACTACAGAATAAATCTCCGAATTTAGAAATTTAATTTTGTAGTTTTTTCTAACAATTTACTTAGTTGCAAAATTGAACACTTTAATTAATCATAACTTTTTTTTCTTGATTCTCTTATAAACAACGCATTCGTTTATAAAAATTTTTGAAACAATAGGAGATGAACATTGAAAAAAAAGCATTTCCTTGTAGCTTCCGATAATAAAAAACGGATCATTAAAATTATAACAATAATTTCATTTCGTAAAAAAACTACGTAAATTGTTAATAAATAACTGAAAAATTGAATTTTTTTTACTCTAAAGCCTTATAATAATAGCTCCATGAATGAAAAAAAATCTCAGATCTATAGTGAACAGTTGTCTAACTCATAATGTTCATGTTCAAGTTCTAAAAAATTGTTAATTAACTATTGCATAACTAATCGCTCTTATCGTCAGATTACTGCTCATTCACCGATTTAGTAACTGTCTGAATTTTTTCATTCCTTAATTTTCATATTTATTATGGTTGAATAATGTTTATTCTTGAAGTGTCCTTAATGCTCGTGATTTGCCCAAATCAAATAAGCCGTTTTCGGCCGTATTTTTACCTCTCTGAGAAAATATTGATCCTACAGTTCCGGAAGTTGAGTCTTTCTTTTGGGAGATTTTCTCTTCTTATCGAATCTTTCTTCAGATTTCAAAAATCTCAATTAATTTCTGACATATTGGCAAAATACCAAACCACTTTTTTTCAGGATATTGTTTATAACTTTCACAATTTTCGCGAGCGAATTTTTATTTTTCTCAAAAAACATCTACATGCCATTCCGAATCGAGTGACACCTTGCTCATATTTTTCCGAGTCTGCTCAAAAAAGTTGACTCTACTAAATGTATTAGAAAGATTTTCGGTGTTTTTCAAGCACGATTTATACGAAATTGACAATTCTTACTGCCACACCTGTTCTTCTCAATAGTTGAAAGTGTGGAAGAAATATTTAATTCATAGAGGCGATGTTAAGCCTAAAAATTCAATAAAAGAGCTGGATGATTGCCTATAATTTTTTTTTCGAATATCATGTTGCTCAGAATATTAGCTACGTTGCCGGTATCGACGTTTGAAGCGAATAAAAACGATTCAAAGGAGCACGATAAAAGAAATGGACTTGTAATGACCCTTCTGAATATATAGAATTCATCGCGAACTAAAAACTCATGTTTGTTCAATTTTTTTTTATTGAATGGTTTTGGCTGCTCTGGCAATTCATTGACAATGAAATTAGAACTGACGAAGTAATAAATGAATTGTTAAAAAACGCTGAAAACTAGATTTGCTGCTCTGATTTTCCCAAGAATATTTTCGAAGATGTATATATCCAATTAAATATAATTCAATTTTTCACTGATTTTTAATAAATTTTTTTCAATACAAATAATTTGAATTTTTTGCAATTCAATTCAACTTTTTTGTTTATTTTGTACTACCTACATGACAGATTATTTTTATCAACAAGAAATGAACTTTAGATGAAAAACTTATTAAATTTTGCAATAAGCCATATCCCCCCCCATCGCAAAAATCTATCTACGCCACTGTATATATATATATATATATATATATATATATATATATATATATATATATATATATACTCTCGGATATACAACGAAATAAATAGCATCATCCCTTTCATATTTATTTCAATTACTGCGATAATGTTCTGATCCAATCATAAATTAATTAAATTGCTAATGTAATTTCGCATTCCCATCATGAAGAACGGAATACCTAACCAATGAATAGAGAGAGATATTCATGTGTTTATGTATTTCTAAATAAATTTTATTATGAATTCAATGCAATTATTTTCTATTCACATCAACAAAAAGGTGTTTGCAAATATCATCACCTTATAGTTCCATATTCCAATTAGTCTCTACTTAATTGTAATTTAATCAAATGTACATATAATGAGATATTCCAGATTTTATATATTACCAGTACAACATTTATCAAATTTAGCTCTTTAGCCCTTGCTGAATACTGAAAGAATATGATAGAACATAAATTAATTCTGTATTTAAATCAACAAGATGTAGTTTAATCTAAAAAATTATTCTTATTTCGCTCACTCTAGTTATGCATTTAATATTTCGTTGCAATTATTTCACTTTCACGAACCTTGAACCATATTATGTGGTATGGTATAATGATCAGAATGATTTATATGTACTACTTATTTGTCATATTGCTTCAATGCATGTTAACGGCCGAGTAATATATCGAAGTTCTCGTTATTTGGATCAATTTTTGTAAGTTAGTGGACCTTATTATTTCTGATTCTGTTTATGATTATATGCTGCTGATTGTAAATAATGCATATTTATATCCCAACAGAATAGTATGCCATCATATATCCCTTACATGGAAGTTCTTAGTAAGTCTGGAATTGTCTTGCAAACTAAAGCATGCCGCTACATGAGTTTCCACATTCAGGTATTCCAATGTATAAATAAAGTAGATATTTTAACAAATTGGCATGCTCTCTTTTAGACCCCTACACACGGACGTTGATGTCTTAACACATCAACGTGCATCCAAGAACGTGCAACCAATAACGTTAATGTGAATGTAAAAATACCCACGTTTTTGAATGCACACTCCGGATGAACGCCGCGTTTATGTTTTCTGAATCACTTGAATTTTTGAATGCGCATTCAAATAAGCACGTGCATCTCTCAACGTGTGGAGGCGGTTCACCTATGGTTGTGCATTCTTAAAGCAGTGGTTGCGGTTAATCTTTATTTTTATTTTTCTTTTCAAGAGCATAAGTACACGCCACTGTCACAAGAGCTAAACATTCTTCTTCGAACAAAACTATGGTTTTGTTCGAACGTGTGTACGCAATCTGCTTGCACGTTTCTGGTTGCGCGTTTTTGTATTAACACATCAACGTCCGTGTGTAGCCCGCTTTTTTTTATAAAAATTATCTTACTCGAGTACCTAATTGATTGTCTTTTTGCTACAATTGGTCCAGGTCCATGTTTTTCAATTCTTATATTTTCTTTCATGGATTAGAATAAATTTCAATAATACAAATTTTATTTTATATTCATTCCAGATTAATGAAATCATACCTAGGGATTTTTTTTCATAAATAGTAGAATATTTCGGTGATGTATAATTATCTTGAGAAAAGTCTACTAATCTATAGAAAACCGAAATGGATCTACTTATTTTGAATACCTGAGTAACTTTTCCAGATTAATTCAATATTTGATTTTCTTATATTTTCATCTACATATATATATATATAGTATATATATAGTATAGTATAGTGTTAAATGTATAACACTCTTAGCAGTCCAGATTTAGTCAGATATTTCATATACTCTTCTTCTTGATTAGAACTCGAAACATTTTTCGTCAATTTATCTTTATTTTTCTTAATTTTATTTTCCGAACTAACATACCCAGATACGAGACCAGATATTGAATGAATCACAAAACATAATAAAACAATGGTTGATAATAACGATTTACACATTTATTAAAAGAAATAACGCATGACGCACGTTTCGCTGGAACTTCACCTTCTTCAGATGCTAATGGCAAACTAACTATGTTTCTCTGTTATATCTTATATAGAAAACAAGAAATAAAGAGATGACAAATTGTATAGAAGGGGTAGATAGAAAGATGGTTACACATAATTATTAGAATAGGAAAAACCAATTCTGAACTGCTAGTCAGGTAGGGGGCTTGAAGTATGATCGGTTCAGTATTTAATATTTTAAAATCGAAATTGAATGTGTGATTTTCTTGGATTAAATGGTTTGCATAACGTGAATCCGACTTCTGATTAACGAAGCTACGTTTGTGTTCTGAAATTCTAGTTTGAAAACTTCTGAAAGTTCTACCAATGTAAAACTTATCACAATCACCACATTTAATTTTATAAACTCCTGATTTATTATCTTTATAAACTTTGGATGTATTATTTTTTATACGATTTCCTAAATTATTGCCGATACGATAAGCAACGTTAATGTTGTGCTTAGATAAGAGTTATCATAGATAACTCAATCAACTATTTGGATTTGAAAATAACAAAAGTAGATAACAAACATCATTTTTCAATTTTTCGCAAACCATCGCATACTGATAGCGTCATACATAGTAATTCCCTACATCCATTTCAACACAAAATGGCAGCTTTCAATAGAATGATACATCGTTTAGTAAATATTCCACTTTCAAACGCCAATTTCAACATCAAGAAAAATATAATTAAACAAATGGCCGTAAATAATAATTATGATCCTATAATATAGAAAATATGATAGATAAAAAGTTGTTCAAAAATGCGATTAGCCAGGTGTACCCCCTCACTAAAAATAAAATCAAATATAACAGCCTCACTTTCATCGAAAATTCAAGTAGAAAACTTAAATTTCCCTTATCTAAGCATAACATTAACATTGCTTATCGTACCGGTAATAATTTAGGAAATCATCATCATTAAAAAATAATAAATCCAAAGTTTATAAAGATAATAAATCAAGAGTTTATAAAATTAATTGTGGTGATTGTGATAAGTTTTACATTGGTAGAACTATCAGAAGTTTGCAAACTAGAATTTCAGAACACAAACGTAGCTTTGTTAATCAGAATGCGGATTCACATTATGCAAACCATTTTATCCAAGAATATCACACATTCAATTTCGATTTTAAAATATTAAATACTGAAAGTAAGGGAATTAAACTTAATTTTTTAGAATCATTACAGATAAACAAATACAAGCATTTCGGTCTCCTATTGAATAGCCAAATCGATCATACTTCAAGGCAAGCCCCCTTCTCAATCTTTTCAAAATTACCGAACTACCTGACTAGCAGTTCAGAATTGGGTTTTCCTATTCTAATAATTATTTGTAACCATCTTTCTATTTACCCCTTCTATACAATTTGTCATCTCTTTATTTCTTGTTTTCGATATAAGATATAACAGAGAAACATAGTTAGTTTGCTATTAGCATCTGAAGAAGGTGAAGTTCCACCGAAACGTGCGTCATGCGTTATTTATTTTAATAAATATGTTAACCGTTATTATTAACCATTGTTTTAATATGTTTATTAATTTACACCAAGTATCGGCCCAATCAATCCAAAAAATCACAAAACACTTCACAAGTCAATTATCCAATCAGTTCTTTTTTCTGTAAGAACTCACTGCAAACGTGCGCATCTGCTTCAGTCTTAACACGATATTCATTATAGAAGTTACTTATACTATATGAAACAAGACATGTTTCAATGTAATCTCTTTCGAATTGATTATTGCATAGTTGCATGTAGAAAGCCAGCACACATTATTTCAGAATCATTGGAAAGGTCGAAGAATACCGCCACTTGTTGTAATCAGAGAGTAATGAATGCTCTTCGCGGTAGGATAATATTACTGCACTTCTATTGAAATTGTACATTTCAAAGGTTATGTGAAAGAGTGACAATGCAATCAACATATGATTCTACTCTCCTCGGTCCTCGAGTCTCTCTTACTTCGAAAATTCGTAGTTTTAGGGATAAATATTTAATGAACAAAAACAAAATTTGAATTTACTACGTTTATTGTCACAAAAATACTTTGAAAAATATTACACTGCGATTGCAATTTCGGTCACTAGACCATCATCGGGCAGATTGAGTTAAGAACTGAATACATAATTATAGATTTGTGCTTACGGGTGGGAAAGAATAATTGCAGGTACCTAAATAGACAAGAAGAACACATTTCAAGAAGGGCTAATAGAAGTGGATTGCCCAAATTAGTACAATGAAATGTTCTTAGAAAAATCATTATTGTTTGAATACACTAAGTATAGGATAATATATCAAGCCAATCTGGTCGTTCAGACAGATAACTTTTGCATTATGATTGTGTTTAAAAATTTCTAATGATTCTAAGTAAGTAAGTTTGGTTCCTTTCGGTAATTGATGCATAATTTGCAAGTTATTGTGGAAACGGGTGTTGGTTTTCACGGCAATGATTTGAAAACGTTGAATCCGTTTTATTCTTCAAAAAAGATTGTTGGTGTTTTTTAAATCTTGTCTTGAACGATCGACCAGTCTGACCTATATACACTTCTTTACATACAGGACAAATCAACCTATAAACTCCTGAACTTTCAAATTTTGAAGTGATATCTTTGGCATTGAATAAAACTCCTGAGAGTTTTGTCTTAGGTTTGAAAACAATTTTAATATTACATTTAGGTATGACATTATCAACTTTTTCTGTTAGAGGACCAAAATATGGTAAATATGTGAATTTTTCCGATTTTTCTACTTCCGATTGAGGATATATGCTGTTGTACGCTAGTTGACTACGTTTCTTGTTGATCATTTTATCTATCAAACTTGTATGAAAACCATTGTTTGAAGCAATTATTTTTATAGTAGAAATTTCTTCTACTAAATTTGGTATGGATAATGGAATTGAAAACGCTCTGTGGATTATTGAGTTAAAAGCTAAATGTTTATGGGAAAGAGGATGATTTGAATCCGACGGAATACATATATCCGTGAAAGTTGGTTTTCTATATATATATCGAAACTCAAAGTATTGTTATTATGAAAGATAGTTTTTTTTTTTTTTTTTTTTTAAAGAGGTGGGACGTGTGCCCTCTCACACCGCCCGACCCCCGTACAATTTGGCTTCGTCATCTATGGACATTAGCCATCAAATTACTAAATGAGGGGAACCACTGAAAACTCAGAACGCACACAAACACCCAGGAATACGGTGGGAATCGAACCCACCAACTCCGTCAACGAAGACGGCATAGCGCTACCTATAACCTCTCCGCCACGGAGCCTCCAAAGATAGTTAAATCCAAGAAATGTATCTGTCGATCAAATTCTTTTTCAATTTTAAACTTTATATTTGGGTGAATAGCATTCACTGAAAGGAACCAAACTTACTTACTTAGAATCATTAGAAATTTTTAAACTCAATCATAATGCAAAAGATATCTTGCTGAACGACCAGATTGGTTTGATACATTCTCCTATATTTAGTGTATTCAAACAATAATGAAAGAACATTCCATTGTACCAATTTGGGAAATCCATTAGCCCTTTTTGAAATGTGCTCCTCTTGTCTATTTAGGTACCTGCAATAATTCTTTCCCACCCGTGAGCGCAAATCTGTAATTATGTATTCAGTTCTTAACTCAATCTGCCCGATGATGGTCTAGTGACCGAAATTGCAATCGCAGTGTAATATTTTTCAAACTATTTTTGTGATAATAAACGTAATAAATTCAAGTTTTGTTTTTGTTCATCATGATAAATATTTAACTTGAACTTTCGAATATTAATTTTATCTATAACAAATAGAAATTTTTTTAATAGTGGAGATTTTTAAAATCTTGTTGAAGTAGAATCATGAGCTTTGATTGAATGATATTTACAATCAACTTAACGAGTGTAATTGGTGTTCTATGGATTAAGACACAACCTAGGCTTACTGAGGAGGAGGTATAAGACGAAAGAGAATAAAAGCATTACACATGAAAAAGATTATTGTAAATGGTTCAAACTTTTACAAAATAATTAAATGTAACCATTTTTATGCAAATACAAAATAATTTAATTACAGAATAATTTGATTACTAATTAGTGTCATTATGTAGATGATATTTTTTGTATTTGGCCGGTACAGATAGGCAGTTAGATAATTTCCTTAAATATATAAACACTTTCTGAAACTCTTTTCAATTTACAAAGGAAGTAGAAAACGAGAACGGTACCTTGAATTTCTTAGACGTTCAGATTGCTAGGAATTTGGATTCTCTTACTTTCAACATTTATAGAAAACCAACCTTCACAGATACTTAAATTCCCAGCGACAGTAACCAACACATTAAAATAAAACTCAATGCTTTTCATCCGTTCATACATAGGTTGTTCACTATTCCATTATCGGAAACAAATTTTCAAACCGAAGTTAATACAATTAAATTATTAACCATCAATAACGCTTACAATGAAAGTCTTATCGATAAGCTCATTGGGAAAAATAATTATGTGCCGAATTTGAGTAGCAAAATTTGTAACAAACTTCAAGTCATTCTTGGTCAATGATAGAGAAAAATCTAACATCGGAGAAAACAGTGGTGTTTACAAAATATTTTGTGACGAATTTCCTGATATATTGGACAAACTGGAAGGAATATAAACATTGATGTTGAAGAACATGAAAAGTCAATTTTACAAAATAAAAATTCCACTGGCTTCTCCGAACATTGTATAAAATTTAACCATCTCCTGGATTTCAACAAAACCCAATTGTTGCATTCAAGTAACAAAGGAAATTGCCTTGACCTTCTTGAAATTTTCGAAATAAGTTCCGCCCATAATAGTAAATAAACCTTTGTAAACGAACAAATTGATTTTCATTTATCACCATTGCTTTTTTGCTTTATAAAATAAGATGTAATACTCTTCTGTAGTCACCAAGCTAGTTAGTCGAGTACTTAGCGTACGCTGGCTAGTATTTGGGAGGTCTCGGGTTCAAACCCCGGGGCCGACTGGTCTGCCATAAATTTTTGCAGAGGTTTCCTCATGGTAATGTAAGTCACGCTTGCAAACTTATAAGGCAAATGCTGGGTCAGTATTAATCCTCTGAACCCTACCACACTTCCTATGTTCCATAAATATCCCGTCTCACCTATCCTTAATGCACTTGTACATACAAGTGTATCCTCTGATCTGGCTGAAGGAGTTAATCCCAAACTCAAGCTGCCCGCCTCCCTGACACATACTTCAGGGAGGAATGAAACACGTGTGTTTCCTTTTCCTTCCTTCTGAAGTCAGTCTTGATGAGTTCATAACTCGAAACATGTCGACTATCCTTTACTGCTAAATACAGTATCTGAATATTTTTATATAGTTTATTATATATATTATATATTATATATATATATATATATATATATATATATATATATATATATATGTGTGTATATATATATATATATATATATATATATATATATCTAGATTGAAATTTAATGGGTAATACAGCCTTTAAATACACCAAAGAAAACTCTTTAGATAATTTCCTAGCTTTCGCTAGGAAATCTAAAGAATTTTCTTTGGTGTATTTAAAGGCTGTATTACCAATTAAATTTCAATCTGGATACAATATAACTGCTGTGAAATAAAGTGACTATATATATATATATATATATATATATATATATATATATATATATATATATATATATATATATATATAGATAATTGATAATTAATGATAACTAACCATTTATGAATTTTTAATGAGTATTAGACGTGACGATGATTGGCAAATAGGTACTAGCATGATCAAAACTTAAAACAATTCTATGCCACGGTTAATGAACTACTTCAATATAATTTTTCATTCCAGTTAGTAATTGGACATGGTATATGGACGCCATATTAGATTGTATACAGTGAATGTAGATATTCGACCTCTTGTTATATTTAAAAACTCGTGAGCAGCAGAGCTACATCACTGAATTCGTATTTTTCGCGCGAAATGTATCGCCTCGAGAAGCGATGCCAACGAATCGAATAATTTTTTGAAAAATCACGTTTAAACAGCAAACCTAATAAAAAAGTAGAAAATAATTCATTTTATAAAAAAAACCAAGGAGCGAAAGTTTCCTAACATCAACTCAATCCACGTATCAAATTTCAAGCCTTTATTGTAAAAAACAATTTCAAGAAGTGCATCGTAAGCGAAGCAGGTGGAGATGCGTTTTTAACGGAATAGTCCCTGGTCGGGGCAGCGCGACTGAGGAAAATTGTTGAAACTACCCAATGGCACTTCCTCAACATTAACTCAATCTTCGTACCAAGTTTGAACCCTCTACCTCAATCTGCAGAAGCTGTTTGGCAAAATTTCATAAACCACGAAAAAACAACAATATCTACATAATAAAAATGGCGGCGGTTGGGAATATTTTACCTAATTTTGGTTGTTTCGTTCTGCACCGAAAACAATTCCAGATAAAAATAATACGGCTCATTTGGTGTGATACGAACTGCTGGAGATGTAAATATGTACCGGGATGAATATTTATATAAAAATTTATGATATCTATGTAAAATTGGAGTTGGTTGCAGAAATTCACCCAAATTTTAAAACTTTCGTTCTGCAATGGAAACCATTCCAGGTACCAAATTTCAGCTAATTCGACTCGATGCGAGCCGCTGTAGATGTCAATATGTACCGGGATATATATATATATATATATATATATATATATATATATATATATATATATATATATATATATATATATATATGTTGTCATATCAGAAATGAATATTTTTTCATCGTGGTCTAGGAGGTCCAAAAATACTGCTGCACCTGATTGCTTTTCTTCGATACACTGCAATAGTATGTATTTTATAGGGCAAAATACAACTAAATACGTGTTTTTTTTCCCACTCTTTTCAAAAACACCGAGGCGAATGGGGTGGGCCACCCTGAATATAAATACACATATATATATATATATATATATATATATATATATATATATATATATATATATATATATATATATATATATATATATATATATATATATATATTATATATATATATATATATATATATATATATATATATATATATATATATATATATATATATATATATATATATATATATATAGGGTGAATTACGGTGGATGGCACATTAGACGTTTCTGTTGAACCATACGACGGATCGCTTTGAAAATTTAATAGAGGGCATAGTTGGACATTTTCTACCCAACTAAAATATTTTTGGTAATGCGGTGTTGCCACTTCTATTAGAAAGTAGTAGCAACTTTGATTTTTCAAATAGAACATCCTGTATGTAATATTATTTTCAGAATCTCCAACACATTCCCAATAACTTTTTATGATATTTCCCTATACCTATCTGTTACCGTTTTCGAAATAAAAATTATATTTTTTTTTTCTTCGGAAATCAAGACCTATTAAAACGCTGATATATTTGAGTTGAGGAATACAATGATATCAAAATTTGGGTTGGAGTTTGGTGATACTTGGGAGCTTCCTACACTTTAGTCTAATCTGCGTTACTTTAATACAGGGTGATAAAAAAATTTACTTATTTTGTTTGCTAGAAAAAGTGACTGAAAGTTGATTATTTCAAATGGAATGCCCTGTATATTATTGAAAATTCGGAAAGCTTCTGGAACTTGCTTTTTATCTATGTATATATATATATATATATATATATATATATATATACATATATATATATATATATATATATATATATATATATATATATATATATATATATATATATATATATATATATATATATTTATATATATATATATATATATATATATATATATCATACCTATACCTAACTAGTCAGGTTTCGGACTTATTAACATTTATTTGTGAAAATGTTCCTTTTACATGGTGTCTCTATTCGGTATTTGGTAAGCATGTCATGATCACTATTTGACAGTAAAGTTGTGACAATCTACTAATAATATCGATATTTTTGACATCTCAGAAGTTGCAAATACCTTCAAAAACGATGGAACCAAACTATTCGGACGAAGTTCTTATGAATTTGTTTATTAGTTTTGGCGTGCGTTCGAGAGACGAATTGGTACAAAGTATTACCCAAACATTTGAAGCTTTGGATCCGAATGAAATCAGATCGGCCAGCGATTCGAACATATTGTGAAACATTCCACATAATTGCTTTCCTTTTTTATAATTATTTATACCAATGTTTCCACTATCAAGTACCTTGGTGCTTTTTTAAAGTTTATCTATACGCATTGAAATTATTCTGAATTGGTATAAATTGCTTGAGGTTTATTGGCGGTAGATTCGAATACATTTTATTGAACTTTTCATTCTGCTGATAATTTTATCAAACTGTCCAAAAATAATAAACAAATTCATTAGAACTTCGTTCGAATAGTTTGGTGCCATCGTTTTTAAAGGTACTCGCAGCTTCTGAAATGTCAAAAATATCGATACTATTATTAGATTGTCACAACATTACTGTCAAATAGTGATCATGGCATGCTTAGCAAATACGAAATGGAGACACCATGTAAAAGGAACATTTTCACAAATAAATGCTAATAAGTCCGAAACCTGACTAGTTAGGTATAGGTATTATATACATAGAAAATATTTTAGTTGGATAGAGAATGTCCGACTATGCCCTCCATTAAGTTTTCAAAGTGATCCGTCGTATGGTTCACCAGAAACGTCTAATGTGCCATGCACCGTGAATCACCCTGTATATATATATATATATATATATATATATATATATATATATATATATATATATATATATATATATATATATATATATATATATATATATATAATCGAGTTATTTTGAGATTCACCAAGACAGTTTTTGCTAATATTTATCAGAAAGATAAAAATAGTACACAGGCATCAAAAATTCAAATAAATAAATAAATATGTATATATATATATATATATATATATATATATATATATATATATATATATATATATATATATATATATATATATATATATATATATATATATATATATATATATAAATTGGTTATTACAAATATTGAATTTAACGATTAATGTAATTGAATCTATGACGAGCCCAGTCATCAGCTGTTTTCCCGTGGAATCTTGAGAATCAAGGTCGATTTCCTTGAGAAATAGGATTTAGGTAGTATTTATAATCTTCTTCAAAATCTACCCTGTGTCGAAGCATGCTTTTGCTCTAGGGGTAAACGCAAACCCTTCTAGGGGATGAAAATTATTGAAATCAAAATGACTTCGGAAATTGATGAACACACTAATTCTAAGCAACCTTTGTTCCATGAAGTTTTTTGTAAAGTTGATACTTTCGAGTGTTTAACGATTGAAACTGTGCACTTTTCATTGAAAATATGTTTCAGAACAGTTTTTCAGGAATAACTCAAAAATTTCAATTTGATCGGAAAAACATTCGCGAAACAAAAATTTTGCTAATAAAATAACAAAAAGAATCGTTATTGAATGACGTTTGTAAACTAAATAATGACTGAATGATTCCTCGTTGAAAAATGGTTGTTTTCCGGGAACCCCGAAATTGAAAACTTTCAACCTTAAGTAACTTGAAAATAGTGAAATATTTGTGAAAAACTCCTTTTTTTGAAGTTCAGAAAAAACCTCCAAAATCAGATGTTACACAAAAGTCTTTTGTATAATAATTGACTGACGAAAATATTTAACAATTACACCCTCGTTATTACAACCCTAATTGAAAATAATCGTAACCCACTTTAACTTAACTTTAATTTAAAACCTACGATTTTTCAAATTATTTGAGATAAAGGGTAGTTTGCACCCTCAACAAATGAAAAGCACGGTTCGGCAGAGCATAGATTCTGCAGAAGAGGGTAAGCATGCAAATTTTCATCAAAATCAGCGTTGATTCTCAAAATTCCACGGTTTTACAGTTTTTTCTATTCAATTACTGCGTAAAAGATAGAATCGGAGCGCTGTTACTGGCGGTGTGTAATTGTTGCATTACATCGATTTGATGTGGCAACTTTACTCTTGCTTAGCGAATATAGTAACCACCTTCGGGTGTCAGGACGTGCGAGTTCATGTTACCGAAATGTTTTCTTCTATCTGTAAGATGTGGTTCATTTGTTTCCGACTGGTGGCGCTGTGTCATATTTATATGCCATATAGTCACTGGAAGGAAAATATAACGTCGTTAGAAATATTTGGTTGGTTATCACTTTCGATGGATGGATGATACTAATGAGCCCCAAATAAGGGCGAAACAGACTGTCTATCATTTCCATTGATTGTGATAAACAACTTAATGTTTCTAACATACACCGTCTAAGATGTATGGAGGCATTTCGATGTTTCGTGAACTCGTATAACCCAGCTCCGCTAGGAGGTTTGTTTGATTAGTTTCAATAAATGTCCAGTACTTGATTATATATATATATATATATATTTATATATATATTTTATATATATATATATATATATATATATATATATATATATATATATTATATAATATATATATATATATATATATATATATATATATATATATATATAGCCGTAATAAATCACATTTTCTGAACATTTTTACGTATTGGTCATTAGAAAACTTTGAAAATACATTTCGAATACACCAGATATTGATTAAATGCTCTTTCATTACCTACTATACCAATATGAATCGTAGAGCCTCAGGTGTTTATGCCAAAGGTAATAATTTGGATTTTTTTAAGCCAAGCGTTTCGAATACCAAAATAACATTTATAACAATGCCATTAAATACATTCTCTTGTAATTTCATGCTCAAGATGATATTAGATTTTTCAAATAATAGGCTTAATGAGTTTCGCCGATATATATTCAACTATAAGTGAATAATTCATCAGTGCGTAAGTATCTAACGTTGAAATAACGAACAGAAGGTGTATGCGGTGTAAAAATCCATATAATTGAAATGGCACCAACCGTGACTAGAATATAAAACGAAGTGTTCAATTTGACACGTCTATGAGAAGATTTTGCTGTGAAACATTTCCAGAAACTTAATAAAAAATTGTTACTTCGTTCTAAATTGTGAAGAAAATCCACGCTGAGGCTTTTAAGACAATGGTACACTTTGATTGTTGATATTATTAAGCACTTAAGAGCATCTAACAAGAATATTTCTAAAACTAACGTTAGAAATTAATAGTTGATGCATAATAGGTTGTATCCACCATAGAAAATTTGCTGACTTTTCTGTTGTCAACACGTGTTTTTGACAAAACTTTCTGTAATTACCTCGTGCTAGCAATAAAATTTGGAAACAAATGTTGGGAACCGTGTTTCCGTTTTTGGCGGTAAACTTCAAAAGAATACCCTTTTCGCAGATATTTTTTACTCTGTAGATACACTTTCAGTTGGAAACATTTGTTAAAAACATCTCTTGTCTCTTAACGTCAAGTGAACGAACGAATTAGCTTGCATAATATAATCGTCGGTCGAAAAAATTGCCGATGGTGGAGACAGCTTGTTGTCAACTAGAATGTTTCTCAAATTGTTTCCAACTCGGTGTACACATTGGAAACAAAAGTTGGCGACTTTCTGATGAGTTTCAAACAGTTAGAAAAAATAAAGTTGCCAACAATTTCAGTGGATACCCACCATAAGGGAGATACTGCAGCTATTCGTATAGATTATTTTTTATCGAAGGAATATTTATGTCCAAAGGTTTTTCAAGCACGAAACAAATATCTTTCAATCAGAATTCTTCAGCTAATTTATGTTTGTACAGCTCAAAGTTCTATGGTTATGAAGAACAAAAAAAAATAGGATGTCATCCAGATGTGTCTTATCATTCTGTGCATTCAATCACAAATTCATAGACACCCTTGAATCTATGGCATAAGTGGCATAGTTTCACACAACTTAGTGTAAATGCATTCCTGGCAAACCTGCTAGGTGACTTACACCTCATATAATTTAACTCATCCATAGTATCTCTTACTCCCTAGAAAATCGTTTTATATATGGGAGAAATTCGATCAAAATAACCAATATTCAACGGTCTGTTTGACCTAGATAGCTTTACTTTAGGTGATCGCAACTCACAGACGGGTTGAGGAACCGATTTCGTCAGTTTCCAAGTCTCTGGGTTTTGTTCTGACAAAATGCACAATATTTTTCTGCAAGGTCGGTTTTTGGACCCTAGGACCGACCCAAGTGACCTGTCGTTGAAGCATAACATTTTCCTTTCATTTAGAAGCCATGCTCGAACTAACGATACCAAAAGCTCCATGAGCTCCATGATATAGTATCATTATGCTGGTGCATTTCGTCCAAGACAGAAAATGCATCGTGTGATACAGAACAATGGACCCTTTGGAAAACTCTGCTGCCCCTTGGATTGGTCGAATTATCAAATAGCACATTATAAGAATTTCCCGGCCAAGACTTATTCAACGATGTGTGAACCATCAGGATTAGCAGCTCATAGAAGCTACACGTGATAGATTAGTGATTATTTTTCGAAACAAAGAACTTCTCTCTAAAGCTAGAATAGCAATTCTCATAAAAATTTATTTTTGGAACGAAGTTCCAAAGCAGGCGTGGAGGAGATAGGGATTTCGCTGCGGGACCAAACTGAAAAATATGCGAGACTAAAAGTATACCTACCTTCCTCTTTCTCCCTCTTTCTTTCCGTTCTCTCATCCCTTATCTTTCTGATCCCACTCCGCCACGTCAATCGCCAATTTGTCAATGAATTATTATGTACTTTGTAACGTGTCAATTCCCCGCTTAACCGCCGCCACTGAATTCTACACCGAAATACCGTGATTCAAGCTATAAAACGATACGTCACTTTTGTTTCCTCTATGATTAATGACTTGCGTACAATGAGAGTATCGAGATAGCGTTGAATTTGCACGTGCACGTATAACATCTCTCTTTTCCCAAGCATCGGTTGAAGATACCACATCGTTAGATATTAAAATTATATTCATATCTATTAACCGAATATTTTATTAACGTTTATTAAAATTTATTAAGTATCTGAGGAGTCTGATGGACGGTAAGTTATGAGAAGAAATATAATTATTTCGTATAAATGCATTATCTTGAAAATCTGAATTCATTCCTTGTTTCATTTTCCGCCATTTCATATTTTTATTTATCTATATTAAATTATTCATCTTTCAATATTGAAATAATCATCTTACATTTCTTAATTTAAAATATTTTTACTTTATTTGCTTATTTCATTCTCTCAATTTCACACAACATTTTTGTAGGCTAACGATGGCAAATTTCACGTGGTCATATCTTATGTTCAGTTTAATGTTGGAACATATACTGTCTTTCTTAGCATCTTTGCTAAATGTTAATTTGAATTGGCCATCGATACCCTACAGATATTCTTGGAAAATATTAAGTTTGAGATTGTATGTTGATTTGCCCCGAATTATTTTAGTCACCTTGGCTGAAGTTTAAAAACCACCTTGGCTGGAGTTTAAAAACCACCTTGGCTGGAGTTTAAAAGATCACGTTGGCTGGAGTTTAAAAGATCACCTTGGCTGGAGTTTAAAAGATAACCTTGGCTGGAGTTTTAAAAACCACCTTATCTGGAGCTAACATTCACCTTGTCTGAAGCTAACATTCATCTTGTCTGGAGCTAACATTCACCTTGTCTGGAGCTAACATTCACCTTGTCTGGAGCTAAAATTCACCTTGGCTGGAACATTTAACTAAACCTACTATAAACCCACAGCTAGAGCTACCAAGAAACTAGGGACAAAGATAAGGCGAAAATCAAGAGTACAATCCACCTAGGATAGAATCTAAAACGTTTAAATAAAAAAAGAACAGATAAGTCTCATTCCATGTAATAAGAAAATAGTAAATACCTTCATTTTATCTTGTTGTCTGAAAACAAACTAGAACCCATATATGTTTAACCAATCTCCCAGCTAGCTCGGGCATAAATATATCTTAAAAGGGAGAGTGGTTACAACTTATTATTTCATGTACAAGCAACCCGAAAACGTCAGATGTGAAACATCGAAATAATTTTGTATATGTTATATGCATGAAAGAACATATTACGATAGGAATCAGATATGGCATAATGAATAGATGAAGCTTTACAAATTTGTTCCATAAAATAATGACTACGTATTGTAGGTTTATATTCAATTATATAGGGATACGTTATCCTCTCGTTATATACACTCTTGGGTGTAATTTTTAGATTGCGTTGACGAAGCGTGGTCTAAGTATGTACTGAGCCCTGGTGTGCTGTATTTCTGGGTCGAATCCCAGAGGTTATACCTGGCTTTTTAAAAATTTTTATTTACAATCTCGTAAGAGCTCTATAAAAAGTATAAATTATCATTTCTGTCGTGCGCCCCGACACGCACATGTTTCGTTTTCGCAAATTGTGGTCCTTCTGTATTATCCAAAAGAACTTCCTTCCTACCTGGTGTCCCGTGACACCGTTTTTCTTGTTTGTAATGTTATTCCTTTAATAGCACGTGTAGTACACTGAGAAACTATTTGTAAGGTGAATTGTCTCAATAAAGAAAAATCACATTAATATATTCATTTGATCTGCTATATATTCCAATGAATAAAGTCTCTACTATTTCAGTGACAAGTGAAATTCCTTAACCAATGAAATATTTATGAGGATGACTTTTTGAATAATTTAATTTTTTCGTGGAAAATTTTTTTTAAAACCCAGTAAGTACCTACCTACACTAATTAGTGTAAATCATTATTCTTAGAAAATTATATTATTCTTTCAAATGAACAAGTATTTCGTGAAAATACTAATAAATGGATTCATACATTCTCTGATGCTATGCATTTATAACAAATATATAAAGCAGAAGCATGTGCTATGAAGTGCTACTTAATTAACAAGTTTTACAACATCTCGAAAGGAATTATTACTCTTTACTTTCCAATGTTGAGTGAAACTCTGTAGAATATTTGAATATAATCTCTAAATTACCTGGAATATTAATTAGAAATTCAGAAGGTATTGCAATACCTACTTCTACTATATATTTGAATCCGTTTCTTCATTTGAAATTTTTGGTTTGATGCTGAAGAATGAATGTTTCAGTGAACGCAATACCGTTGGATTCCATTTTGAATTAGTTATTCGTGTTCTCTCATAATGAATGACGATCTGAACTAAATTTCCTTTCATCATTAAAATTGATTCGAATTCAAAGTTTCTTAATTGATGAATGTATTACGCTCATGCAAACATCGTTCGAAGAAACAGTTTCATACTAGCATATTTGAAAATATATTGATATATTCTGTTTATAATACAGGTATATATAAAGAAAACTAATTCAACTCGCGTTTTGAAATATAATTTATTTAATCTTTTTCATTACCTAAAATTTAAGACATATTGTTCAGCATATTCGTATTTTTTGGTGCAAATTTTTTTTAGAAATCTGTCATACATATAGATGAAAAATTGTCGTCAGTTTGCTATGTAACACAAGAATTTTTCGTTCTCAAACTTGTTAAATTCAAATTTTTTTATGTAATATTTACTCAAATACAATAAAATTTAGAAAACTATAATTTCAATGCTCCTGATCAGTTGAATATGCAATCTTTCTCTCTCTCTCTCTCTCTCTCTCTCTCTCTATATATATATATATATATATATATATATATTTATATATATATATATATATATATATATATTATGATATATATATATATTATACATATATATATATATATATATATATATTATAGCTATATATATATATATATATATATATTATATATATACATAATATATATATATATATATATACATATATATATATTATATATATATATATATATATATATATATATATAATATATATATACATTATATAATATATATATATATATATATACATAATATATATATATACATATATATATATATATATAATATACTATATATATATATATATATATATATATATATATATTTATGTATGTATGTATGTGTATATATACAGGGTGTTATTTATAAGGTGAAAAGTTCAAATAAGCCTGGGTCTGCAAGGCTTTTATTTTTCAGATACAGGTTGTTCAAAATTTAAGTTTTGTTATTCGTGAATAATTTTTGAAATAGTCTCGATATTTGGAGATTTTTTTAATAAAAGAATTTCAAATTTGATCTTAATTGTAGGGGCCACTACCTAGAGGACTATTTCTCATTTTGGCAGTCACAACTATTTCGTGCATGAATGTATCACATTTTCTAGAATAAGAATCGAATCGTCAATTTCACGTGAAAAATGTGTGCTTTTCAAAAGTCGTAATAAGCAGCCATTTTCCAGATATTTCGACTTAAATCAATCGATGCATCCAGTTTCCCTCTCATTGATTCGTGAAAATTAAAAAATTAAAGTATCAATTACGCTAGGAGGTTTATCCTGCAATATTTTTTACACTTTACAGAACATATGAAGCAGGTTAGTTAGTTATGATTTTTTCTGCTGTCAGGTCAAAAATTAGATAAAATTTTCAACAACCTGTATCTCAAAAATGAATTCCTTGCAGACCCATGCTTATATGAACTTTTCACCTTTTAAATAACTGAGGAATCGTCCTGTAAAATATCGGACACTTATTGATGTATATATATATATATATATATATATATATATATCTATATATATATATATATATATATATATATATTATATATATATATATATATATATATATGATATATATAAACTCTTCATAATTATTAGCAATAAAGGCTGGTTGAATCTTGAAAAACTCGATTTAATAAAAAATTTGACGTTCCACTATGATATTCGTAATTTGAAATTTCTTTGACATTTATTGATTTTAAAAAAATTGAAAAAAACAGAGGCTGCTTAGTGATATGCTAGTTCAGTTAATATTAAGCATTCAAAATTGTTATCACCAGAATGGTAAGGGAAACCAAAGAAACCCTCACCTACGCAATGTTTGAAAATAATAATAAAAGGGTACTATTTATCTAACAACAAAGAAATGAGTCATGGGAAAACATTAAAGAAGTGGAGTAGAATTATCGGTATAGACGCTTATATGGAAGCAGCCGTTGACACGTGCTTCGGACTCTTTGGTCCTCATCAGAACGGCGTAGCCAAGTATTGGATTGAAAATTTGAAGATGAAAAAAGTACAACAAACAAAATTATTTTCAAACATTGCGTAGGTGAGGGTTTCTTTGGTTTCCCTTACCATCTGGTGATAACAATTTTGAATGTTAATATTGAACTGAATAGCATATACTAAGCAGCCCTGTTTTTTTCAATTTTTTTAAATCAATAAATGTCAAAGAAATTTCAATTACGAATATCATAGTGGAACGTCTATTTATATTTAAAATCGATATTTTCATGATACAACCAGCCTGTTATTGCTAATAATTATAAAGAGTTTAAAAATAGATAACAGGAAACAACAATTGAAAAAATAAATAAATAATTGAAAGCTAAAAATATGGAATGAATCCTAACTTTAGCCGAAGGTTTTAAACTTTGTTAAAAACTTTAATTCCCCTTTTTTAAAAGATTTGAAATTCTAAATAAATAAAAAATTTCATTGAAAACGGCTACTTTCATATAAACGAACTATTCCGATAATTTTGCTCTACCTATTTAATATTTTCCAGCAACTAATTTCATTGTTATTGTTTATTTACTCGTTCTTAGATCTCGCGGATAGCATTAATCGCCTCCGTGGTCAAGTTTGACCAAATCTCCCATACCGGAGCGTTCGACCAATGTACCACAAATGTGTGATTGTCTTCCGTAATAAGGATTTTGTTTGTTGTACTTTTTTCATCTTCAAATTATTTTCAATCCAATACTTGGCTACGCCGTTCTGATGAGGACCAAAGAGTCCGAAACACGTGTCAACGGCTGCTTCCATATAAGCGTCTATACCGATAATTCTACTCCACTTCTTTAATGTTTTCCCATGACTCATTTCTTTGTTGTTAGATAAATAGTACCCTTTTATTATTATTTTCAAACATTGCGTAGGTGAGGGTTTCTTTGGTTTCCCTTACCATCTGGTGATAACAATTTTGAATGTTAATATTGAACTGAATAGCATATACTAAGCAGCCCTGTTTTTTTCAATTTTTTAAATCAATAAATGTCAAAGACATTTCAATTACGAATATCATAGTGGAACGTCAAATTTTTTATTACAATCGAGTTTTCAGATTCAATATCTCGTTATTGCTAATAATATGAAGAGTTTTAATAATAGATCACAGGCAACAACAATTCGAATAATGTATATATATATATATATATATATATATATATATATATATATATATATATATATATATATATATATATACCGGGTAGCGAGAAAGTCTGGCAACAAGGTATTTTCTTTGAAACGATTGAACGTGTAATTATTGAATTTTAGGGTTATGCACAGGATTGTATTTTTCGTTTTTCAAAGGACCTGTCAAACTTGAGTGACGTCAGCATTCAGTGTACCGCCGCCATCTTGAATTTTTTCAAATAGCACCGTAGGTCGAGTGATATATCTTAGAAAAGCTGATTTCGTCCTCTTTTCAAAAATACAGAATACGTAGCACATTACTAAAAAAATGAAGGACATCCTACTGCGTAGCACTAGGAATGATAAAACTCCTCGGCGCATGTGCATGTCGTCAATATTTTTTGAATGTATGATACAAATTAAATAACAATGAAAGTCGATTTTACGAATGAAATTAAGGAAAATTGCAATAAATGTATTAATAAGTCGATATTACGAATAACATCCGTGAAAATTTATTGATTGACTGTCGAATTTGAATATCCTATTCCGGCTCATTTTGCTGCAAATTATGAATCAAATTGATAAGATGGGAAGCAGACACAGACGCAGAATCAGCTGAAGCTATCAACGTCGCTTGGTTACCGTGGCACACAGAGCACTTCGACGCATGTTTTGTAGGACTTCCTACATATTGACCTTGGCGCATGCGCATGTCGTAATGCCTATCTAAAAAACGCTATAATTTTTTATTCTACGTTGGGAAAAAATTGGGAACAAAACTTCTCTGATGAAATCATATGTATTTCATCGATATCCGTTGGAATTTTTAAAATCGGGCCGGATCCCAACTTTTTGTAGTGAGACTTCAGCTTCGCCTCGGGGTAAAAACGCTATATTTTTTTATTCTTCGTTGGGAAAAATTGGGAATTCAAATTCCCTAATGAAATCATATGTGTTTTATCGATATCCGTTGGAATTTTTAAAATCGGGCCAGATCCCAACTTTTTGTCGTGAGACTATAACCCCTTTAGCTTCGCCTCGGGGTAATAATAAGAGAAACAATTTTCCAAGACATACAATGTAATTTTTTAATTCATTCTAACTAACAAAAATATTAATAGTTTCCTCATACCAGGAGCTCAAAATGTTGGCCACCTGTGTCTCAACAAAAATAAAATTTGTATTTGAAGCTCCGAATAGAATTGTTTATCATTTATGTAGAAATTGTTTGTATCTCAAGATATTTGAGAGTCTTTGAACCAGTTATGTCTGATATAAAGTGTACGGAGTCCGGAGATCTTGGCGGCTACTTAATTACATCACCTCTTCAAACAATCCATCTCTGAGGGAAATTTGATGATTATATGTTTAATCGTCTTAATAAAATACCTTGTTGCCAGACTTTCTCGCTACCCTGTATATATATATATATATATATATATATATAATATATATATATATATTATATATATATATATATATATATATATATATATATATATATATTATATATATATTATTTATATATATATATATATATAAATATATATATATATATATATATATATATATATATATATATATACTAGCTGACCCGGCAAACGTTGTTCTGCTATATAAATTATTTTTATCTATTCATCTGTCTGCCGATGTATATCTGCCTATCTAACTATATATCTTTTTATCTAGAGAGTTATCTATCTATCTATCGGTCTATCTATCTGCATATCCATCTATCAATTTATCTGACCGGGCAAACGTTCAGCCATATAAATTATTTTTATCCATCTGTCTTTCTATCTATTCATCTATCAGCCGATGTATATCTACCTATCTATCTATCTATCTATCTATCTATCTAGTTATCTATCTTTCTATCTATCTATCAATCTATCTGACCCGGCAAACGTTGTTTAAATTATTAAAATGGCTATTGAAAAATATGGGTTGTTGATAGAAGGGTGAAAATTTAGAGTTGTATGTATTTTTTAAAGCAACATCATAAAAAATTTGTTCAAAAAATTCATAAAAATGTTAATCATTAGGAGTATAAAAAGTATTTTTGAATGTTGTATCATAAAAAAAAATAGAACAGAAAATTTTGTCTGAAAAATATAAATAAAAATTTAAGGGGTGGACCTCCCTTAACATTTAGGGGGATGAAAAATAGATTTTGTCGGATTCTCAGAGCTAACTGATATGCACACAAAATTTCATGAGAATCGGTCGAGTCATTTCGAAGGAGTTTAACAAATAAAAAATAGGGGTTGATCGTAGAGGGGTGAAAATTTAGGATTGTATGTATTTTTGTATTTTGTATCATAAAAAAATAAAAACAAAAAATTTTGTCTGAAAAATAAAATAAAAAATTTAGGGGTGGACTACCCTTAACATTTAGGGGAATGAAAAATAGATGTTAGCCGATTCTCAGACCTACTCAATATGCTCACAAAATTTCATGAGAATCGGTCTAGCCGTTTCGGAGGAGTATGGGAACGAACATTGTGTCACGAGAATTTTATATATAAGATATATATATATATATATATATATATATATATATATATATATATATATATATATATACATGGTTTCCCGTAAATAACACGCCAGAGTGACACTGGAGGTGGATTGGCTTCAGATCAATCAGATAACATCAGTATGACCTTAGTATAAGTTTTCTGGTTTTCGAGATATGGCTCTTATAATTTTTCAAAAAATCTATACTTTTTGGTCATTTTCTTGCCTGTTTTGAATATAACTAACTTCTAAATTATGGTTTTTTTTTCGTGCTATCATCAATAGTTGGTTGAGACAATCGACTCATCATTTCATTAAAACTAGCCCGCTAACCTCAAAAATTGCACCGGACTGAATCAGAAAATGATCTTAAAAACTAGTCTTTTTAATGCTCTTTCGATTATGGTATAACATTTGTCGTTCTTTTTTTCAAAAGTCTGAAAATTCCAATTTTTGTCTTTGTAGTCATGCTACTTGCGAAATACTTCAAACAAAAAATAATACTCAATAAAAGCTGCAGGCGTCTTTTGTCGGCAAATTACAACGTGGTAGTTGTAGAAAATATCTGAAGCCAATATTTTTTAGTCTTTTTTTATTCATTGTTGTAGGTAGGCGTCCAAATAATGAACAGAACATAGGGTAGTATTAATTATTACAATAGATTGTTATATTGTTAAAAGCAAATAAGAAATTTTGATCTGAAATTTGAATCATTATTTTTACAATAGATTTTCGAAATATCTACCACCGACTCTTGAGCACAACCCGGATCTTCTCAAAAATTGTCCTTTCAAACGCCTTATACTCAAATCAATTCATTTGCCGATCGAATTGGTTTTTCATAGACCTTCTCTTTTAAACATCCCCAATACAAAAAATCGAGAGGATTTAGGTCTAGAAAGCGTGGAGGCCACACAATTGGTCCTAGCCGGCCAATCCATCTTCTTGGGAATATTTGATCAAGATGCGCCCTACAGCACGAGCATAGTATGCAGAGCACACAAAAAAAATAAATATGAATTCGGTTCTTTCAGGTAATCGGTGCCTGTGATTAGAATGCAACAGACTAATGTCAAGTTCTGCATCAATCAATGGAACAAAACAATTAAATACATTTCTTAATTAAAATCATTACTTGAAAGGAAGTATTGTGTGTGATTCTTACATTGCCAATCTATGTCGGACTACATATTATGCAATAATAGCTGTCATTTTTTTAACGAAGCAGAAATGAATTTTAGAATAAATGATTTGAGTTCAATGATCTTCCAAAAATCTATTGTGAAAATGATGATTCAAATTTCAGACCAAAATTCCTTATTTGCTTTTAACGATGTAACAATCTAATTAAATGATTAACACGATCTTTAATCTCTTGCACCGTATATTATTAAACTAAGTTTAATGTTTAACCGAGTTTAATTCGACATTTTCGCTTGCACCAAAATATAAACATGTTTGAGCTATCTTGAACCCCGCATAAACCAAGTTTAGCTAAACGACGTTTTATAATAAAACGGTGCAAGAGCCTGTTTATGTTCTGTTCATCATTTGGACGCCTACGTACAACAATGAATAAAAAAGAGTAATGAATAGTGGTTTCAGATAATTTCTACAACAACTTCCACGTTGTAATTTGCCGACAGAAGACGCCTGCAGCTTTTATTAATTTTATTAATTTTTTATTTGAAGTATTTCGCAGGTAGAACCACTTCAATGACAAAAATTGGAATTTTTCGCCTTTTGAAAAAATAAAACCATACCATTTTCGAAAGAGCAATAAATAGGCTAGTTATTAAGATCATTTGCTGATTCAGTCCGGTACAATATTTTTTCACAGCAAATAGTCAAACTTTAGTTAATGTTTTTGAATTTGAATTAAATTGAAACAACTTAATTTTTTTTAAGGTAAGCGAGCTAGTTTTAATGAAATGATGAATCGATTGTCTCAACCAACTATTGATGATAGCACGAAAAAAACCATAACTTAGAAGTTATTTATATTCAAAACAGGCGAGAAAATGACCAAAAAGTAGGTCATACTGATTGATCTGAAGCCAATCTACCTCCAGTTGTCACTCTGGCGTGTTATTTACGGGACATCCTATATATATATATATATATATATATATATATATATATATATATATATATATATATATATATATATATATATATATATAGGCTTGCCATACGTCTCGGTTTGGCTGGGACAGTCCGGGTATTTTGCTCTTGTCCCGGTGTCCCGCCCGGTTTGATCAATGTCCCGGAAAACGGGTGTAAGATGTAAAAAGTAATGAATAATGACTATAAATAGTTTAATTATAACAATAGGCTTAGGAGAAGGTCAGTGCTACCTACAGGAATGGTGCACACTATCACTTTATCGAGCAAAGAGAAGACAGCGCTTTGTTGAAAGCACAGAGAAGAACACTGTCATCATATTAATAAATGGTTTTTTTTAGATTGACTAAAAAGTTTCTATAATTGTTTTTGTTTTCCACCAAAAGTTTTAGTTTTATAAAAAAATAAACTTAATAAGACTTGGTAATTGTTCAATTGAACAATTTTATGAAGTATTTCAAATTTTATTTTATTACCACTTCTTTCTAGATATATCGGAAAAAATTATCATTAAAAAGGAAAGAATATATATTTTTGAGAAGCAAATATTCCTTTTTCATTTTTAAAAGGTGTGTAGAACTAACAATTTAGTGTTCAAGATTCCTCCTCTCTTCACTTGCGAGGATTAAAAAAAGTCTTAACACTCACGATTTTGCTACTGATTTTTTTAATATTTTCCAGGGAAGGACCCCGCTCTACTAGGTGTATACCCCTTCCGAGAAGGCCATCCAATATTAATGTGTCCCGGTTTCACTCACCAAAAATATGGCAAGCTTCTATATATATATATATATATATATATATATTATATAAATATATTTATATAAATATATATATATATATATATATATATATTACATTATATATATATATATATATATTATATATATATATATATATATATATATTATATATATAATATATATATATATATATATATATATATATATATATATATATATATATATATATATATATATATATATATATATATATATATATATATATATATATATATATATATATATAATATATATATATATTATATATATATATATATATATATATATATATATATATATATATATATATACATATATAAATATATAAATATATATATATATATATATACAGGATGTCCCACCGGGAAAGAACGCGATCCGTATATGGAAAACTACACAATGAAAATTTTGAAAATTTGACAGTATAATAATGTCGATAGGAGCAACTGGACTAAAATATTTTCAAGATGGTGGCACTTCCGGTTATACCGGAAGTTGATACCAACTTGCTTATTTTAAATAGGATACCCTATATAATAATACGTTTTTGGGCTCTACGCAAGATTATAGGCAGATTTTATGTATTATGTTCTATACCTAAGTCTGAGCGTTTTTGAAATATTTAGGTTTTTATGTCAAAAATAACGATTGCATGCCATTATAGTTATCAATTGTTCCTATGAGGAAGCCTTTTTTACTTACTTTGAATTAGACTCCTTGTTGAAAAGGACCTACTTCAATAGATTTTGTATATTTTTTGGATAACTAATCATACAGAGTGTTCAAAAAATAAGAGAGATTGAGAAAACTGACAAAAATCAATTTTTTCAAATAGAAACCCCCCATTTTT
>JARQZK010002925.1:625000-630000 GCA_030704885.1 Cynegetis impunctata | reverse complement strand
AAGGTGGCGCCCGAACTTTTCACCGAATAAGGGAGATACGACGAAGTATTCCAGCACCAGCAAAGGATAGCGTCACAAAATGGCGCCCGAGCAGGGACCCTGAAGTTTTCTTCCCTCCGAAACACCGCTGAACCGAGGAACAACTGAGCCAAAGACCGAAGGAAGGCAAGTCCGAAAGCTCTCAAAGCTCACTGGAGCTTTGGACCAGGAATAGTCACTGAGCTTAAAAGCTCAAGGAGCTTTTTGCATCTCGCTATAATGGATCCTTGAGCTTTAAACCTATTTGGAGCTTTAACCTATTTGGCACTTCAACCTATTTTGAGCTTCAACCTATTTTTTGAGCTTCAACCTATTTCCGACCCGCCAAATATTGAAGGCCCACCCTACTGGAATAGTCCTGAGCTTTTCCGATACGCCGATATTTAACACCTGATTACTTTCAACATTTATTGGGAGATTTCGATGCTGAATGAAGAATGAAACTGAAAATTTCCGTTTATCAAATTTCTGCCGTCCGTAGAATAATTGAAGAGGTATTACCGAAATCCGCGTGTAAACGACACGTCAAATTTGAGTGGATTTATCCAGAAGATACCAGAGTCCCGCAGAGTATGGTACCAGAAAATGATATTTGCTTTGATTTGACGATGGGGAGTATGAAATTTCCATTAATTCTGATGACTTCCTGCGTCTGACCTGCAATTAAACCGTTTAGACCTAAAGGTGATGAGAAACAACCAGTTCATATTGGAATATCGAAGTTGTCTTTTCACTTTTCGATGCAGGACCGTTTACTTTCAAGAAAATTCGGACCGAATCATAGATGTTGGATTGGAGACATTATCCTGGAGCCATGGGATGTGTTGGAAAGGTAATCATGGAAGCCCTGGAACTCTATTGAGGAATCCATAGGAGTTTTCTAGAAGTTAAAGAGTTTAGTAGATAAATGGAAACCCGGATTACTTATGGCAACACAAAATCTTGACGAAAAAATGCTTTTCAAGAAAATCTCTGGCCGCTGGGTTGGAAACATTATCCTGGAGCCCTGGGATGGGTTGGAAATGTTTGTCCTGGAAAGTCCAGGTCCGCTTTCGAGGGACAACCGAGATTTTAAACAAAGGATTAGACGTCATATTTGCGTAAAGTTGATTTTTAAATACTTTTCAAGAAAATCTCTGGCCGCTGGTGTTGGAAACATTATCCTGGAGCCCTGGGATGGGATGGAATTGTTGTCCTGAAAGTCCAGGACCGCTTTCTAGTGACAACCGAGATTTTAACAAAGTATTAGACGTCATATTTGCGTAAAGTTGATTTTTTGTACGACGAAACTGAGCAGACGCACAATTTCCTTCCACTTCAAGGAGTGGTGGGGACAAATATATAAAATCCGAAGATGCCCCTAGCCAAAAGGACTCTTACCCTGAACCATCATTGTGAAAAGAGTCTCTCCGAATAGTAATACCAGATAGATAAACCAACCGACTTCAGTCATCCGAACAGTAAAGCCGACTTCACTTCGAAATAAATTCAGCTAGCCGTTTAATATTCCGGCCGGTCTTCCGAAAATATATAGTAGCATTATATATAATTCCAGAATGGCTCAGAATGAAAATTCCGGAACCAGTACCGCCGATCCGTTTAATACCGACCCAACTATTGACTGTGCCACGAGTTGGATATATAAATTGAAGAAAGACGATTTGGACCATGAATTAGACAAATTTTCGCTCGATAAATCCGGCACCGTAGAAGACAAGAAAAAACGATTAGCTCGTTTCATCAAAAATGGGAGAGCCACGCCAAATCCAACGAAGCAACTAGCCCCGCCAATTTTTGCTCCGCACCCTCCGCCAATGCCGTCGACATCGTATACTATGCAACCGACTCGAAATGCTGATACTCCAGACCTTCTACGTTTTGGCATCAAGTTTGATGGAACGTCTGACCCAGCCGCTTTCCTGGAAAAATTAGAAGAAGTATGCGTTCAACTTGGAATAGCACCGCAACGTTTGCTCACTGCTCTGCCTCAGGTGTTGGAAGGATCCTCGTTACTATGGTATCGAAATAATAAAAGTCACTTCCAGTGTTGGGAAGATTTCATACGACTTTTCCGGACTTTCTTTTTCCCCGTTGATCATCAAATAAATTTAGAAGCTGCCATTAGTCGTCGTCTACAGAAACCCCATGAGAGTGTTACGGACTACATCACCGATTTGCAGACGCTTATTCGAAGGCACGGAGGTATGAATGCTCAACAGGAACTAACTTGGCTTCATCGAAACTTAATCCCCGAATTCCGACAGATGATATGGCGACAGGACTTTCATGATTTTACGTCTTTTATTGAGAAAGTTAAATCTGTTGAAAATTTGTATTTGGAACTGAGAGCAGCGAAGGAAACAAACATCCGAGTAGGCCCATCCATAAGGAGCAATAGTTTTCCATCTAACCGGTCAAATAGTAGCCCAACCAGGCCGCCGAATACTGTGAGTTACCAACGACGACCAAATAACGAGATCGCCGATAAACCCATTTGTTGGAGATGCGGTCAGACTGGACATGTTCGAACGAAATGTAATATGCCTTCAGTTTTGTTCTGCTCCCGCTGCGGAAGACGAGGAATTATGTCCAAGGATTGTTCATGTCAGCTACCGGGAAACTGAAAATGAACCGAACGGAAACGAGGCACAACCGAGTCCATATTAAAGACCTTAAATCAACCTCCTCATAATTACCGAATGATTTTTTCTTTTTTTTAGAATGACCACTCGAACCGTAGAAGAAACCCGACCGATAATGACCACCCAAACCGTAGAAGAAAACCGACCGATAATGACCACCCTAACCGTAGCCAAGAACCGATCAAAAATGACCACCCGAACCGTAGAAGACACCCAAACTCTCCGAGACACTGGGTCTACGATAGACATCCTACCAACCGCCCAGGTTCCCGAACTACAGTATGTGGACAACCCGAAGACGCAAACCCGAACCCTCCGAGGCACTGCGTCTACGATTGCCATCCAGTCGACCGCCCAGGGTCCCAAACTTTTGTATGTGGATAAGCCGGCAACTCAATCCAGACCCGCCCCAGGACCAGCCCCGAAAAGGACCTGTACTCCCATCATCATTTATATATAGATAGGGGAGAAGACACCGAAAACCCCCATTCACCATCTCCCGAGGACTGGATAGTCCTAGAAACAGATTTCCTGGAACTTGAAGAGGAAACCACCGCCAAACCGCCCACGGAAGTTGTTCTCATCCATATAGTCGACCCAACACCAAAACCAACTCCCACGGAATCACCGACCGACGAAAACATAGATGTCCCGCAACACGTCACGTCCAATCCAGATTCCGAAACCATTGGTATCTACGATGATGCTCCAAAAACCAAGGTCAACCACCACACACCAATACCGTTACCGACACGCGAAGAATGGCAGTTCGCTTCCGAAGTAAGCCCACCAGAGCCACTCACTAACAGTCCCGATGTTCCTGTGTACCTGCCCGTATCCGACTACGAGCTGTGCTGGCGTTGCGGCTACCCCGGACACCGTAGAAACAATTGCTCCCGTCCCCGACGTCTATTCTGCTCACGTTGTGGCCAAGTAGGCATCATGTCCCGCCGTTGTGGATGCAAAGAAGCGAATCATTCCAAACCTGTTCAATACAAGAAAAATGAGCCCGAAGTCCACCAACCACACCGCATGAGGGATAAGCAAACACAGTGTACCCTGATCTTCATGGACCAGTATGGGAATTTACACCAAGACACCGACTGTGTTCGACTTCGACCACGACATAAGAACCCAAGAGAAAACTGACTTGATGGAAATTGACCTGAAGCCGAGAATTGTACTTACTTAAAGTGAAGAATTTATTTTTATTTATTTATTTTTGAACCGAAGAATTTATTTTTGTTATTTAAACCGAAAAATGTATTTCATTTTGTAGCCATTCAGGCCAAAGAAATTATTTCATTTTTATTTATCTGAAGAAAGAGGGGGATGTAACGCCGCAAATTCAAATCTACGACTTTACGTCGTTTGAACTAATATTGATATGCAAACTACCGTCGCGTATTAATTCCGCCAATCATTCAATATTGAATACACCTAATGAACTCTGTGAGCATAAATCACTATTAATTGCTAAGAATGCCGGCAGGTGGCACTGATGCTTATATATTGCCCCATAATCGTGGATATTTTGGTCGGGTGGTAGGATAATGTGCAGTTGAACTAACTCAACTGATACCGCTAGATGTCATTGTTTTCGATCTAATTGCCCCTCGATGTAGTATTTTTCTGAATAACCTTTGTCGCTAACAAGCAGTAGGATATCGAATCAAAACCGAACCGAATAATGTAAGTAAAGTGTAGAAAGTAGTGACAGTGGTGTACCAGTGAAAAGTGATCGGCTCTAGGAGGAGAAATTGTTGTATGGCTTTTCGGCCGTCTTCAATCGCTGTATCCTCCTATCCGAAGTAGTGTTGTGATGGGTGTAGGTGATGTAAGGGAACATCCGCAGGGTGAGAGTATGTGTTCCGTTCCTGATTGCCCATACTTGGCTCCTGGAGGAGAAATTGTTGAATGGCTTTTCGGCCGTCTTCAATCGCTGTATCCTCCACGATCAAAGTATGTGTTCCTTTCCCTATTGCCCGTACCCCGCTCCTGGAGGAGAAATTGTTGAATGGCTTTTCGGCCGTCTTCAATCGCTGTATCCTCCTTTCCTGACTGCCGGTACCTCGTTCCTGGAGGAGAAATTGTTGTTTTGGCACACCAGCCATCTTCAATCGCTGTATCCTCCACGATCGAAGTCGTGTTTCTTCCGTCCTATCCCACATGCTCACACGTCTATGTTCTTTTTGCATTGCTGGCATTTATCATACGTTACCGTTTGCTGTTTGTATTCCACTGCTTCCGACCGACTACCGAATCACTCTTTCTATGCTACCGCTTGCTTTATTTACCGACCGATCAAGCTATACTTCT
>JARQZK010002925.1:530000-620000 GCA_030704885.1 Cynegetis impunctata | reverse complement strand
GTTTTTTAAGATTCAACAAGCCTGTTATTGCTAATAATTATCAAGAGATTATATATATATATATATATATATATATATATATATATATATATACATATACATAATTTTATTTCATTATTTTATATTATATATTACGAAATATTATTAAATTGATCCAAGAGATAATTAGCTGAAATAGTTAAAAACTCAAATTAACAATTTATAGCTAAATTGGTTCTAAAAATCGATATATTAAATTATTTTCCTTGTACGTAGCGTTTCAATTGTTTTAACGAAGCAAGTTGATGTATTAATGAAGAAAATTATTATTCTTGAACTTTTCTATTCATTACAATTTTAGATATATCTAGCAAACATGATGATTTCTGAAAATTGATGAACCAAAAACAGGTTGATTGAAATTATATCCTAAACATCAAAAAGAATATTCACCAATCACCCAACAGTTTGTTGAGAATCCCAAATGCAGTTTTGATACTTGTGAAATTTTACTTTACTCTGATATATTCAAATGTTCAGATAAAATTGTTTCATCTTAGAATCCATAATATCTTAATTATTAAGTTTCAATTAACATTTAACAGTTCACTAAAATTTATTGAAAATTTCACTAATCTAGTAATAATTACCTGATATATGTATAATTAATTACATCGGGATTATTTGATGCGAAGAAGAGCAATTGTATACACTTTATCTATTCCTAGGTCGCCAAAAGAATAATAATGGATCAATAGAATAATAAATTCGTATCAAGGCCTACATAAGAGTAATCAATTATGTTCACCGAAGACGCCAGCGAATCGTTACGTAATGATCGCTAGAATAGCTGGCTATCCGCGGATGTGGAAGTGAAACCTCCTTATGGGTAACGACTGATGCATGATGTGAGAAAGTACACATAGACCCCGTATATAAAAGCCAGTTGCACGATATTTCGATCAAACAGCCTTCCTCTTCGATCTGCCAACATGAAGGCCTTGGTGAGTATTCCAACTACCTAAACATTGTGTATTTACGAATCGGTGTGATTAGTGAAAACTAGTGGAAATTTGGCAGTGATTTTATTGAAACGGCCAAAGGAATATTGTGCGATCAGTAAATTCTGAAGTGATTGGTGTTAAAATATCACGAGAGGGGATACGACTGAATGAAATTTGACCCCTTGAAATTATTTGAAAACATTCTCAAAAACTCATCAATTAATTATAAGCCATTTTACTTGATGAATGCACCCGGTTCAATACAAAAACTCATAATTCATATCGAAAGAAAATTTTGATCCCAATATACATTTATTTAATTCATAATTCCACTGATATTCAGCTGTACCTCTAGAACAGGACGTTACATATATGGTTTCAATGAAAACAACATCAAGATTTCCACTTGTTTTAGTTGAATATATTCCATGTTCTGAACAGAAAAAAAAATTGAAATAACATTCAAGTCATTTATTACATTGAAAATTAAAGATTTTTTCCACTCAAAAAAATATTTTATATATTTTTTTAAATCAATACTCATTCCTTTTTTGGTGGTAGGTAATTGATTTGAAGAGATTAGATTTCCTATAAAACGTTAATGACCTCTTTCAAAAATCATCACAGCCAGCTACAAAATTTTTGTCTATGTAAATTAATACCACTAGTTTTCTGGGTTCTCATATTGGTTTCGGATTTCAGTGAATCAAATTTATTTATGTTTATCAAATTCTCAAATTTCCGAAAATTTCGAAATAAAACTGATGGTTTTGAATAGATTCTTCTTAATTGCAAACTGCTTTTCTTTACTTTATACACATTCCTACATGCAGAAACATTAAAATATGAAAAGCTGACAAAAAATTTTCTTCTGTTGAATTAATTTATGTTTCGCTCAGTATAATACAATAATCGACGAAATAAACAAGTTAGTTAGGCACTGCAGTTGAAATTGCTGTTAATTAAAAAAAATTATTACTTTGTTCAATATTTGATTTCACTTTTTTATTTCAGATTGTGCTGAGTGCCGTATGTTTGTGCGTAGCTCTAGCTGCTGAGCCTGAAAAAAAACAGGCAACGCAGGAGACGAAAAAAGACAAACGCGGTCTCACTGGCTTAGGCGATCATGATTTTGGTGGCGATTTTGGAGGACACGATTTCGGCGGAGGTGATTTTGGTGGACACGACTTTGGTGGACAAAGCTTCGGTGGTAATAGTGGAGGTGGCCATGAACATCATGAACACGTTAAAACAATTGTAGTGGAGAAGAAAGTTCCTGTTCCATATACAGTTACCAAACATGTTCCGTACACTGTTGAAAAGAGAGTACCGTATGAGGTTAAAGTATCTGTACCACAACCGTACACTGTGTACAAAAAAGTACCAGTACCAGTCAAGGAATTCATCAAAGTACCTGTTATTATTCCACAACCATATGAAGTCATCAAGAAAGTACCTTATGAAGTCAAAGTGCCAGTTCCACGTCCATACGAAGTGAAAGTACATGTCCCACAACCTTACACTGTTGAGAAAAAAGTAGGTTATCCTGTCAAAGTACCAGTTCCACAACCCTATACTGTTGAGAAGAAGATTCCATACCCAGTCAAATACGAAGTACCAGTACCTCAACCCTACACCGTTGAGAAGAAAGTACCATATGAAGTCAAAGTACCAGTCGACAGGCCATATCCAGTACATGTACCCAAACCATACAATGTTTATGTAGAGAAGCATGTTCCATACCCAGTTGACAAACCAGTACCTTATGAAGTTAAAGTACCAATAGACAAGCCATACCCAGTTGAAGTACCACGACCAGTACCCTACCATGTCAAAGTGCCAGTTCCTCAACCCTACACTGTTGAAAAGAAAATTCCATACGAAGTTGAAAAGCCTGTACCTGTACCAGTTAAGGTACATGTTGATAAACCATATCCTGTGATAAAGGAAATACCTTATCCAGTAGAAAGAGAAGTTCCATACCCAGTCAAAGTTCCCGTACATGTTCCGGTAAAATCTCATCATGGCCATGGCTGGGATTGAGCTTTCAAACTGTCTTAGTCCAATGATCTCTCACAAATTTGAATTCGCGATAGTTTTTGTTTGTAAATAAAACAAGACCTAATTATTTTGTTATCACCTACTTCAGGTAGCCTATTGCGTGTTCACTTCTGTCGAGCTCAATGCATTAGTCTCTCAACAAATTGTTATATAATTTCTACCATTGTATATTGATGCCAATCTGAATGTACTATTTTGTTTCAACAATTGTCCAAACTAAATCACTTCCTTGAGTCCTAAATCGTGAAGCGTGCAGTATTATTATCTAGAAACTATAATAATTAATATATTTATCTACTTTTATTGAATAAAATATTTCCACATTAGCCAGATTTTCATTTGAAATTAGAACACTAATAGAATGTTAGAAAGCGTTAAATGAGACTTTATTACTCAATTATGCAGATATCACTTCAAGTACCAATGCATTTATTCAAAGATCTAATCTATTCAACTAGATCAGTGTTCTAGTGAGAGTATCCTTTCAAAGTCAACGTTCTATGCTTTCAAATTATTCACTAGCAATTAACTAATGTGAGTATAGCCATTTCGTAATAAATATTCGTATTCTCGCAACACTACAAGAAAAATTGCAATCAACTGTGTTGAAAATTTTAATAGAGTATGGAAATTTGTCTGAAGTGTTCCATATAGGCAAAGTTACATACGGGTATTAAATGGAATATTGGAATTTATACGATCTCTCTTCAGAGTATCCGCATATTAATATATTTTAGATATATGTATATATATATATATATATATATATATATATATATATATATATATATATATATATATATATATATATATATCTATACTAAAGTTCATGATTTCGAAGGTAACTTATCTCTGCAAAGGGAGCCCAAGAAAAAAAAAATAAAATTGTTGATGAATAAATTTATAATTTTTCATTCTTAGTTGACTCCTAGCTGAAAATCGTTTTGTTCAAAAATCAAGAAAGGCTTGTTCGTAAAAAAGTTGAATATAAGAATTCTCTAATACACTTTTTGATACGTCTTCTATTATTGTTCACTACTTTTCTGAACTGCTCTAGAGTGATATTTTTTTGGCAAGCTAATACTTTTTTTGTTTTTTTTTTCCTAAGACAATTTGTGTATTTGAATGATAAAAAT
Source organism: Cynegetis impunctata (assembly GCA_030704885.1). Lineage (NCBI taxonomy): Eukaryota > Metazoa > Arthropoda > Insecta > Coleoptera > Coccinellidae > Cynegetis > Cynegetis impunctata. The sequence goes on along the minus strand of JARQZK010002925.1, from coordinate 615,820 downwards.
CGGTACAGATATGGTCGAAGTAATCCTCAAAAATAATTTGTGATTAATTCTTTCCAAAAATACCACAATATTACTTTATTTTGGTGACATTAAAGAATATATAATAATTGGTTTTTTCGGACATCCTGTGTTTTATGATGGTAAAAATCGGTGCAGGTATCTTTCAAGTTATCCTGAATCAAAATCCATCATTATTTTTTGTGAAAAAAATCCTTAATAGTACTCTTCGAAATATGGGTCAATGAAATTGGACGCAGTTGGCCTCTAAAGTATAATATATATATATATATATATATATATATATATATATATATATATATATATATATATATATATATATATATATATATATATATATATATATATATAGTAAAGACAGAAAATACATGTTCACTGTTCACTTAGGTGGGTTTCGAGTATTACGAAATATTCTCAATAATGATTACATGTAGACAGGTATAATCTCGAATTGAAAATTCAAAATGTTGCTGCTAGGGGTCGCCAAACTACGGGCCGTGGGCCAAATCTGGCCAGTGACAGCTTAAGAGTAGTGTCATCAATCTGGCCAACCACAATTTCTTATTGCTGGTACTATTGCTGTGATAAGTTGAAGAAGAAAACACATAATTTATTTATTTATTTAATGATCACGTGAAATACAAACAGGTAAAAACCCAAAAAACAGTATTCGCCTCTTCGAAACTATATATACATCGATGTTAAAATTTAAACATGATGACAATTTTTCGGTTTCATTTACTTGCGAGGTAAAACTTAACGACAGAAATAATGACGCAGAAAACTCAACTTAATTATCTAAGCTCAGGCATATTAATAACTAACAAATAATTGAAATTAATCCCACTAATCACAGTAAAACAAAAAACACTAAAGAGATTTATATAATTGTTATTTTCCACCGACAATAGTTTGTAGTTGTGGATCAATTTTACTTGTAGACTTGTACCAATTACTAAAAGAGCTTTAATTTAGTTCTGTAAAGATTATTTGTGTACTTCATCTTGGAAAACGTTTTCTCACACAAGTAAGTAATACCAAAAATAGAACAACCTACTTAGCAACTAGTCTAGTCTAGAAATATAGTTGAGGGCGAAAAAATTGAAACTGCTTTGGCCCTTGGAATATAATGAAAAAATCATTATGGCCCTGAACCTTCAAATTTTAAGAACCCCTGCTCTATACCATAAAACTGGGGTTGCCAGTTAATTTTGGCTTTGGAATTGACAACTATTTCTTTGGCGGATTCTTATCTTAACAACAACAAAAGCGAATTTAAACTAATTTTATTTGTAAGGCCTCTGTCACCTAATCATTTGCATTTTGCACTTATTGCACGAGAATATTTCAATGGAAATAATGAAATATTTCAACATCTTTCCTGAAAAATATAACTAAAATTAGTCTTGAAATCCTGGAACTCTTGTGGCCCTTCCAAGGAACCCCAGAATTCCGCAGACCATCATTTGCGAACCGCTGCTATAGAATATAAGATACTTTTCATAATTTCAAATATTTCTGAACAATATAAAGCATTAGTGAGTATTATTGAAATGTCGAAGAATTGGAAATTATTATTGATGAAATGGGTTATTCCAGAGGCCGATATAGAATTTTATATGTTCTTGATATCAGGTATAAAAGCGACACTCAGAACAAATAAATATATACACTCCACTCTGAAATGATGCTATCTATCTTTGGCATTAAAAAAAAATATTTGACAGTTTAGACTAAGATGTGAAAACTATTTTTATATTCAGATCCGAAATTGAATATATCTTACTTTATCATAGTATGTGAAAGAATAGTAGGTACCTAATTAACGTAACAATTCCGGAAAATACTGTTCTTTTAGACGACTGGACTAGATAATTCCGAACATCAAATAGATAAAGCATGCAAACTTTCGAAAACTGGTCAATATAAGTTTGGTTAGCATTTATTTCGTTTCTATGGTAATAATCACCTTCATTCTTCAAAGCACATCTACCAATATAATTCAAGTTTAACATTTTTGGTGCAGAAAATACGTATTTCCGGACTAGACTGGAAAAGTGCCACTTTATTTAGTTGATATCTTTCGGGCTTTGTTTGCATATCTGGTTTTATTTTATTCAATGCAAGGAAATTACATTTTTAGTTTGTAAGATTTTCAATGCGTGAAAATTTTTGAACCATTATTCTATCAAATATTCTTCTCGAAAATAAGAAAAATGAATTTTATCAGTCTGAAGTTTATTAATTGATGCATTTCTGGTAAAGTGCATTTTATGGGCCTTCGATTTGCTAACAGATTCGAAAATAAATTTTTTTAATTAATCGAAAAACAGAACCTACCATATCAACGCACTACATAAATACAAACAACACCCGACAAATACAAACCACTGCGACAACCCGACATTGTAGAAATATATAATTGCCATATCCACCAGAAGTATTTGATAATTGTATTGAATAATTACTGTTTGAAAATAATAATATTAATGTTTATCTACATTCCGAAGAAAAAAAAAATATCCAGTTTCACTTAGTAATTTGAATACAAAAAGAGGCAGAGAACAATTCAAAATAGTCTAGCTTCAGCCCTAAATAAGTATCAAATACAACATTGTCCATCACATATAAAGAAATACGGAACAAATACGATTCTATCCTTCGGTCACATAGCAATGATAGTGTCAGCCTAGATAACGATCACAACACCACCCCCGTACCCCACGCCCCAGTATAAGAGTATAAATCTTCATTTCAAATAAACTACTTAAATTATATCAAAAACATAGGTTTCGATATATAGGCTGTAATTCATCAAATGTTCGTTTTTTCAACTTTTAGACAAGTATCATGTTTTTTTGTGAAGTTACGAGAAAATAACTCACATTCTTAAGGCATTTTTTTCTGTGTAACCCTCTGGCGTCGAGAAAATTTGAAAATAAAGTGCAATTTCGACTAATGGCCTAAAGATGTATTTTTTCAAATGGGAATCATAGTTGGCTGTGGTTTCGTTGGTAAGGATTTTTCTCCTTTCCAACGATTTTATATCCGTATTAAAAGTAGGCGGGTGTCATCTATGACAGAGTCAGTTCATTTCTTTCCGTCATAATATCAATTAACTGATTTAATCGTAAAGGTCAGGAAGTCGTACGAAAATTACGAGATATATGATATGTTAGAAAGCTTTATTCAAAGTAATAACAGTTGTAATATTGCATCTGAGATATATTTCAATCGCTATCTAGAAATAAGACAATCCTATAAAGCTAGTTTGAAGGGATTAAAAGAAAATCTTATTAATTGCGGATCATTCAACAAAACATTTTAGCAAATTTTAGTTTTCGACAGTGAATTTGTCACGAAAAAAAAAAAGCGAGAATGCGCCCTCTATTTTTTTGTGTCTGCTTCAGTTTCGACATATCATATAAAACATAGAAATTTGCCCACCCTGTAAGTTATATTATTTGGAGCATATTCACAGGTTTACACAAAGAATTTCGATAAAAGCCTTAGCATAAATATTAAAAGGAAATTAATTATTATATATATAATTATGAGGTTTTTCAATATTTTTAATTAATTTGTATTCATTCTTTTTTCCCACGTTCAGTGATGTAAGATAACAGAAACATCAGAAAATAATATTTCGGTCTCACCCCCTCCACGTGATGAAACTCATGTCAAACAAAATAATTCGATTAACAGTATCAAAGACAGAATAATGAGCACGTATGGGGAAGTAATAGTTTGTAATACTACAGTAACAGAAAAGTCAAAACACATCAAGTTAAAAGGGATGCGGTCACGTGTAGGGGATTGACTGAACTGATCCGAGGACAAGAGCTTAACGGTGCCACACAGTTATCTGTGCCGACCAAAATGAATTTGGGGTGACAGTCGGCTAGAAAGCAGATTGATTCCACTTCTGCTAATCCATTTATTGAACCTTTTTGAACCCTTTAATTTTTTGTCGTATTTTATTCCATAAAAAAGATACTATTGCCGTGTATTGAAGGAAAGCAGTCAGGTACGGGAGTATTTTTTTCATCCGTTTTAGACCTCCTAATCCACGATTTTCGAAAAAATGTTCATGTCTGAAGTTAAAGTCCTCCGAAATGCCACGACCGATTCTCATGAAATTTTGTGTGCATATCGGGTAGGTCTGAGAATCAGCCAACATGTATTTTTCATCCCCTTAAATGTTAAGGGTGGTCCCCCTTAATTTTTTCATTTTATTTTTCAGACAAAATTTTCTGTTCTATTTTTTTTATGATACAGCATTCAAAAATACATATAACCCTGAATTTGCATCCCTCTACGATCAACCCTTATTGTTTATTTGTTAATTATAAACTTCAATTTTTTTTGGCAAGATTTTTATTTTCAATTTGTCATGACTTAGAATTAAAAAAATTTATATTACACTCAATTTTGTACCCTTCTACGATGAACCACAATTTTTCCATCGCGATTTTCATTTTTTCAAATTTTATCCACAGATCCGTAATAGGGTTGCAAGATGGCAATCGAAAATAACAATAGTCGGTCTGATAATAGGTCCTAATATATTATAATAATAAGTGATTAGGGTGGTCCGCACCAAACATTTTTATAAATTTTTTGGACAAAATATATAGAAACATATAGATTGATAGATAGATAGATATAATAATAGATAGATAAAAATAATTTATATGGCAGAACAACGTTTGCCGGGTCAGATAGTATATATATATATATATATGTATATATATATATATATATATACATATATATATATATATATATATAATCTCTTGATAATTATTAGCAATAACAGGCTGGTTGAATCTTAAAAAACTCGATTTAATTAATAAGTTGACGTTTCACTATGACATTCATAGTTATTCAAAACTTTTGAAAAAAATTGAAAATTCTTTGACATTTATTGACTTGAAAAAATTGAATAGATAAGATTGATCTGTCTTGTTAAAAAATTCTTTCACTCTAATATTAACATTCAAAATTGTTATTATCAGAAGGCAAGGGAAACTACAGAAACCTTTACCTATGTAATGTTCGAAAATAATAATAATAGGGTACTATTTATTTAACAGAAAGAAATTAGTCACCGGAAAATATTAAAAAAGTAGAGTAGAATTATCGGTATAGAACGTTTATATGGAAGCAGCCGTTGACACGTGTTTCGGACTCTTTGGTCCTCATCAGAACGGCGTAGCTAAGTATTGGATTGAAAATTTGGAGATGAAAATAGTTTAATAAATAAAATCCTCTGTTATGGAAGAAAATCACTTATTTGTGGTTTATTGTTTGAACTCTCCGGTATGGGAGATTTGGTCAAACTTTGCCACGGAGGCGATTAATTCCATCCGAGAGATCTCAGAAAGAGTAAATTAATATTAAAAAAGAAAATTAGTTTTGGGAAAATATTAAACAAGTAAAGCAAAAATTATCGGTATAGTTCGTTTATTTGGAAGTAGCTGTTTTTAATGAAATTTTTATAATAAAATCCTCCGTTCTGATGAGGACCAAAGAGTCCGAAACACGTGTCAACGGCTGCTTCCATATAAACGTTCTATACCGATAATTCTACTCTACTTTTTTAATATTTTCCCGTGACTAATTTCTTTCTGTTAAATAAATAGTACCCTATTATTATTATTTTCGAACATTACATAGGTAAAGGTTTCTGTAGTTTCCCTTGCCTTCTAATAATAACAATTTTGAATGTTAATATTAGAGTGAAAGAATTTTTTAACAAGACAGATCAATCTTATCTATTCAATTTTTTCAAGTCAATAAATGTCAAAGAATTTTCAATTTTTTTCAAAAGTTTTGAATAACTATGAATGTCATAGTGAAACGTCAACTTATTAATTAAATCGAGTTTTTTAAGATTCAACCAGCCTGTTATTGCTAATAATTATCAAGAGATTAAAAATAAATCACAGGCAACAACAATTCGAATAAATAATTATATATATATATATATATATATATATATATATATATATATATATATATATATATATATATATATATATATATATATATATATATATATATATATATATATATATATTTCCCGGAAAGTATCAGAATTTGGGTAAATTTCTGCAACTGACGGCATTTATACGTAGATATTTCCAGTTTTCATTTAAATTCCAGTACCTACATATTAACATCTTCAGCGGTTCGGATCATACCAAATAAGCTGACTCAGCTGGAATTGTTTTCGTTGTAGAACGAAACTATCAAAATTTGGTTGAATTTTTCCAACCGCCGCCATTTTTACGTAGATATTTCTTGTTTTTTCATGGTTTTTAAAAAACTGCCGAACTCCACAGCTTCTGCAGATTGATTTAGAGGGTTGAAGTTTAGTACGTGCATTGAGTTCATCATGTTGACTTAAGATCATTTTTTGAATTCAACTCATTTTCTCAAGAGCGCTGCATTTCGTGGTGATTATTCCCTTAAAACTGCATCTCCATCCGTTTCGCTATCAGTACGCGATGCACGAGTTGAGGTGCGTTTCTTCGTTGGTTACAACTTTTTTCCTCAACAACGATGCACTTCGCGATTTTTTTTCGGTTTTTTTCAAAATATAATTCAATTTGTTAGAATCCCATCTCGATCCGATGCATTTCGAAAAATACGACTTTAATGATGGAGCTGTGCTGCTGAAGAAACTTTTTCAGTTAATACAATGTGAGAAACGAGATCATTTTTCGAAATTTGAAAATTATATTCGATAGAATGTATGAATCTTTTTTCAACAAAAATTATGCATACTCGTATAGATTCTGCTTTAATATTTGACGTATATTTTGATGTTTTAGATATATTATTATTGTAATTGATTACTTTTAAGTAGGTTCTATTCAAATTGAAACCACAAAGTGATATTATATGATTTTCTCATAAAGTACAAAGAATTAATTCGGATTTTATAATGGAAAGTATCCAACACTAAATCAGTTGAAGATACTGTTGAGCTTCATTCATTATTGTACGCAACACTGATGCATTTAACTAGCAGAAATGTAGGTTATAACTCACGCAGAGGAAGTTTGCTAATGAAGTTGATTCATCATTAATTAGAAATTAATATGGTTTGCGATATATCGGTAGGCCGAAGATTCAAATATTATTGAATTTTCTGGGAATTTTTGTTTTTGTATTTGGTACACTAACTATAAAATAGATCCATGGTCTTCTAAATCTGTATTCCATTATTAAAGCAACCTTAAATAAATGTTTGTAATTCATTGATTAGATGATAAAAATGAATGAATTATTGTGAGATCTATTACCTTTGTCGCCAGATACTTCTCATCAGGATCTTTGTTTATGAAATTATTTACTTTTTCTGGCGTAACAGTTTTTTGCTTTTCAACTACTTATTTCTCTGATTGACGTTTAAGAAACACACGTAATTTTAAACAATTCCTTATATTGATTCCATTATTTATGTTGAGTGTGCTTCTTATCATGGAGTAGAAAATCCATAGAGACGATGCTTTACTTATATGTAGTGCTAAGGTAACTTAAATATGCCAAAAATACATTTTCTGTAAACGATGACTTAATGTTCTTACTGCTACACCACTCTTGAAAATCTTTGTATACACCTTTATATTTGTAATTTTGCTCAAAATCATTTGAATAATTAACATATAATTTAATAGGAGTATATTAGTACATTACGTTACTAGTGTGGAAAGTGACCCATTTCACATGAGTGGGAGAATGTGACAATCCCACTAGTGTGAAATGGAACTTTCCACACAAGTAATGTTAAATATGAAATCTAATATTTTATGATTAGCCATAGATTACTATAATATATGAATATGTAAGTTGGCGGTATATTCAAGTGTCAGTTTCGTTTGTTAATGTTTTTCTACTTTAATCATATTTTCAATATATCCTTCAAATTAAACGCTTCTGTAAATTTATTTTACTAGTGAACTTTAACAGGTTATGGGCCCAGAAGCGAAGGATTGTGAAATATACAGGCTGTAAACAGTTTTAGTTTTATGTGCAGAGACTTATTTGTGTTGTGTGAATAATCCAGTTAATATAGTAAACTATGGCTGGAACACTCAGTGCCAATTCTAGAGGCAAACAATTTCAATAATTGGCAATTTAGAATGGTTACTCTGCTGAGAAGGGAAAATTGTCAGGAGGCTATCCAGGGCGTAGAACCAGGTGAAAGTGCTAGTTCTAAAGAAAAGGAAGAATGGCAGAGAAAAGATTATAAGGCTCAGTCAATTTTAGTTCAAGGAGTTTCAGACAAACATTTGGATATAATTAAAGATTGCAAAAGTGCAAGGGCGCAGATTGAGGCGCTGAAAAATGTTTTTGTAAGGTCAAGCTCTTTTACAAGATTGTCCTGTTGGAGAAAATTGTTAAATCTCAAAACTACAACTAATGAGAGGCTTGAAGATCATTTTTTGAACTTTGACACAATTATTAGGGAGCTTAAAGAGTATGGATCAGACTTGAGTGAGAGTGATAAAGTATGCCATTTATTATTGTCACTGCCAGCGCAGTATGACACAGTAGTAACAGCTCTAGAGACCGTTTCAGATATGAAATTTGATTTTGTTAAAGCGAGACTATTGGACGAGGAAATAAAAATGAAATCAAAAGCTGTAAGTAGCAATGAAGATAGTGAGATAGGCTTGAATGTAAATACCAAGACATGTTTTGTATGTGGTAGTCCCCAACATTTCCAAGCACAGTGTCCACGTAGAAAAGGAAATTTTAGAGGCAGGCAACATAGAAGTTTTAGAGGAAAATATAGAGGACCCAGAGGTAATTTTCATACTAATGTGCAAAATTTGAGACATAGGAAACATCAAGCCAACACTGTTGAACAAGAAGTGGTGGTACTGTATGCAGCAAATTATGGAAATCACATCGAAGATATGAATTTTATGTTAGACTCGGGAGCGAGTAATCATTTTGTACAGGAAAGCATGGAAGGAAAAATGCACAATGTACAAGTCCTACCGAGTTATGTGTCAATACATATAGCTAATGGTGAAATCTTGAGGTCCAACAAGATGGGAGTATTAAAAGCAGAATTTCAAGGGGTGAAGTTGTCAGTAGAAGCACTAATTGTTCCAGGGATGAAGCATAATTTGCTATCAGCTTCAAAGCTAACTACAAGGGGGCATAAAATTATAGTGCAACGAAATGGTACAACGATTAATGGTAGAAATTTTATGCTAAAATGTGAAATCAAAAATGGACTATATATATTATCAGTGGATAAGATAATAGAACCGTTGGAATACGAGAGTCATATTTCAGTGGAGGAATTATGGCATAGAAGGCTCGGACATGCAGGTGCTGATTTGCTTGTGCAGTTGGGTTTGCCAAAGTACAACAAGATATGCAGCAGTTGTATGGAAGGAAAGGCAACAAGGTGTCCATTTGAGAGGAGTAAGAGAATCACCACAGCTCTAGGAGACTTAGTGCACAGTGATGTTTGCGGACCACTGAATCCACCAACTAGAGATGGTGGTAAGTACTTTCAAACTATATTAGAAGATTATTCTCATTTTCTGACAATAAAAATATTGAAAACCAAAGACGAGGCTAGTGAAAATCTTGTACAGTATGTTAAAGACCTTGAAAGACAAAATCATGTCAAGGCCAAAGCATTTAGACTAGACAATGGAGGTGAATTTATTTCTAGTAATTTTAAAAAGTTTTGTAAACAAAATAGTATGGCATTGGAGTATACCATGTCTTATACTCCAGAGCAGAATGGAAAAGCAGAACGTATGAATAGAACTTTGCTCGATAAAGTAAGGACAAAGATTGTTGATTCAGGTATTCCAAAATTACTATGGGATGAGGCTTTGAAATGTTCAGTCTATGAATTAAATAGAACTCCAACAAAAGCTTTACCTAAGGGAGTGACACCTTCAACCATTTTGCATGGCCGAAATGACCTAAGCAAGTTAAAGATTTTTGGTTGTCGAGCTTGGGTTAATATATTACCAAAGGGTAATAAGTTGGATGTTAAGGCAAGAAAGGCGGTAATGGTTGGATATTGTGGTGGTGGTTATAGACTGTGGTTACCAGAGGAGCTGAAGATAATAAAATCCAGAGATGTGAGATTTGATGAAAATTTAATGGAGTATAAAATTAAGAAAGAGACAGAAAATGTGCGAAAAGAAGTAGGGAAAAATATAGTATACTTACCTGATCAAGAAGAGTATATTGAGAAGAGGGAAGACAGGGAACTGAATGAAATAGACGAAACACGGGATAAAGAACAATTTCTAAGGCCCGATGATTTACAAGAGAGAGAAGGTAGATCAATTAGTGATGAATATTCACCATCAAACGATGTGACAAGAACAAGATTTGGAAGAACTGTCACCAGACCTAAAACACTCACAGACTTCGAAATCTATAGTGCATATTGTTTGCTCACATCAGTGCCAGATGAACCTAAAAATTATGAAGAAGTCTGTAAAACTGCAGACTGGAGAGAAGCAATAGAAAAAGAACTTCGGTCTCATGAAGATTTGCAAACATGGATTCAAGCAGAACTTCCTGAAGGTCATGCAGCTATAGATACAAAATGGATATTTAAAGTGAAAGAAGATGGTACAAAGAAAGCAAGGTTGGTAGCAAGAGGGTTTCAAGTACCATACACTGAGAACGATGACCTCAGCTATGCACCAGTGTGTAGACTGGCAACAATAGGACTAATTATTTCAGTGTCTTTACAGAATGATTGGAAATTGCACCAAATTGATGTTCCTACTGCTTTTCTCAATGGAATTTTAGATAATGATGTGTATATCAAGGCACCAGAAGGTTTGAAGACGAGTTCTAAGTATTTAAAATTGAAGCGTGCTTTATATGGACTTCGAAATGCACCCAAGTGTTGGAACATGAAGTTTAATCAAATTATGACTGATTTAAAATTTCAAAGATCACAATATGACTATTGTCTATATGTGAATGGAAAGATGTCTCTTGTATTATTTGTTGATGATGCTCTTATTATTGGACCCGAAGATCAAGTGAAGGAACTCATTGAAAATTTATTTCTGGAGTTTAAAGTTAAAACAATGTCTGAAGTTAGGACATTTCTTGGCATGGATATAACAAGGAGCAAGAATTACATACAAATTACTCAGAAGAGAATGATTACTAGACTTTTAGAAGAATTTGGCATGAAAGAGATTCGGTCAGTTACGACTCCAATGGAAGTCAATTTTCAAGTGGATATGAGTACTATGCAGGTTGATAATGTTCAATATAGAAGATTGGTATGTAGTTTATTGTACCTGTCTTTAGTAACTAGACCAGATATAACATATAGTGTTTCCTATTTGTCTCGATTTTTGGACAAACCAAATATGTGCTTGTGGAATGCAGCCAAGAGGATTCTTCGTTATCTTAGTTGTACTATTGACTTTGGACTAACATTTACCAAGTCAGGCCACAAACTAACAGGTGTATGTGATGCTGATTGGGGTGGAGACCACTTAACTCGCAAGAGCGTTAGCGGTTTTGTGTGTTTTCATGGGGAGAATCCAATTGCGTGGCATTCACGAAAACAAAACTGTGTCGCATTATCCTCTATGGAGGCAGAGTATGTTTCAGCAGGACTTGCAGCACAAGAACTTGTTAATCTTCAGGGTGTGTTAAATTACTTAACAAGTAAATGTGAGCCAGTGACTTTGAACTTAGATAATTTGAGTGCTATATCTATGGTTAAGAACTGTGAAAACTCTAAGCGTGCCAAACATATAGATATAAAGTACCATTTTATAAAAAATCTTTATTTGAAAGGGAGTTTGTTACTTCAATATGTATGTTCAGTAGAAAACTGTGCTGATATGTTTACGAAATCTTTAGGAAAAGAAAAATTTGTTAAATTTAGATCAAGAGTGTTAAACACAAGTAGTGTTTAAGGAATTTGTATTTAATTGCAGACAATTTAAATGTATAACATGTATTTGATGTTACTTGATGTTAATGCATTTAAATTGAAGGGGTGTGTTAAATATGAAATCTAATATTTTATGATTAGCCATAGATTACTATAATATATGAATATGTAAGTTGGCGGTATATTCAAGTGTCAGTTTCGTTTGTTAATGTTTTTCTACTTTAATCATATTTTCAATATATCCTTCAAATTAAACGCTTCTGTAAATTTATTTTACTAGTGAACTTTAACAAGTAATGTACACTAATTTTCCGACGACCGCATTTTATGCAAAAAAATTAATATATTTATTTTGAGAATTTTACAAAGAAAAGTAATAATTGAACAAGATTAATGCTTAGAATTGTAGAAATTGAAAGTAATATTATTATTATTACAATTAGTAAATTGTAATGCACTTTGCAATGAGGAGTTAGACAGATTTCTGTCTGTTATTTGTACAATATGTACAGTAGTAGAGTCGATGTGAGTTTCTCGAAGAGGCGGAGTGACGGCTTTCGAATTACTGCTGATGGCACCCATAATTTTATTGGCAATATTTAACCTGTTAGTAGCAGAATTGTCAATATATTATTCTGCGACTTTGGACGATTTCCAACCCCCATGTCGTTTCAGAGAAGTTAGATCTCCCCCTGCATCTCCTAATATAGTAGCAGAAGAACGGCGAAATTAGTGCCCCGTGTATTTTTCAGGATCCTTTAGATTTGAAACTTTAGGCATTACTCTCAACTGGGTAAGTTCTTGCTTGCGACATGCACCAGATATACCCATAACCACACAGTTTTATTTATAAATTCACAAATTTCTTGTTGCGTCAAAATTTTAGCTTTTTTTAAAAATGCCTTAAGTTAACTATATTTGGAAACATCTACATTGTGGTGAATGGATACAGTGGTACGCAACATAGAATAATAAGTCCATTATGTTGAGCATTGGATTCTATTGGAAAGTTCACCCATGTATGCAAGTAAAACGTTTTCAGAAGAGGAGCTTCTTATATCCTTATTTCTTCGCCATGAAAGAAATTGATCGTAAGCGTATTCGTACCTTCTTTTGGACTTTTCAGGCAGTAAAGTTAGTGACGTTGATTTTGCGGCCTCTTCAATATCAGGTGGAGTACATTGATCATCACTATTAATTTCTGCATCCGTGTTTCATGGAATTTTAGATACCATTTTCACGGTTTTGTTTATGATAAGAATAATGCATAATGCAAAACTGACACTTCTAAAGTTTATCTGACGTTTTCGCAATATTAATTTCAAATCACACTTCAATTGCAATTCCATTATGCAACACTATAGATCAGTGGTTCTTAACCTTTTCATAATGAGGGACCATTTCACAGAATATCTGTCTTGTCAGGGACCACCAACTTTTTGTAAGTAATATTACCTTTAAAAAGTCGATGAAAATAAACGGGTTTTTGTGACTGCATAATCTTAACTAATTTTTGAGTCCTTGGTTCAGTGCTACTGAAAGCCAAACACATATCGGCAAGATTTCGGTGCTTGTTTTTCATTATCAAAAGCGTCAAGAGCCCCTGCACACATAAATATGTCGATGAAAACAAAGTCAAATGAGGTATATCTTGAATTTCAATTTTTTTGTCGTGTTGCATTTCGATCAATTTTTCTTCAATTTCATTGAGAACTCGAACACTCGGACAATGGAAGGATTGCGATCCAGTTTCTGAATACTTTTTGTCTTCGCAGTTCGGAAAATAACGACCGAATTCACTTTTCAAATTTTTTAAATGGAGTATTATGTTTGTTTTGTATTTCTTCTTTTCCCTTGGCATTGTGTTGCACAGGGCCGGCCTGAGGGGTGTGCGAAGTATGCAGCCGCACACTCAAGCCAATTTTTTTTTTAAAAAATTAATAAATTTGGAAAATTTTTAGAAACTGATTTGAATATTCGGCAGAAATATTTAAACTATACTCGCCGGCATATCATTGGAAGCTTGGTCACTAAACAGCTGTACACTCCCCTCTACACCCCTCGCCCAGCGTCGTTGCCAGATTGTGGATTGAAAAATTAATTAACACAGCTAAACATCCCAAGCTTCCAATGATTTGCCGCCGACTATAGAAGGAATTTTGTCTTAAAACTATTATAGTTAAAATTCAAGGTAAAACCGAAGATCTACCCGGCTACCCCAATGAGTTCTGAAATACAGTCTGATGCCCTTGACCAAGGTCCAAGGTAAGTAGAACAGTCGTCTCGTGGCGGGACGCGGAATATGTTGTGACTCATCTTCCTGCCTCCCTCCCCCACCCCAACTTTGCTTTTCTAGCCAATTGGCGTCTGAAATTAAGACAGTAAATTCATTCTCCGAAATGAAAGCAAGAAAAGCCCTTGTATAAAATGTATAATATAAGAGACTATGTACTATCCTAATAGTTACTAATTTTTTTTGTGTTTGCGCCATTAATAAACACTGTAATTATTGGTTCACTATGTTCTGTTGCTTTATTTTCTTTTACCCATGACATATGGAAATGTATATTAGGTCCGGTGGACGGTGATTCCCGCATAAGCTAGGTATTTATTCTTAGAGTAATTGCAGTATAAGCATAAAAATCATTGCAACGTTACCTAGAGTTAAGCTTTCATTAGTTTATTTGACATAATAGTGGTTATAGCACAAGGAAGAGTACTGAACATATAAAGTCAATCAATAATGAATCAAATTGTCATACAAAAATTTAATGTTCTACAAGGCGCAAAAGTGCACAAAAACTGTGTTTTTGGACCTTAAATTTCAAAAAATTCCAAACCCCCCGGGAGGGGCATAAAATTTGTGTCTAGCACCCTTGCAATTTTCGCCTTAGGCCGGCCCTGGTGTTGCAATTATTTTATACAAATTATCGAACGCAGAAATATTGTCACTTTTGATCTTGTTAATCCATAACTCGCTGTTTGCGATGAACGCATTGATTTTACCTTCATATGCAAATATACCTATTGTCAATGCCATGAAACTTTAAATTTACCGACTCTTGGAGTTGAAGGTTCGATTTATTTATTTAAACAAAAAAATCAATTAGATAATACTGGTCATGAACGCAACACGCACGAGACTAGGTAGTCTGAAAAAAAAAGAACCACCAACTTGTGTAAACTGCTGCAAAATATCAACTACTCAACAGAAAACTCTGAAAATTGACGATAACATGGCAGATATATTGAATAGAAATTATGAAAATACGTTAATACTCGAATTTTTGAAAAATATACAAAAGTACTTGAAAGTGTTAGATACCTATAGTCCGCTAATATCTCCAAGTGATCGAAGCAGTAGACCAATTAAACAAATTCATAAATAAATAAATGATGAAAGCTTATTTGATATTCGGCCTAACTTTTTTGTTTTCCTTGAATTACAATTATTTTTAATTCTTTCCTTAGTTCAAACAACCTTGAAAGAATATTTCCTTGGGAAAGCCAATCTACCTCTGTGTGGAAAAGAAGACTTTAATGTTCAGAGTTCATATCAGCGCTTAATTGTTTGAAAAGACGAGTATTCAGTGCACTGCTTTTGATGAAGTTAACAACTTTTATAACTATTTTCAACGCAATAGTCAAGCATTCTGGGAGGCTTTTTTGACAGCCAATGCTTGGCGACGACTAACGCGATATGTTGATCTTGCAGATGGATGTTTCGTTATATCAATGCAGCAAAACCAGAGCTGGAATCAAGCATTTGCCACTGAAGACGATATTCCTCAAAATATAGACTTATTTCATCAACACCTTGCTATTTTTCCAGTCATTTGGAAAACAGTTACTCTTCTTTTAATGCTGTATTGTCATGCAGAAATCGAGCAAATACAAGTAATTGACAGCATTGTCAAACGTCGTCAGATTCATCACATTGCATTTCATAGAGTGAAGAGTGAAGGGGGCTGAAATGACCGAACGCGACTTATTCAATATTTTTAGGATGGCTTCGCGGACCACCTCGGGTGCTTCCAGGGACCACCAGTGGTCCGCGGACCACCGGTTAAGAACCACTGCTATAGATACACATATCACTCTAGAGAGTTATTTTACTTTTCATTTATAGTCTTTGATTTTTTGATATTTGTCATTTTCGAAGTAACTAAATAGTTTGCTATTTGTCATTTTCGCATGTGGCCGTCGGAAAAAATATATATGTTTTCCGAAATCAAATGGAAGCTTCTATGAGTTCAACTAAATATAAACTTTTAAACAATTCATGTTGAGTACGTTGATAAAAGTGTTTCAAGAATGAATACTTAATTAAGTGTACCTATTGTATTCTCCTGAAATGTATCACTGCAAAAATCGTTAGACCTAAGTAGGTATACCTCCGGTTTTTGTTTTACAAACGCTGTGGTGTGTGTAGTTTTCTGTGTCCATCTGTTCTATGAATATTAAATGTTAATTCAGGTGGCATGACTCGAACCTATAATTTTCAGATTAAATGTCTGATGCTATTGACAATGCACTACGGATCCCTTTAATATTTAAGTTGTTAATAATAATGAAATATAACGATAGTAATGCCGCTTGCAGCTCATCTCTCTTGTTAAGGGACGCTGAAAGGGCAGGATGAAGAACTACTCCAAGGAATGTGTGAGAGGTTTTTTATTGAGTAACCAGCAACTTCCGGAGTCTCACACACCCTGAGAATGCGTGCGAGATACTCTCAGGGTAGTCTATAAAATATTTTTCCTCTCACGGACGTAAAAAAAAAAGTAATGACGTTTTCTACGTTGATGAAATGAAATGGTAATTTTATATTGAACCATTTAAGTGATTATATAACTCATGTGTGAATAAACCAATGAAATCCGTGAATTTTGCATAGTTACTGCGTATCGATAAGTGAATATACCTACCCTTGACGATTTGATATTATGGTTTTGATGTTTCGCCTCGTGTCAATATGTGAATGGTTTCATATTGACGATTTATTGACGTTTGTCAAAAAAATTAATAATCAAGTTTGGTGAAGTTTCGCAACGTTTTAGTAATAGATCTGGCGGTGTTACTTATTCGTTATATAATCGTAAAGAATACTAACTCGAGCTGCGCTCTCTTGATGTTTCGCAGAAAACGTCTCGTGACTCGAATATATAATCGATTATTCTCGATGCTTTTGTGATATTATAACTGAATATACTTTTACTGCAACGGAATTGGAAAATACCAAGTAGAATTTCTTTTTGTATACGAAGCTCAAATAGGAGAAAAAAAAACATATTTTACAGAAATAGGTATATAATTGGTACTCCTCAATTAACAACGACCCGGAAGAACCAGCAATTTGGGTCTTTTCCGCCAATCAGATTAATTGATAGAATCTACATGACGAAATAGTTCCTATTGCTAAAATACAAGGTCTATATTAGATTAATTATCGATTATATGAGTGAAAGCGTAACGAAACGTACGCCGACATATGTTATGCGCATAAATGCTGAATAAATACTAATACATGAACGTGATAGTTCTGGTATCGGAGAAAGTAATGAGATAAGAATTGTAAAAATTATTCAATCCTGCCCATCTGCAATGCGAGCATGAACAGCTATTGTTGTTGTTCTTGGTGAACGTAATTGGTACTTCGCATAAATAGCTAATTGCGTCTTACGTAAAAGAAATCCGGTTCGAATAAACCTTTCCGGAAGGAAGCCGTTGATGGGTAGAGAACAGATAATACGTGACTGAGGCATTATTTCATGAAATGCCAGTATTTTAACGTGTATTTCAATGGGCAAAACCAATGAAGAAGCATACCATACTGCGATTCATAGGTCATTGTACAGTTTGGAGAATTTTCATGAAACATTGTAATACTTAGTTAATTTAAGATGACCAGAGATTGTTTTCCTATAGTTAGGAACCTCTAAATTGATCACGTCCTACCTACTCATATTTTTTGGCATCGATATTTTCGCGTTCAAATCTGCGTGATAAATGTTTTGCTTCCTACGAAAGCCCCTTGTATATATTCGTTGCTGGTGCAATTTTTCCAGAAAATAATAGCCTATCATACTGTTCAAGTCAAGACACAAATACGGGTGTGATTTGAATATGCGTTGCGTTATACCTCTTAGAGCATGATTTCCGATGTGTCTGATATGATATATATATATATATATATATATATATATATATATATATATATATATATATGTATTTATATATATATATATATATATATATATATATGTATATATATATATATATATATATATAGGCGCCGACTCCATGGGGCTTGGGGGTGCCCGAGCCCCCTCAATAAAATTTTTGAAAATTTAAGAAAATTATTAGTTATATTATGCTTTGTAAAATTGGAAAATGATGTTGGTATTTTTCATTTTCCTTTGGGAAATGTTGTAATGGAGGGTTACAAATGTGCAGGCATCCTTGGGTCAATGTAACAATTCAAGACTCATTTCTTTTTACGTCTTTATTGCCATGCAATGAACCCAGTAGAGGATGTAAATGATGAAAAAATTCAATGCCCGCATCTAAATATTTCTGATCTGAAGAAAATATATGAGGGATTGATTTGTATGCGCAATGGAAGGCGTGATAGTTTTGCACACTTTCGGAATTGTGTTTGAAAGAAAAACCTTCATAAGATGGTGATCCTTTGCTTCGAGCAGTATACTCGGAATCGAGTATAATACCAAAGAAGAATGAAAACATCGAAGCCTGCTCTCCGCACACTTTCAAAACCTCGAAGGAATACTATAAACCTCTTTATATTGAAGTTTTTGAAAAGGGCAATCTTGCATTACTGAGCGGTTTGCATCAACTGGACTCACACACGGCATTGCAATTGACAAAGTTTGAAAAATCAACTGAGTTTTCAAAAACGACCTAGACATAGAGAGACTGCGCTTACATTTGAATATGTTAGCCGATATCGCTAATAAAAAACAAAAACAAAAACATGCGCGATGTAACATTCCACAAGAGTCTGCAGTTGGAGAAATTTTATGTGAATTAGTGAAGCGATGATTTAGGATCCTTAGACGTCTGAAGTCATATCTCCCATCAACAATGGAACAGAAGCGATGGAATAACTTGGCTGTTCTTCATGCCCACCGAGATGTTTTGGATGAATCGGATATCCGACCAGTCATCAACGACTTAATATTCAGTAATGTAGTCAGACGTTCGACATTTGCACCTTTCTAAACACACTCTAGCCCTAGTATTGGTATTTAGAGCAATGTAAAAAATCTTTATGAAAGAGAGAATTAAATACATAAATAATGTCAAATTTTCATTTTGAAAATATGAGTACTAGTTTAGTACTGTATTACTATATTACTGTATTAGTTATTTTCAAATACTTAAATATGTTTATATTTATTATATTATAATACTTAAATATTTTCAAAGCAATAACTTTGAGATATTCTTTTCATTAAATGAACCCTCAGCCTTTTTCCAAGTGAACTGAAATTAGCTATTTCATGTTTTATACTTTAAACTTGATAGTTGAGGCTTTATTTAAATATAATTTCAGTGTTTTCGGAGCTATGTATTCACTGCTCTGTAATAGTCTATAAGCATAATTATTTCTGTATTTTAAGAAAATACCGTGCGTGTTTATGTTTTGTTTCGTTTTTCAATGCCAAAAAATATGTCAGGCTTCTCTAGTTTCCCGGAGTGCCGAGTTATTGAGAGTTGGGGTTTCGGTGTTCTAATGTTGACCATATGACTCAAAAATGCTTTAAAAAATTTTAAAACTCACTATTTTTCATCTAAAATTCAGTATGGCCCCCCCAAATATTTTTCATAAGTTGGCGCCTCTGTATATATATATATATATATATATATATATAATTCCTTTTTTTTCTGGTACATTTAGCAATCTTCAGTAGTCTAAATGAGCTGAAATCTAGTAGATATATTTTCGAGGCAGAACAAAATGTGTGTGAATTCAGTCAACGTTGGCTTCTCCAAACGATGGAGAACTGAGTGACGGAGAGGTGCATGAGCAAAAAGATTTGAGTAAGTGGGTTGAAAATTTGAACGTAGATTGAGGAAAGTGCCTTTTGATAATATGAACTATGTTCTGACCGCCGTCATTTTAATGTTATTGATAATTTACGCAGATACACTGCTTTTGCTGATTGAGTTAGAGGGTTGAAAATTTGGTATTTGAATTGGCTGATGTACAGAAAGAACTTTCTGGAGATAAAAACTTTTTTGTCAAACTGCCGCCATTACAAAGATATTTCTAGTTTTTTCATGTTCCATTGGAAGTTGCAAAACTTTTCCTAGACTATCGACATTTTTATGTAGAATTCTCATGTTTTTTCTTGTGTTTTAAGGTTTTACTCACTTCTAGAAAATTAGCTTAGAGATCTGCTGTTTCGGGCGTATTTTTATCGGAAATAATAGAATATTTCACTGTGTCGGAAATGAATAGTAAATTGCGAGAGTAGGTAGTTTTTAAATCGGTTCTATATCTTTCGAACCACGACTTGTGATTTAATCAATATATTTATATAAAAAAAATTTATTCAGGAGTTCGATATTTGGTGGTGAAAATTGACAATATTCGTAATAAATAAAATATACATAAATGTATCAAACTATTCATTCATATTACTGGAATTTAAAAAAATATTTTATAAATTTCAAAAATATTTTGTTTCTAGTTCTAGAATAATATCATATAGATAATTAAAATTATTATAATAAGTTCCATATTTATAGAAAATAAGGAAATACTTTATAATGTTTTAATTGAATAGGGTTATTATTCTAAGTATCAACTCTGTGAACAAATGGTGAAAGTTACCACGCCAAAGGAATTCAAAGATTTTTTTTTGTCATTTCGTATAGGTATATCGAACAACGTACTATAATTTAGTACTTTCAAGATACAGGAAATAGTAAATCTTGCATCATTACACTCAGCACTTCAAAATATAATCGTAATATATAATTACTCTAAATGGGAGGAAATTAGCTAATCTTGTCGAAACTATAGATTATAGTCATTGTTGAATTAGAGTGAAGACTTACATATCGAGCATAGAAATATTTATATTTAGTATGCAAGACTTATAGGCCCCAATTTTCCATTAAAGACAGTCAGCAGCAAAATCTGATAACTAATATAATTCTGTTCGTATATGTGAAGCAACAACAAAACGACAGACGAAATTGTTTGAAATTAAGGAATAAATAATTCCAGGATCGGAATGGGTATACTATGGAATTCAGAAAATGTATTTTGAAACATCGAATTTGAGGAAAAATTGGAGGAACTAAATAGGCATTATCACTAGCGATGATTCAAAAATCATGGAATTATGCCCAAAAAACTATTTAAAGCATTACGTTATTCTGTCAGTTAATCAAAAAATTATCTTTCTAATCAAATAGCGGAATAGAAATGAACTGAATTTTATATTTTTTAACGAATGTTTTTCATGTAAAACAATTTAAAAAAAACTAAATCCAGTGTTCTTTATTTCGACTACGTTTTCTAATCGTATTTGAATAAATGACAGGAAATTACTTCTTTCTGTTGTGAACAACAAACTTCCAGATTAGAAGAACCAACTCTGCGATTTTAACAGTGGACCCATAACATGAAAGTTTCTTTCCCCGCATGTTGGAGTTCAAAGACCTTTCCTGATTCTTTCAAAAGTTTGATTAAAATTTTTTAAGTGTGAGTTCAATTTGGATACTTACTGCAGATTATTTCTTGAATCTAACGTTTTACCGTATTTATTATAACGTGAACTATTGTGATTAAGGACACTTCCTAGGAAGACAATGTATAACCTACATGCTTGGGGTATGTATTATAAATATATATATATATATATATATATATATATATATATATATATATATATATATATATATATAAATATATATATATATATATATATATATATACATATATATATATATATATATATATATATATATATATATATATATATACATATATATATATATATATATATATATATATATATATATTACAGTGTGACCCATTTTTCCGAGTACTAAAAGGTCTACCTTGGTACAAAATTTGAATTGTTTATTCCAATGTTCAGGGCATAGGTACTACGATATTTTTTCTTAGTCGAAAATCGGGAATTTTCATTAGCGATTTTTCTATTATCTATAAAAAATTACCACGCCGCTGGATTCAGCGTGCCCCTACATAGGTATGACCTAAATTTCATTAAAAAATATTCGTTCATAACCAAGTTATGAGAACTCAAAATTCGAAAACTCACACTTAACAATCACTCAAAAAAACCAATATCGACAGATATCCATGGAAATATTTTTTTTATGATTTTAACAATAAAGTGCCACCAGATAAAAAAATGAAATAGCTTAAATATTTTTACTGAGATTAACGGAAATACATTCAAGTTTTCACGCAAATCAACTGAAACTAAGACCTAAAGATTTTTCAATTTACATCTTAGAGAGAGGAAATTGAAATTATACGCCTTTCAGGAGATGACTTTAGAGTGCTGTAGAGGTTTGTGGAGTATTCATCTAGTGGCACTTTATCGTTGAAATCACAAAAAAAATATTTCAATGGCTATCTGTTGATATTGGGTGACTATTAAGTGTGATTTTTCGAATTTTGAGTTCTCATAACTTTGCTATGAATTAATATTTTTTTATGAAGTTTTGGTCGTTCCTATTCAGGGACGCGTTGCGGCATGGTAATTTTTCAATAAATAAATCGCTAATAAAAAATCCCGAATTTGGACTGAGAAAAAATATCGTAGTATGACTTGAAAATTGGAATAAGCATTTCAATTGTCCCAAGGTAGACCTTTCAGTACTTGACATTTAAAAAAAACATGGTTGCAATCAGTTCACAACTTCAAATTTTACAGGTGTGTTTTCATTAAAAATGGGTCACAATGTATATAAAGATATATATATATATATATATATATATATATATATATATATATATATATATATATATATATATATATATATATATACGAAACACACACGATATTTTCGTGAAAAGTTAATTTAATTTAGAGTAATAATTATGCTTTTAGACTTTTACACAGCATAAATATATATAGCTCTGAAAATACTGAAATTATATTTTAATAAATCCTAAACTATCATTTAAAGAATAAAACATTAGATACTGCTGTTGCACAGTAATAGCACTTTGATTAATAAGTGAAATGGCTAATTTATGCATACTTTGAATAAGTCTCAGGGTTCATTAAATAAAATGAATATTTCTAAGTTAATGCTTTAAAAATATTTGAGTATTGTAAAATATGAATTAAAAAATATGTGATTATTTGAAAATAAATAATACAGTACTCTTGTAATATAGTAATACAGTGTATTTAATTCTCTATTCATAAAGATTGTTAATATTGCTCTAAATTAGTAAATAATTAAAATGAATAATGCCAACATAATTTTGTGATTTTATGAAGCATGATATAACTAATAATTTTTTTAAAAAACTCCTTTTTTATTCGATAAATATTTGCGTGTAATGGATTTTCATTGATTTTTTTGTAATTCGAAAATAATAAACGAATTAGACTTGAATTAATTTAGTAAGATTAATTTTTTACCTCTCAGTCATCTGTGGATACTATAGTCAGTGGCGTATTAAAGAAGTTCTGTGAGGGGGGGGGCGGCCATTAAAGATTTAATTGTGGAAGGCCTGGAGGAAAAAATTTGAAATAAATCCTTCTAGTTAATGTTTACAAAAGGTGATTGAAATGAATAATTTATTATAAAATATTTTAAGTTTTCAACAACTTTTTCGGGCTACCCAAGTAAAATGAATTTATTTGAATCCGTTTAGTTTTGTGACATATAAAATAAAAAAGTGATAAAAAGTTTTAGAAATAAAATAAATATAAAAAGGTCGGGGAATTGTGGTTAATAAGGCAATAAGTGATATCGAAATGCTCCCTAATTCTGTGATGCCAGTTTTGTTGTCTGAGCAATACCTGCATTCTTGAAATTTAGGGTAACTGTTAGGGTTTCTTTACTGAATTATCGATTAATGTATATATTTCAACTTTCTTCCAACAAGTCAATTTTTCTTCCTACATCTCACCTGTGAGGAATTTTCAGATAGTCTTTGGATATTTTATGATTTGTCATTTCTATCCATGATCTCTATATTTATAACCTAGCCTTAGATCCTTTTCAAGTATATTGAGATGAATTTCCACTAGGTCGAAAAGCCGTCAATATATTCTACCTACACTTTCAGCCCGTCCCTGTCTCTAATATATTACCTCATTATCAATGTAACCCACCTTGCGCTAGTATGTTGTTGCTTTTTCTCTAAGGAATATTGGGTAGGTATTAAGTCTTTAAATCAATTAAAACATAAATATAATCAACACATTAAACAATTGCGACCGCAAATTGTTCTCTCATATTTGGCAGCTGCACTTTCATTATTAATGAGGGTATCGTGAAACCATCTTCCAAAATCTCATTGTTGAATCTTTTTACATCTTGAGCGAAAGTGAAATTTGCCACAACAGGCAGGTTTGCACTCTGATTAAGTATTGAATTATTCATTGCGAATGCCTTCTAGTTTTTACAATATCGATATACATCAACAAAGATGTACAAGCGTAATTGACGATTTGTATTTTCAAGTAGGTACTCCTTATCTATATTTCATTGTTTCTAATTTATCAATGTTTGATGGTAGTTTATAATTTCTGAATTTTTGAACGTCATATATCTCAAAATTTTTAGTATAAATAAACGCATTAATTTGTCAAATGAATCTTCGATTCATTAATCATCTGTAATATTAAATAAATATGGACATAAATGTAGAAAAATATGCAACTTCGACCATAGAGTTTTTCAGGCGAACAAAAGTCGAGTGATTTGTTTTCATAATTTACTGTAGTTTTGAATATTATGCCTCTTAATGTATTACTGACGCATGAATGAAGTATAGTTATTTTATGAATCATATGCTGGTCAGTATCTCATGAAAGTCTTCTCTATTAAGGCGGGTTTTCCTAGCCAGCGTGTTTTGTGCGCCACGTGCGTCGTAATACGTCAAGCACAACACGCCGGCACTACCTCATAGGAATTTAGTGTTTATGTTTTCCTACAGAGCGTAATACGTTCCACGTCACAGTGTTTGTTTGTTTTTTGTAATTTTTATAAATTTTAATGTCCAAAACTTTAAAACCTAAAAAAAATATCCTTTACTGTCGAATTTTCTTGATTCGTCTCTGGTTTAAATGAAGAATCACATTTTTGTAAATTAGTTACTTTGAGTTGTAATTGTTCAGCAGCTTTTTTATGTTTAGATATTTTTGTAATATACGCTATCTTAAGTAATGTTCGGTCTACCAAATGTATTGCAACATCGACATGGAACCCCTCATGGTGGCACTCTTTATGGTGGAACTTTATTTTGGAATAGAATGTGCAAACCATTGCACGTCGGAACATGAATCTGTACGAACACGAGCTGATCTAGGCGACCGGGAGTCATTGATACCATAGAGTGGTGTATTGTGAAGTACAGGACCTTTTAGAGGCGATTAGAAGAGAGAGAAAACTGTAGCTCTAAAGAACAGCTGAGTAAACTGTTAGATATAAGATTTTGTGAACGAACTATTTAGTGAACTTTATTGTGTGAACATTTTTTTATCGCTAATATCTCATTAGAAAGAGTGTTAATTCACAGAGTGTCATCCTCCTAACGCGAATACTTTTAGAGGTTTTAATTGATCACTGAGATGTAAACGAACCATCAAGAGAACCTCGTGCTCGCGGGCAAAATACGCTAACAATACTAGATCTCCATCCTAAAATCTATCGTGAGGGATAAGTTGATATATATATATATATATATATATATATATATATATATATAATTTATATATAGGTATATGTATATATATATATATATATATATATATATACCCCAAATATTGCGAGTCGTACAAAAAAACGAAACAGGAGTATGATAGGTTACTTAAAAATTTGAAAATAGAAAATTACGAACAAAAAATAAATAAATCCGACAACAAAAACAAATCCATGTGGGCCGTTTGTAACGAGGTTAGGGGAAAAAATAAACCGTCAAACGAATGTCAAGTAGAGGGAGAACCACTCAAAATAGCAAATTAATTAAACGAATATTTCAATAATATAGCATTAGAAATGTTGGAAAACTTGAAAGATATAAGATTTGATGTCACTTCATTAAAAAAAACCAACCAATCAATGTTCTTACGACCCACAAAACCAAAAGAGATAATTGAGATAGCAAATTCCTTAAAAAATAAGTTTGGTAGCGGCGAAGACGAAATACCTGTAAATATAGTGAAGATATCCATCAAAAAAATCAATAAAATTTTGTCATACATAATTAATAACTCTTTCAGGGAAGGGATATTTCCACAACAGTTGAAACAAGCGCTAATCAAACCTCTTTTCAAAAGTGGTGATCGCAAACGACTTGAAAATTACAGGCCTATCAGTTTATTGTCAAGTTTCTCAAAAATTTTCAAACAAGCTATGTGTTCAAGAGTAATAAAGTTTTTACATCAGGCTGACTTCTTTGCGGAAAGTCAGCACGGTTACTTGAAGAATAGATCAACACAGACTGCAATATTCGAATTCACAAAAAGTATAATTAACATAATAGAGAATAATGACATGGCACTTGGCATATTCTTAGATTTATCTAAAGCGTATGACTCGATAAATCAGAAATATTTATTACAACAACTAGAAATATACGGGATAAGAGGAAAATTCAATAGGTGGTTTCAATCATATGTATCTGAAAGAACATAAAGAGTAGAAATAACAAAAAATGGTCACACTGTAAAATCTACCGTGTTAATTAACAAAACGGGAATAGCCCAAGGAAGTATAATTGGGACACTCTTGTTCATAATTTATTTAAATGATCTATGTAGCATTGTACAGAATGTCGGAGAGAGTATTGTGAATTATGCAGATGACACTAATTTAGTGCTCGGTGTACATGAAAAAATTAAAATGATACAAGTTGGAACAGACTTCTTCACAAGAGCGGAGGAATGGTTCTCAAAAAATCAGTTGCTATTAAATGCAAAGAAATCAAATTTCGTTGTTTTCAGTACAGACAGAAACAGGAAAGAAGAGCCTAACAATATAGTACCACATAAAGAAGAATATCAGCTTTCAGAACAGTCAAAATTTTTAGGAATATTCATTGACAACTTTTTAAAATGGAGAGTACACACTGATTATGTAAAAAAGAAACTAAATAAAATTAATTTTGCAATTAGAACAACCAGTAGATATATGAATGAGAAAACTTTAAAAATTTTGTATCACGCTAATTTTGAATCAATTCTAAGATATGGGATCATGTTTTGGGGAATGGAGTATAATTTAGAGGATATTTTTATTGTACAAAAACGAGTAATAAGAATAATGTATAAATTACCTTTTAGAAAATCTTGCCGAGGCTTGTTTAAGGAAAAGAATATTTTAACGGTTTTCGGTTTGTACACAGAACGAAAAACGTACGTGAATATAATGAATAAAACCATTGTGATAATGTATTCGGACATCAATTTTCAACCGATGCTCTAGTTCATTGATTCAATGTATTATTATTAATTGCTTGATGTTCAAGTGATTATATCAATCCCCGAGAGGCATTAATTTCATCACCTGGATTTCAAAACAAAGTACATTCTACTAATGACCATTGTGTATAATTCAATCAACATCCAGCATGATATTAATGTTTTCTGTACATCAACCCATCAACTGCAGTCATTGAATTAAGGAACTCTGGACATTGACTCAATCACCGATACATTAATTCTAAGCCATGCGCACAATGACTTTCGAACATCGTTCAATGTTCGAAGACGTTAATATCTGAGCCTACAGGTTGCAGCCTCTTAAAATTTTACTTTCATGAATAAAATAGTCTACATATATATATATATATATATATATATATATATATATATATATATATATATATATATATATATATATATATATATTTTTTAATATATATATATATATATATATATATATATATATATATATATATATATATATATATATATGTATATGTATATAGTGACAGGTATATAATTTTGAATAGGGAAAAAATGTCTATATATTATTGCTAATGTTTCAAGCAATTATGATGGCATTGTCGAACGAGAACGTTCCAAAGATAACTACAAACAGAAACAAAAGATTCATTGAATTGGAATAATACAATTTATTCATAATTTTTCAAATATTGACATAAGATATGTATTTTACTGTATACAATTCCTTGAGGTTAAAAAAAAAGTATTCAATAAACGACCGATACATAATGCTTTCTGGAAGAAAACTCAAATCGGAAACATAAATAATTTTTAAACTATCAACAGCTCTTATAACATAGAAAAACTTATATCTAATTCCATCGAAGTATGTATACTCTTCTCGAATTTTTGTTATATCTTCGCCAATTGTGAACACAAAAGATTGAATTGAAGTTTTCTTAGAATAAAAAAAGTATATCCATTCTTCAATTTCTTGTGGTGTTTTTGCAAGATATAAAAATGAGTGCTGTAGGTGAAAATTTTGTGTTATTCATTTTTCCAGTAATATCTTTCTTCACAACTTTGTTGGTGGCGGCCTGATCTCGCTCATCTAGAAATAAATATATATATTATGGTCGAGAATGGAAAAGGTGAATTCCAGATATTAGAAAACTGCTTTTTTTTTCATTGGGACTCTACTTTTCAATGAAATAAGTATCTTATGAACATTAAATATGATGTTCACGAAATATGTATCAAATTACTCTGAAGCTGTCATTTGATTTCATAACAAATGAAAAAATTGTTCTCCTTCAATCCTGACTAGAACAACCATCTGACATAGAATGATAATATCAAGCTCTTTTTGAACTACTATTATTAGCATCACGGGGTGAACACCATTCACTCAAAAACACAATCTACACAAGCAGATACTCACTTTCCTCGATATTTTCGATTTCCAATGGGCCTAGTAAAACTCAATCGCCATGTCTTTGACATTGCCATTGAACAGAAATGCAATGATTTTGGCACTTCTTTTTCACAGTTTTTGAGAAAACAATTATCATTTTCGTTCTTCATGGTTGAGTCCATATCAATCTAGAAGTAAAGTTATAATAGTTAGTTGCAACTATAGCTATATTATATTGAATATTATAGGTATTACATAAAATTATACAAGAATAAATTAAAAATCACGAAAAATATACCAGTTGACCATCGACAATTCAGTTTATTACATAAAGTGAACAAAGAAAATTCTTCAATAATTTTTAATAAAACATACCTCGCCACAGTTGCAAAGTAGACATCTCATGTCAGGAAGTTTGTATTCTAGCGAAGGGTTTCTGCATTTTCGATCTCAGCGGTGAACTGTTGGTTTCCAATATATTTGGTGGATGGCGCTCTGGGTTGTTATACAGATAGTAGTCCGACCATGATTTGTATTGGGAAAAAGTAAATACTGAATAAATATGAAGGTGCATGGAATATTTCGGTTTCTACTTCAGATCCAGATCACACTTACAAGTATGGTCACAACCTGCAATAAATGATTATTTTTCAAGATGATGTTGAAATAGTGTAGACCGTCAAATTTTAGTAAATAGTAGATTTTTTGTAAATACAATTTTCTTTTCAGTAATTTACTGAATATAAAGGGGTATTTAGCAAAACAATGTATGAGCAAGTTCCATTATTGAGCATATCTATTTTTTATAGCAAAATTTATAGTAGTTCGCGAAATAATGTAAAAATTGTTCAAAATGCAATACATTTATATATTTTTACTACAAGTGCTCGAAACACACCATGTTTTCATTCTTTCGTCTCTTTCAACAGTGTTCAGTGTAACTACTTATTTTTTTGAGATTGTATTCTGGCAAAAAATATGTTCGTAACTTTTATTCAAATGTTATAAAAAACTAACAAGATTAAAATAATACAGTTACTGTACTTACCAACTTCTAAAGAAACTGCTTCCACAAAAATTTACTTATACACAAATAATACTTTACCGTTTGGTTGTTAGCGTTAGAAAGATACTCGTATAGCGAATTAGGCGGACATTTGGCATATTTACGTTGAGACGGTGGGGGTGCAGCAAGAAATTCATCAATCCATTATCTTTATGCATTGTCCCAATGTTCTCGGACATTGACCGAATGACTTAAAACATTAGGTGATGAACGCAGTGCATTGCTATGATGAACTCTACATAGGTTAATGTTTTCAATCATTAGTGTTATGCCTATTGAACATAACTTTATTGAAAGAGGGATTATGACAATGTGTCGTGATGATTGAAGGTACATAGTATTGATCACTATGTAGTCATTAACTTGATGTATTTTTTACATTGCTCTGATGTAAATAACATTATAAAGATGACTTTTTTCATAAGATTCATGATTCAATTAGATTATCATAATGACATAGATTTCATTATAACAACAAAAACGTTGATTGATCATTCACAGAAATTCATATTTATGAATAAATTTTTGACGTTGTCCTTATGAAAAATACGTTATGACAATGAATATGCGGTCAATCATTGGCAGTGATTGATATCAGGCTCATTATTATTTTCTGTGTACATATTAGATTGCTCAACTTTTTTAAGTAGAAACAGAGAAAGGTTCATAGAAGGTAGCACGCAATCGTGCTATAACATAAGATCACTAAATTTTAATTTTCCAATACACCGTTTAACTCTTACAGAGAAAAATCCTTCATATATGTGCATGAAACTCTTTAGTAAATTACCAAACGAAATTAAAGAGATAAGAAATAGTAATCAATTTGTAAAAAGAGTGAAAACTTTATTAATAAAACTAGAGCCCTACAACTTAAAGAAATTCTTCAACTTGTGAAAGATGTTGGTTGGAGTGTTATTGGTTTAGGTGTAAGAAATATTGTTAACTTAGTATTTGACGCCGTTTTGTTTAATGTTTGGATATAGCACATGACTTGTATGTTATATGTAGAGTTATTCAAAAATAAAGCTTATTATTATTATTATTATATATATATATATATATATATATATATATATATATATATATATATATGTCAATGTATTAAGCTATTTGCTTAAGTTAAAAACACTTTTGAATAGAGAAAGTAATAATCATCCAATCCTAAATAGTAGTAAATTCGAATTAAGATACATATCTAACACAAAACTAATTTTTTAGGTGGGTTTTATTTGGATGTTTGTATCTGTGTGAGCCTCTAATTTGGAAATAAGTAAATAAATAGATAACGTTATTCAAACATATCAAAATTGGAAGATATATATCTTATTTTGAGAGATTCTTCGTTTTTTACTGGATGAAACGTTCTTAGTCAGCTTACAATTAATAATTCAGAGGCTATTATTTTCATGTCTCAAAAGGCTCATGAAAATTTAACTCTATTAGAAAATAAACATCTTCATAAATTGGATTGAAACTGTAAAACCGCTAAATGCACAGTAACTTTTTATCTCCAGGAGGAAGAAACTCCATTAAAGTTCATTGTGACCTAAACCGTCCTTTAATTCACGGATAGAGCATCACTATACTCTTCATCCTTCAAGAGGCAATAAGCTGAGGCGGATCATATCCATTAAGAAGGGGCGGTAGATGGTGGATGAACGAAAAACTTTTGACACTTTGACTGGAAAGGAATTACAGAACTCCAGTGGCGTCGAAAATGGGAAATATTGTAGGAAGAAATACGTAGATGTGTTTATTGGAAATTTAACACACTGAGAAGAATTAAAATAACCATACCAGAGCCCTGTTATAGTTTCTATCTCTTGAAACGAATTCATATTTTCAATGTTATAATAATTAATGAAATTCGACGATGAACAGAAACAAAACTTGATTTTACGATATGTATTATCACACAAAATATTTAAAAAATAAATAGTGCTATTACAATTTCGGTCACACGATCATTATCCGATTGAGATTAAAACTAAATGAAAATGTTTTTCGTTTATACAGATGGTACGTTTCCAGAAAATTCTAGTAGGGCTTTTGGAGATAATGGCCTTATAAGAATAATATAAAATAAGTCGGATCTAAAACAAAACTCTCAGGATTTCTGCTCAGTGCCACAGATGTCACTTCCAAATTTTGTAAATTCAGTGAAATAGTGTCTATAGGTCAGACTACTCGATCATTTAAAATTCAGAGAACACGGACAAATTCTTTTGAAAAATGAAACAGATTCAACTTTTTCAAACCATTGACTTGGAATTCACCAACCGTTTCCACAAATAGATAATTTCGGAATCATATATAAATTACCAAAAGAATCCAAATTTAATTACTTAGAATCATTGGAAATTAACGATCTCAAACTTAATACAAACTGTAATGACTAGCGAAACCACCAGATAAAAGTTATTTATTCCCCTTTATTTCATATATTTCAGCCAAAATGTTTTTCAGCCAGAATTATTGAATTATCAAGTTAAAAATCCTATTTTAATAACCTGCATATAATGTATGAGAGGGCCATTATCTCTTGTAACCCTAACAAAATTTTTTATGAAGGTACTTAGCACCTGTATAAAAAAAACAATTTTATTTAATTCTAAATTCAATCTGCCTTATGACGGTGATGAAATGACCGAAATATTCAATAGCTCTATACATATATATATATATATATATATATATATATATATATATATATATATATATATATATATATATATATATATATATATATATGGGAGTACCCTGCTTCTGGCCTAGGGGGGGCAAGACAGATTTTTTATTTTTTAGGTCGGATCGTCTGCGGCTGTTTTGTCATACACACTACACAAACACACCTACATGAAACATAAGATATATGTAGTGCAGTGTATAGGGCAAACAGCCGAAAATGATCCTACTTTATAGGTAGTTAAATAAATAAAAGTAATTTTTGAGGATCTTCTGCAAAACGGTTTTTAACGTCTTCCGTGAAAGAATTGCTCATACTGTTCACACGTTTTTTATATGTTTTATATTTTAATCATTGTTGATCTCAGCCACGTTTTCACGCGTCTGATGAGTGTACTGAATGATCTTTCAATTGTAGCCGTGGAATACGGCATTGCCAGTAAAATTTCTAGGTCTGTTTTCACTTTCGGATAAAAATATTCTGCTTGTAAGATTAATTCCGTTATCTCCAAATCTTCGTAGTCCTCCTGCTTGTTAACCCAAAAAGTGCGCCATAGTTCAGCTCCAGATGTGATCCCTTCTAATGCATAAAATTGGGGTACTTTGTCCATACATTTTCTTAATTTTGGAAGGTAAAATTTCATTATTTGTGCAGGGCGTAACAATGAAAGAGCAAACGCTAGTGAATGTTCTTTACCAAATCTTGCCTCTAAGGAGGATAATGATGAATTCAAATAGGGCACGTACTACGTAATTAGGCGAGTTCATACATGTTCTGCGAGATTTCCAGGGGGGCAGCTGCCCCTACCTGCGCCCCCTGTGTACGCCAATGTATATATATATATATATATATATATATATATATATATATTATATATATATATATATATATATATATATATATATATATATATATATATTTATATATATCTTTCTATATCCCAGCAAACACTGAAACGCAGGCGATGTACAAAAACTGTACAGCGTTGCTGAACTTCACTGCAGCGATGGTAATGCAGTAACTGTATCAAAGCGGACCGTATATGTCCCGCTGAATTGTACAGTTACTGTACAGTACATACTGCATTTGAATTGCAGCAGCGCTGCACAATGGCTGTATATGAATGCTCATATACAGCCATTATGCAGCGTTGCTGCAATTCAAATGCAGCGAGGTTTTGTAGTAACTGTACAAAAACTTTTCAGCCTCGTTGCATGTGAAATGCAGCAACGCTATACTATGGTTGCATACCAAACGCTGTTTTTACTGTACAGCAACTGTAAATTTGATAAAGGAATTCAGTATGTCAATTAAAGTTTTGAAAATTACTAAAAATCATTAATCTTGAACCTATAATTTGCGGTTTTGGTGTATAATCCAATGAAAAGTTAGCTTAATTGGAGAAAATTCTATATTAAGCATAAAATAATCGGATATACAATATAAATATAAACTTCTTATAAAAAAACAACTGAAACAGAAATATTAATTGGAATTTAAAATATAAAATGAAATATATATATGAAAAAAAAGAATAATGAACAAAAGATAATAATAAACAAAATATCCCTCTCTATGGAGGTTAATACATTTGAAGGTATATTTTGCTTTTGGCTCCTCACTCCTCTCTCATACGTATTTCTCAACCATATTTTAATGGTGGTTTGTACTTCCGTCTGTGTAGCATTTTCGCAGCCCTTGTTTCTTCGTATGGTTACTAAAAGAGGAGAAATATGACGTAAGAAAAAGCATTTTACGTTTTCTTCATAAATACAACTAACCCTTTTTGAGACACCATTACTACTACTATCACTACTACTACTCACTATCAGAAGAATCATTAGTTGGTAATAAATTATTCTGATTACTTAAATTAGGTGCAACAATAAAGGAAGTAGAAGGTAATGAATTATCATTGATAGTCTGATGGTTAGTCAATACTTTCGATTCAATTTCAGATATTTTTATGACATTTTCAACATTTCTTTTCAATATTCGGTTCAATTGCCGTTTGCTTTTTGGTTTGAATTCCATATTCTTCCGCTTTTTGGAAAAGTTCTATATCACTCTGTATAAGTCTTTCAATATTCCACTACTTTAGGTTATAAAAACATAGGAAGATATCAGTGTTTTCACGTACCTTATTTCATCTCGTTGGGACTGCATCATTGCAATCCGCCCATAAATTCGAGCGGAAATTACACACTATATACACACTTAGTCCCGCACAATAAAATGAAGTAGGTACCTATGTTCAATTAAAATGTTAAAGAGCAATAATTGTTATCTTTCCACGATCTTTACAACCACAATACCACAAATCTTAATCAGCAATGAAATGGAAAATGGGCGTCCAACGTAGAGATACCGTAACCGTACTGAAGAGTAACGACTCCGACCTACCCCACGACGGGGCATCTTGGGGTAGGTTGGAGTCCGATGCGATGCCGCGTGCCTGGTACAAGTATTTGGACCGTTTTGCGTTTGCAGATATTGCTTCACAGTTGCTGCACATTTACTGAACTTCACTGGATGCGTATGAGACCCTTCATTTTTGTTGCGCAGAAACTGTACAGCAACTGTACTTTAAATACTGCATTCTTTGAAACGCAGTATTATCAATACAGAAACTGTGCAGTTTTAACACATCAATTTATATGCTGTATTCAGGTGGCACTTGTAATGCAGTATCTGTACAGTTGCTGTATGTTGTGTTTGTTGGGATATATATATATATATAATTATATATATATATATATTAGTAAAAACAAGTTTGTTCATCGTTAGTTAAAAATTTTAATGCTTGCAGTCCAGTCATATAATTATTTCGGACCTATTTCAGAATTCTCGTGAATTATCAAGACATGGGATATCAACTGCTTTGATCCAGATGGTTGGGAAATTGTCTAGGGCACAGAGGGTACCGGGTTCGAATCCCGGATAAGATATTGATGTTGTGATGGTCCAGAATTGCAATCTGAAATTATATATATACTGCAGGGTAATGTACTACGCTTACAAATCCATGAGGGTAGATGATGGAACACTGGCGAATACTCGACTGTGTCCCATCATCCCCTTTTCGGAAGAAAAGGCATAGGATCGATACTTTATGAAAAGTAATTTCATTATGAAACATTATTGATGATAATTTTTAGAAATAATTGAATTAGGTATAATGCAAGATGCACTTTCCGAAGTAATACTACACATCACACACATCAGGCAACCAACGATACTTCCCAAAGTAACACGTAAAATATTGACAAAATATGAGAACATTATAAAGTGATATTGACGATTTTTGAAAGAGAGCCTTTTGAAGAAAATACAAAATTATATCTAAAAATCTCACATTTTTGGAATAGTAGTCTGAAACAACTAATGGAAAGGAAATATATTTTTTAATATTCGAATACTTATAAGTTAGTATAAGTCATGAATTTCAAGACGAAACGGTAAAAATAGACTCTTATTGCTAATATATACATATATATATATATATATATATATATATATATATATATATATATATATATATATATATATATATATATATATATATATATATATATATATATATATATATATATATTATATATATATATATATATATATATATATATATATATATATATATATAATATATATATATATATATATATATATATCTATATATATATATATTATATATATATATAAATATGTATATATATATATATATATATATATATATATAATTATATATATATATAGGTATATATATATATATATATATATATATATATATATATATATATATATATATTATATATATATATATATATCTATATATATATAAATATGTATATATATATATATATTATAATTATATATATAGGTATATATATATATATATATATATATATATAAGTATATATACAGGGCCGGATTTAAATTTGTGCCGCCCTGGGGCACTGAAGAAAATGCCGCCCTATGACTTAAATTTTATTTTAATAGTTTTGATATCTTATTTTTTAAGAATTAGAATAACTAATTGATTGCAGGAAATTTATTATGTATTAGATAGCATTTATTATACATTATGTTTTATTTATATTTATTCTTTATTTACTCATATATTATATATTATTTATTATATACTATGGTAATATAAAAAAATATTTGTATTTTTCTTAGAATTATAAGTTTTGCACTAAGAACGACTAATATTAGTTTTGCATAATTTTTTTTCACAGGCAAACTCGCCTAACTTTTTGAATTGCAAACTGGTCGATTAAATCTTCACAATCTAAACGTTGAAGCACATCTGATTCTATGCATAGAATAGCTAAGCTATTGAGTCTATTTGCACCCATTGTAGAACGTAAGTAATTTTTAACTCGTTTTAAACAAGAAAACGATCGTTCTGCGCTACAGTTTGTTACGGCTAAAGTTATAAATATTCGATAAGCGATTTCTACGTTTGGAAACTCAGTGTGAAGGTCGTTTGAATGCAGAAGTTTCAGAAGATCAGAAGGTGAATTTTTTCCATCTTTTTGTCGGTGCAATGAGCATGGAAGTGCACAAATTCGTCTTCTAGTGAGGACTCATGATCTGAACAATATATTTCTCTTAAATAGAGACAAACTTGGTGACTTTTCTGGAATACTTGACTAATAGGCTTGATGACCGGAAGCAGGTTGATGTCGTGTACACCGATTTTAGCAAGGCATTTGACAAAGTTGTCTATTAGCAGCTCTTGCTGAGGTCGGTGTGCATGGTATCGTTTTGCGATGGTTCCAATCCTATTTAACAGATAGGTCCCAGTACGTGTCGGTTCAGGGTTTCTGTTCCGTGCCATTTTCTGTCACGTCAGGTGTACCCCAGGGGTCCAATTTAGGTCCGCTACTTTTTCTAATTTATATCAATAGAATAAAATATTGTTTCAAGGAATGTAAGATACTGCTTTTTGCGGATGACTTAAATATTTTTTCGGTAGTGAATAATATACATGACTGTGTCAAATTGCAGACTGAGTTAAATAATTTTAGTTCATACTACGTTGATAACAATTTGTTCCTCAACATAGAAAAGTGTTATGTCGTTTCTTTTACGCGCAATAAGGATCCCCTGCGATATAATTATTCTGTTAACGATACTATCCTTACGAGGACGGATAGAGTCAGAGACTTGAGGGTGATTCTTGACTCTAGACTTTTGTTTCGTCATCATGTGGAATCAGTGGTTAACAGTAGCAATAAAATGATGGGTTACGTAATTAGACAGTGTAGACAGTTTAGGAACACTAAAGCTCTTATGACTATTTACTACGCATATATATTCAGTAAACTAAATTTTGTGACAATTGTTTGGAGTCCTCAATATCAGGTTTACATCTCACGTTTGGAGAGGGTTCAGATGAAATTCCTGAGATTTCTTGGCTTCAGATGTGGTCTTATTACTCAGACGCACAACCCCGAGAATTATAATATACGTATGAGACATTTTGGGATGGTGAGCTTGGAGTTTCGTAGGAAGTTGAGTGGCATTATATTTCTGATCAAGATTCTTGAGAATCTTCGCGAACCTGGTTTCGTTCTTGATGGAGTTTCTTTTCTTGTACCTGGCAGATTGTCTAGGCATCATAACACTTTTTACCTTCCGCTGAGGAATACTAGAAGCGCTCAGAATTCTCCTTTATATAGAATACTTAGAGACTCTAATCTTTATGCGTGTAACATTGATATTTTTCAGGATAGTGTATATACTGTTAAGAGGACATTGATACAGAAATTTCTCAATGAATTGTGAAACATTTTTTTGTTATATATATGAAGTGAACAATGTTATATGTTTTCTATATTCCTTTTTTCACTAACGTAAGTGCTGGTTGATTTTTGGTCAATTTCTAGTTAGTTAGATTTATATGTTTTTTCTCTGTACTTGTTAATAGAATTTAAGTTTACTCTGTGAATACTATTTTGGGTGTGAAATTCACCTGTTTGTATTCCTTAGAAACAAATAAATAAATAAACGTTTAGCTCGTTTACGAATTTCATTCTCATGGTTGATATTCTGTGGCAGCAAAGGAGTCGTGGTATTGTTAGTACTATTACTCGTAAACGGAGTCTGTTTCATTATTATATTCGGTGAAATATGGAACTCCCGCGACAAACCTTCATGATCCAAATTTGTAGAATCTTTATTCATAGATTCTGATTGCTGGATTACACATTCTTTCTTTTTAAAAAAATCAGCCAACTTAGGAGTTTTACTCAAAACCTCTTGCTCCTTTTTACTTTTGTCCAAAGCGCGTTTTCGGTACTCATATCCACTTAATTTTTTGCGTCCATCAGCCATATTCAAAAATTAATTTCAGATTTATGCTCAACAAAATTGAAAGTCGTTGCAGGTTAGATAAATTAAACGTCAAATATAAAAGAAACTATATTGCAGAAACTTAGTTACATTTGTATATTGTATACTGACTGTAGGTGGCAGCATGTGTAGTCGACAGTTGATTTGATTCAAAAATATAAAATTGTTCTTTTTAATTAAACCTTTATGGAAATGAATTAATTAAACTATTTGAATAGTTTTTACTTAAATTTCCTATATTATAATATACAAAATTTTAATGTGATACATAATACTTGAATTATATTTCTTGAAAGATAAAATGTTTATTTGAAAGAATTAGTTAATTATATATTGTATAGAAAATTTTTTCTCACTTTCCAAATTTTGCCGCCCTCGAAAATTTGCCGCCCTGGGCACTAGCCCCGACTGCCCCTAGTATAAATCCACCACAGTATATATATATATATATATATATATATATATATATATATATATATATATATATATATATATATATATATATATATATATATATAAATATATATATATATATATATATATATATATATATATATATATATATATAATATATATAATATATATATATATATATATATATATATATATATATATATATATATTTAAGGTCCGGGTGAGATGCCCTACAATTCGAAAAAAAATATTTTTTTAAAATGCAACATCTCTATGTCGAAAACAAATGACGGAATAGTAAAAGCAAAGTTTATTTAAGCATTTTACAAATACAAACAAATTAAATTATATCACATTTAACGAAAAAATAATTATTTAGTAAAAATACGACTTTGCCATCTCTCCCGACTTATAAGGGATAGATGGCACAAACTAAAATAAAATCTTAAAGTTAACGAAAACACAAAAAAATGTCTTTTAATTATTTTCGGCTGAACTTCCCACATGAGTCACACTCATTTTCAAATTTAGTGCAATTTTCGTGCATCCACCGATTGCAATTATAATGCAACGGATCCAGTCATCTGAACGAGTTGTGCTGTTGTAGTCTTCCAAACATCCAACACATTCGTTCTCATTAAATTCCTCGTTGATGTCGCTATCGCTGTCTTCTTTGGATTCAAAATCTTCATCTGACTCAGAGGAAGGCAATTCAGGCTTGGTCTTCTTCGCTTTTTTAATTGGTTTTAAAACAGATTTGATTTTTGCTGCACCTTTACGTTTTGCAAGTCTTTCTTTTAATAATTTGGCCTTCTCTATATTTTCTGGTGAAGTTAATATTGTTGCAACATTTCTACCTCGCTTTTTTAATGCTAAAGGAATTATAGGTAAGGGTGAGATATTATCCAGAATTTTTCCAGCAGATGGAGGTTGACCAGATGATGAGGATGAGCAATGTCTAATTTTTGGTGACTGTTGATGAGGAACTAATGGTGAACCAGGTCGAGGATCAGGAGATTGAAGATCAGGCGCTGAAGATGGACCAGGTCGAGGCTCCTTAGATCGACGATCAGGTACTGAAGAGGAACTAGCTTGAGGACTAGAAGATCGACATTGAAGTGCTGAAGATTGATTGGACTCAGACTCTGGTAATCGACAATTAGAACCTATTGCATTATCTTCAATAGGCCGAGCACCTATTGCAAAAGTTGCTGAAGCATCAGAAACATGATAGGCATGTTCTGGTACAGCTTCAGGGTTATACGGAAAAATTCCCGTGGCTCTAAATGAAGAAACTGCATTGTCATTAGTTGCTGCTTTAGTCCATGCTTCGGCCAATAATTTGCCAAATTGCAATCTGGTTATTTTTCTGCTTGGATTTGTTTTCATAAAAAGGTGACAAGCTTTGTTAAACGCAGATTTTAATGATTTGAACACCCCACGGTCTAAAGGCTGAAGGTAATGGGTAGTGTGGCTAGGCAAGCACAATAAAATAATATCATTTCTTTCCGCAAGTTCTAATACTTCGGCACTGCAGTGAGATGTATGACCATCGACGATCAACAGTGCTTTTCCTACACCTTTTCTTGGCAGAAAATGATCTTTCAACCACAACAGAAAAATATCTGAGTTCACATACGCCGACTTCTGGTTCATGTAAATTTTTGATCCGTTGGGCATACCATCTTGGAATTCATCTTTTTTGTACTTGCCTTTAAACACACAAGCTGGGGGTAGAAAAGTGCCTTCTGCATTGCAACATGCGATAACCGTTATGGTTTCCCCCTTTTCTCCAGATGTAATTGTGGATACATCTTTTGATCCTTTTTGGGCTATAACATAACCCACTTTATTATTACGCTGTAGACCAGATTCGTCCAAATTCCATATGGATCCCGGTAACTCGAATAAGTTGTTTCCTTCTAGAATTTCATGTAGTAGTTGAAAATAAGCCAAGACTTTTTCACGGGACATACCTTCAGCGCGGGCTACAGAAACTCCTTCAGCCTTTCTCACACACAAATCTGGGTGGCGTAACAAAAACAAATTTAACCAATCGTAACCAGCTTTTTCTTCCTCATGGTTAAACCTATGGTTTAATTTAAGTTCTACCGCAAATTCATATGCCATGGTCCTCAAATCATCTCGAGTGGGAGCAAATCCTCTCTTTTGTAGCTTTTTAATGTGAGCTACTAACTTCAACTCATTAGCCATTCCTAAACTTCCTGTTGGTCCCATGGGTTTTTTTGATGCGTCATTATTCTGCACCCGACGCCGTAATGTCCTTGATGGTATATTAAAAGTTCTGGAAGCCAAGTTTATTCCCATACCATTTCTTACTGCGGTTTTCGCTCGCTGAAGAGCAACTTCCGACCAAGAACCTCTTGTGGAACCTGGTTTTCTTATATATTTCGTAGGCATCTGAAACAATACATCAATAAATATTCATCGCATACAGACTATGAGCATGATTTTGAATTTTATTGCATAGTTTTGTATCAAATATAGTGAGGCATCTCACCCGACTAACAGTGTGCCATGTATCCCAAATACCGGGTTAGATGCCCCTCCCTATAACAAAGACACTACGTAAGCTATCGAATTTATGAATAGCCCATTACATAACCTTAAACTACCACAACAAACTCTACTAAAATCACCTGTTAAATTAACTGCTTTAAAAATATACAAACATTTATATATGTATCTAAACAATTTCAAACCTGTTTGGAAAATTATAAACTTGATAACTCACGTTTATGACACACTATTGACACACTACACTTCTACTTATTAACATGTGGTATTAAATGACGAGGCGGCGTATCGGCAGCGCCATCTGTCATCGCCTAGCCAAATAGTTGCACTTTGCCATCTATCCCGTTGGGGCATCTCACCCGGACTTACCCTATATATATATATATATATATATATATATATATATATATATATATATATATATATATACATAGATATTCTCTTAGCTGATGAAACATTAAGAGCTAAGAACGGCTAAGAAATTACATTTAAAATTGAATTTTCGTGGTTTTCATTATCATTTTTCCATATAAAACAATAAATACAACTGCGTGCGAATTTGTTTTATCAGCTACATTTCTGTAGAGTTAAACGAAAGCGTATTTCATCTCTGATAATAGATTTTCCTACGGCACTGCTTAAGCATCACACCTTCATGGCTATCCTCCAACTCTTGCCTCGCTTCCGAGGGATGCTGCTTTAATGAGTGATTTAGCAGCACAAAGAGGGTCCCTGGAGACCTCTATCAGGCGCATCCAGGCGCCGAACCGGGCACGGGTTGGCCGAAAATGCGAAGCGATACGCCCCGCAATTCAACGCCAAGAGGGTAAACCTGTGTTAATCGCATGGACACATGTTTTGAGCAGTTCAGATATAGATGTGAATTTTCGAAAGAGCATTTAATTATCTAGCAAATAATACTATGAAGTTCATAGGTTTTGACTATTTGTTCAAATCCCCTTGAATAAACAATTTCAATCAATATTTGAATACTATCGAGTAATTTACTAACATGATTTGCTTCGTCAAGAGAAGCCCGTTATCGTTAAATCATTGCTCATAATGTTCATCAAAAAAAGATCTTGCGGTCGGGGTACTCCCGTCAG
Source organism: Cynegetis impunctata (assembly GCA_030704885.1). Taxonomy (NCBI): domain Eukaryota; kingdom Metazoa; phylum Arthropoda; class Insecta; order Coleoptera; family Coccinellidae; genus Cynegetis; species Cynegetis impunctata. The sequence goes on along the minus strand of JARQZK010002925.1, from coordinate 572,645 downwards.
GAACGAAGTTCCTGACGTATTTTTCGCTCTTCGAAACACTGTTTGAAGCTAAACATGTGATGTCAATATTGTCTATTTTTAATATATACAATTATATATACATATATATATATATAATTATTTATTTGAATTGTTGTTGCCTGTGAACTATTTTCAATTTTTTGATAATTATTAGCAATACCGGGCTAGGTGAATCTCAAAAAACTCGATTTTATTAAAAAGTTGACGTTTCGCCACGACATTCGTGGCGTTATCAAAACTTTTGAAAAAATTGAAATTTCTTTGACATTTATTGATTTGAAAAAATTTCAATTGAAAGACTACTATGTTTCATCAAAATTTTTCGGCTGTGGCCGTTCTCTGTTATTTATTACGTGCTATTCAGTCCAATATTGACATTCAAATCTGTTATCATTAGATGGTAAAGGAAAACACAGAACCTTTACCCACGTAATGTTCGAAATAGGTTCAAATTATTTTGATTTTGAAAAGTCAAAGAATAGGGGTACTATTTATCTTGTTTTCAAAAATTTCTCATTGCGGCTGTGGCCGTCTTCAGTTATTAATTACGTGCTATTGAGTCCAATATCAACAGACAGGTCTGCTGATATTAGATGGGAAGGGAACCACAGAAACCTTCACCCACCTAATGTACAAAATAGGTTTAAAATATTTGATTTTTGTCTTCGAAAAGACATTACTTGTAATTTTGGAGATCACATGTTCTAAACTATACGTTATTTTTAGAAGAATTGAAAATTGTAGATGTTTAGATTTTGTCTAAGAAGATGAGTTGTTGTGGTTAGAGTTTGTTTGTTGAATTATTTTGTTTTGATTTATGTTGTTTCTTAGAAAAATTAAAGAATTAAATCTGCGTATATTGAACTTGAATGTTTTATATCTGTTCTATCATTTACGACTTTATTTAAATTTTTTTGAATAGGTAACATTTCTAAAATTTCTCTGCGTTTTTGATCTTTTTGTATTTCTAAAATTTTTGTGCTATTGAAGTTGAAACTATGATTCTCATTGTTTTTATGTTTTATTAGTGCTGTGGTTTGTGTTTTAGTATATTTGTGTGCTTTTAACCTTTCTTCTAAATTTTGAAAAGTTTGTCCCATATATGATTTATTACAATTATTACAGGGTATACTATAAACAACATGAGATTTTTGCAGAAGAGGTGTTTTACTTTTTAATTTAGAATATATTTGTTTTATTTGATTTTGTGCAGTGTGGGCTACTTTAATATCGTGTGGATTCAAAATATGTGATAATTTATTACTTAAATGAGGAATATATTTTTTGTTAATATTTTCTTTTTTTGACGTTTCTAATGTGTTGTAAAGTTTATGAATTCTATTTTTAGTGATTTTCTCTATATGTTTTATTGGGTAATCGTTTTTTATGAGTAATTCATGGACATCTTGTAATGTTTCATGTCTGTCTGTAGGTGAAGTAAGTTTAAGTGCTTTGTCTATATATCCGATAATTAAACTCTTTTTTTGTGATAAATGATGTATACTGTTGTAGTTCAAAGTTCTTTGTGAAAAAAAAAATTTTCTATGCCATTTTGTGATAATTTCATTGTTTTTGTGTATAAGAGTAATATCAAGAAAATTCAATGTATTGTTTGTTTCTTTTTCTAGAGTAAATTGTAATTTTCTATTAAAGTCGTTGAATTTTCTGAGAATATCATCAATAAAATCTTCTGATATTATTATAAGGCAATCATCAACATACCTTTTGAAAGTTATAATTCGTTCATTCGAATTATTTAATACATTTTCTTCTATATATTCTAAAACTAATTGAGCTATAACACTGGAAATAGGACTTCCCATTGCTACACCATCAATTTGTTGGTAGAAGTTATTTTCATATTGAAAATAGTTTGTACCAAGTGTAAATTGAATTGCTTCTATAAAATCGGTTTTAGGAATATTTGTGTATAATTTTTGATAATATTCCATGTATCATTAATTATTATTGGAACCAAAAAATTTGGAATATTGGTATAAAGAGAAACAACATCTAATGAAAAAAATTTGCAATTGTTAGGTAGTTTTAAAGTTTTAAAATGGTCTACTAGATCGAGAGAATTTTTGATAGTATAAGGATTTTGATTTACTATATTTTTCAATTTTGGAGAAAGAAATTTAGAAAGATTATATAGAGGCGATTGAATATAAGAGACAATAGGTCTTAATGGTATATTTTCTTTATGTATTTTAGGAAGACCATAAAATTTAGGTGAAAGGCTGTCATATATATATATATATATATATATATATATATATATATATAGATAAATATATATATATATATATATATATATATATATATATATATATATATATATATTTTATATATATATATATATATTTATATATATATATATATATATACATCAGGCACGGATCTAGGCCCGACTTGGGGGGGGGGGACTTTTATATATTCAAAAGCCAAAAGGTACGGGTATTTTGGGCAATGGTAAATCGAGCTCCCAATCAAAACAATTAGTTGGGGCCCAGGCCATTTGGGGGGAGAAACGTTCCCCCTGTTCCCCTTCACTGGATCCGCGCCTGATATACATATCCATATATATATATATATATATATATATATATATATATATATATATATATATATATATAGAAAGAGTGAACTCTCGAATCACATGTATATTAAACGTATTTAAACAGTAAATACATGTATTAAGTTAAACAATTTTACTATGTTTATATTACACATACTTGCTGCAATTTTCATTTTTCGAATCTTCATTGCGAAATTGCAATAATACTAGTGTTCTTTGGTACTGAACGAAGTGATTTATGTAAATAAAATCAGATAAATCAGTTTAGGCGGTCGTTCTTTTATTTTTAATCAGTTCCTTCATCCACAACTTAATAGTGATCGTAAGTAATTATTCTGAACGCAGAATATCTTTAGTTAGATTACATTGGCAAAGTTAATCTCAAAATTTGAAGTTTATATATATTTTAAATTTTTACACAGCTATGATGAAAATGAGCGCATTCTTTCAGGCATTCAGTGAATGAATGTGCTCTGATTGCAAAATCACTTTCACTTCAATCAGTTGTATCAGTACGAAAGAACAATAGTATTGAGACAATGTAACATATATATGATTTAAAACAAGAAAAATTGTTCCAATCAGTATATTAAACTTTTATAGTTGTACTCGCAATACTTTTTCAAGGCAACTTTATTCAAAAAATACTGAAGTTTCTATTGTTAACAAATCCGGAAAAGAGAATGACATGGTTTGTATGTTGTGAGTAGCTTACGCATTCTGTGGGAAGTCCGAAATCTTCGCATCTCGTCAACGCTTTAAATCACGTCCTATTTCAATATTATCTCCGACATCTGCAGCTGTATTCCAACACATAAATGATTCCAACATATAAATAATATATGAATAATCTGTCGATCGTTACTTGACGATTTCTATACGATTCATCTTCTACTGCAAGGCGCGTAAAGGAACTTCCTTTCGACAACTGCTCGGTTCTTTGAAATATTTTTTTTCCAGAAGTTTATCATTCTATAGGTAATAATTTTTTGGAACGAAATTCTTTGACGATGTTTACGCTATGACTTGACTGGTCATCGCGTAAAGATTGAAAAATTATTAATGTGAATGTGTCATGATAATTTTCGGCACGATATGAAAAGTAATATTGAAATTGGATGAGATTTATGGAGTTGACGAAAAATTCTCACAACGGACAAAACTTTCGTACCCGGCTTTCTGAATAATAGGAACTTCAGAATTTCTTAAATATAGTGATTTTTATGATGTTTTGAGAGCACAACTATAAAAGTTCAATATATTATTAGGATATGGATTTATTTGTTTTGAACTATACGTAAGTTATATTTACTCATTAGTGGAAATGAACATTGGAGAAATTGAGGCGTTTAGCGCAAAAGTGGCCCAAGTCAAAAATAATTATTATGGAGAAACAAGCAAAAGAAAATTATAAAGATTTTTGAGAATCAATAAAGAAATTATTAAAGACGATGTTAAGAGTTCCTTAACTCATTTGAATTCAGGTAAATGTTAGGATGTTATACTAACTATTTCGACCATTTTTGTTGAAAAATAAGATTTTGAATGTGGCTTAGGCCACTTTTGCATACCTTCTTTTTTTGTTGACTTTGGAATAAATAATGATTTTGATGCAAAATAATTTACTCAAAGTATTTTTATTCATTTTCTTCCACGCCGAGACCTTCAAAAACATATTCTTCTTCTTTATGACGTTCATTGTGGACCAGTTGACGATAAAATTCATGGTATACTGGTCGAATATAGTCAAGCAGGGATAATAAGTCTTTGTGTTTTTTTCTTGTATGGGCTTGAATCCTCCAAATAGCGGAAGAAGTTTTGCCATTTCATGGAAAGTTTGCATGTTTTTTCACATTAACTTTGTTAAATAAAACATCTTCGTTATTCGAATACTTATACTGGACAATTTCAGGTTTTTCTTCATCATACACTGTATATGTAGCCACTGTACATTTTCAACAGATTCTGTTTTTTTGCGATTTTTTAATGCTTTCTCTAGTTCTTTTGTTGAGTAAAAGTCGCTGGATGTCATAAAAACTACTCTGAACAAATTTTTTTATTTCTATTTTGACCACAGCACTGATCACTGTACATTATAAACTTTCTGTTGGTGACAAAGTTTTTTATGTTGTGTGCAATAAAAGAACCAATTTCCTGGGGACCCAGGGATGCTATACTCTCGTCCCACATGTACATGTGTACCTTGCTAGTTTGATGACCATGAATCCCGAAACAAAACGTCTACAGTTGCCTTTGTAGTAAGCAACTCCTGCTTAAATGATGGTATATGATTGCACTTTTCCAAAATAAACTTCAATTTGAAGGACAAAAGGTACGCCATAAAAGTAACAACAAATCACGCAGTGAAATATGCGTCGCAATTGAATGCAAAAGCGGCCCAGAAGTGGGTTGGGTCAGTCTTTCTTTCGAAAATATTAACTTACTGTGAGCGCAAAAGTGGATTTATGTGGTATCTTGTGGTGAATGGTCAAAATAGGCTTGGGCCGGTATAGCACGATTGAAATGTGATCTATTTGTAGTCCATTTTTGCTCTTAACTCAATTTTCAAAACATTGTGGCTTGGGCCACTTTTGCTCTAAACGCCTCAATCGATACTAGATCAACGAAAAGTAAGTTCTTTTAGCGGTGAGTCCCCTGACCGCACAAGCTTTTTTTGTTCTGAAATTTAAATTTAAGACTAGGAGCACAATATTTTAAGAAATATTGTTTTTATTCACTAATGCACTTAATAAGTATAATGACTTCATGATTTGATTGTTGTATTTTGCGTATTACCTACGCTGCTAGAATATTCGGAGCGCGCTCTCGTGAGTATATCCAAAGGTTTTGAATTACTATGTTAGTGTGCCTTGAAATCACATACATCACTGTTGTAGAGTAGGTATCTTCATATCAGGAGGTAGGTACGTGTTAAAGCGACGAATTTCTGCATTTTCAGTCTAAGCGGTGAATTGTTTTTTCCCAATATCTTTGGTGGGATGGCGCTCTGGATTGTTATCCAGACAGTGTTACTGACCACGATTTGTATTGGGGAACAATCAGAAATTTGTTAATTCACTCAGAGTCAAATAAGCTGCACTGATGAGATCTAATAAAATCGAAACAGCTGTATGCAGATTTTGAGTCGGGGTGACTTGACAATTTCTATAATTCACCTTTCGATTGTGAATGCAAATTTTGCGTTGCGGAATACGTATAACCAGCTTCCTTGGAAAGTTGTTTGATAATTTTTTAAATTATTGAAGAATTTTCCTTGCTCACTTTATGTAATGTATGAAATTGACCATGGTCGGCAAGTATGTTTTTCATGATTTGATATATATATATATATATATATATATATATATATATATAAATATATATATATAAATATATATATATATATAATTATATATATATATATATATATATATATATATATGTGTATATAAATATATATATATATATATATATATATAATAAAGTATAAACTTTAAGATAAAAACACTTGGCTTATGTTTCACAATATTGAAATATATTGTGAAACATAAGCCAAGCGTTTTTATTTTAAAGTTTATACTTTATTCTTTATGATGTTTCACCAAGTGATGTGCGAGAATTCAATCTCAGTTATATATATATATATATATATATATATATATATATATATATATACATATATATATATATATATATATATATATATTATATATATATTATATATATATATATATATATATTATATATATATATATATATATATATATATATATATATATATATATATATATATATATATATATATATATATATATATTATATATATATATATATATATATATATATATATATATATATATATATATATATATATATATATATATATATATATATATATATATATATATATTTTGGATTTGTTTTTTTTTTAACCGATTAATAAGTTTATACATATATACCTATTTGTCATTTTTCAGCACAAAACTAGCCACATCTTCATCTAGTAGAGCATATATACTCTCCAATTTTCAGTAGCTTAGTCATAGTGTGAATTATCGTTTCTTCATGCTTTCAAAAAACGAATGTCTGTATGAGAAAATCACTTGAATGACTGATGCACGATTCAAATACTATGATTTTATGTAAAATAGTATTTTAATTGTGCTACAATTAGAGTTCCAGAGACCTACCAAAGAAATAAATTCAAGCATTTTTCCATCAATCGATATAAAAATCATAAGGCGAAGAAATAACTGTTTCAATAATTATTCCGAGATGAAACGTGTATAGTATAGTGTTTGAATTAAGTGCTTCCGTTTTTGAGAAAGTCCCAATGAATATATAATGGATATTAAAAAAATATGCCTATTAAAATGTTATGCCAGCTACGTTCATGATCCATTCTTGAAATTCAAATCCGAATTAATCTATTCAATGAGTGCGTGCTGAAATGAAATTTGATTTTCACTAGCTATACAACTATTTCAAATAAATGTATTCAACGACCACCTTCCATTGAACGAATAATATTTGACACGCCTTGTGGAGCACAGGTGGAGTGACCATCTGTTAAGCAGGCGTGCTGGGTTCGAATCCTGCGTTAGGTATAGACGTATGTGTATGTCTATGAGTTTCAGTGGTTCAAATAATTCATTAGTTAGGTAATTTTCAATATTTACAAACCGATTGGCATTTGGAACTTAAACTGTAGGGAATTTTTTTTTTCAGAAACTGTCTGAAATATAGGTACATATGTACCAGACGACTTTTCATATCCGGGCCTAATGGGGACTAGGCTTTAAATGAACTTAATTAGAAATGAATCACAAAAGAGTAAACAAATTCGTTTCAAAATAATTCAACAGTGAACAGATCAACAGATTCATTAGAGAAGCAGGCGAAGATTCCTTTGTAATGCTCAAATAAATGTTAACAAAAAATCACTCTTCAAGAAAAAAGTGAAAGTAAAATGTTTTAATTTGTATATATAATTACATTTCGTAAGTAGTAGATTATTTCCTTGGTCCGAGATCTCGCGGATGGCATTAATCGCCTCCGTGGCAAAATTTGGCCAAATCTCTCAAACCGGAGAGTTCAAATAGTAAGCCTCAAATGTGTGATTGTTTTCCGTAGGAGGGGATTTTTTGTTGTTGTTGCTGTTTTCATCTCCAAATTTTCCATCTCATACTTAGATACTCCGCCCTGATGAGAACCAAAGAGTCCGAAACATGTGTCAACGGCTGCATCGATATATGAGAGCTGAACCGATAATGTGTGAAGGTGTAGGGGAGACCGGGGTTAGTAGCCGCACTTTTGAATTTTTTCAGTACATGTTTTTATGTGTCTAATATAAACAAATGTTAATTGGTCAATTGAATTCATATCTTAGACTCAGTAAAAAAAATTTTTAATGAGAAGCATGGTGCGGCAACATATCCGCCTTGGGGCAAATTGCAGCAGGGATGGGGTACGTTGCCGCGGACTTCTTTTTTTTTTTAAATTACAAACACATGGAGTCCAAGTATAAATTCAAATTTTTTGAAATATGAATATAAAATATAAACACACAAAATATATAAAAACACAACATTGTTCATAAATGATTCAAGACTAATCATTGTTCCCGCTTAGACAATTCATACAACGAAAATCAGGTATTATCTCCTTCAGCGCAGTCACAATGTGCCCACTGGTGACAGGAAAGACAATGGGTCCTATTTTCGCCAGGCTTATTGTTTTTGAAGGTATCAAAATAGTACAGACAAGGACAGTCTTTGTCATCACTAGTAGGATTCGAAATGTCAAATGGCGTCTTTTTCTTCCTCGTTTTGACTCTTTTCATGGACCCGCTTTTGGAAGACGCTTCAATTTAAGAGGTGTAACTTTTTCAGAAGTGGTTTCTGGTATATGTTCTCTTATACAATCCTTCGAAGTACCTGGTTGAGGTTCTCTAACTACCTTTACCAATTTGATTACTCTGACCTTGATCACAACTTTCTTTATGAGCGTCTCCATTTTTGTTTAAATTACTATGTGTGTCTGGACGATCTGTCGAACATGATGGTGGAAATTCTTCTTATGGGAATATACCTCTATTGAAGGGATATAATCCTGTCACCTGAAAGCTTGCCGTAATTTTTGGGGGTAACCACCGCTAGTGGCAATGCAGTTGCAACAATTTATGGATAGTCATAGATTGACATGGTTGTACTGGGATGATTTGTAATCCAGGAATCTCAGGCTGAGTTAACAATTTTTTTTAGTTGCCCATAGACAGATGTCTAGTGGCTGCAACTTATGAGAACATTGAGTTGGAAAAGATAACACTGTTACACCATTCTGTTTCAGGAAATCTAAAGCAGCGATGGACAGGTGGGAGTCATGGTTATCCAGGAGGAACAGAACTGATGTATCTGGGGAAAATTTCACGTGCTTAACAAAATGCTTACACCATTCTAAAAACTGGACTGCTGTCATCCATCTCGAAGGATTCGCATCTCCAATACTTCCTGGAGGAGAGTTGTTCAACATATGTTGTCTGAAATTTTCTCTAGGGAAAATAAAATATGGTGAAACGCTATTTCCTATAGCTGATACTGCAACGGCAAAAGCAACCCAACGTGACCCTTTCTTAGGAAGTAATTCCTGGCAACAATGCGGTCTGGTTTTTGTACTGTAGTGATCCCCGTTTTGTCGATGTTATATATCTTGGGGTCCAATTATAAGATGATTTAAAATAGTGCTTAGGTTTTCAAAAAACTTCTGGATGTTGGTTTTGTTTAAACGCGTAGCTCTTTCCAAACTTGTCACCTCTGGTTTTCGGATGGATAGTTCCCTGTGTCGCTTCATAAAAACGTTAACCAGTCTTTGCCAGCCATTTTTGTTACATTCCATTTTGGTAGTTTGTTTCTAGAGCCACGGCATATTAATATGCACAAGTTTTTATTCGTTTCAGTGCTCAGTCATAGTATATGTCTGCAGCATGAAGAATGTAACTCGCCAAAAGGGTTTCTTGGATGTCGGTAAAGGCATAAAATTGATAAAGCCATATAAAACAAAAACCACACATTCGCACAAATACACATCTCACCTTTCGAGGTTTGGATTAACCGATACGTGTTGTTGGTATCTCGGCAGACCCATTTAAGTCATCTTCTCTTACTTTTAACGAGAATCTTCTCACACTTCTCTCGGCAATATCAAAGGCTTTTGCAGCACCCCTAATTGATATATTTTCTAAGTCTAGATGCTCTTAACATGATATGAGGCGGTGTTGTACCTCGTCGGGTCTTTCTTTTATATGTTCCCATATTCGTAAAGTACGGCAATTTGCCCCGGAAAAAATGCGGCGAATATTCCCAGTGGTGTTTTTGATATTGTTTTCATTTCTAACCTTAAAACGTAAATTAATACATTCTCTCAATAATTGTCTAGTAAAGCAGAAAGTTCACCTTTCGAGAAAAGGTATTTCCCATTTTCAAATAATAGATGTATCAAAAGATATTACAAATATACTGTGAATATAAAAACTTACTTACCCGTAATATATTTGAACTTGTCCACGTTTACCTACTCCGTACTATTGCTCTGGCATTACTGAAAATATCTACACGGTCTCTATTCAGCATCACATAGACAGAATATGCAGCATTGCTATACCTAACGTTTCAAAGATAAACCCGGTGTGGCGATTTACCCCTGTGGCAAAAAGCCCCGATCTACCCTACAAAAACCTCAAAGCCCACGAAAGAACAAGACATTTATACATCAAAATGACTGCGGTTGGAGAAAAAAGTTTCTAGATGGGCCATAGTCTTTCGTTTGTTAAGTGAATGCAATAACTCAGGATTTTCTAAATCTTCAAAATGGTTATTCTTTATGTTCCGAAATTAAAATGACGTTCTCAATTGATTATCATGTTCATCTTATCTGGTACTGAAGAAAAAGGACGGACCGTGTTCAAACGATAGAATTAAGATGATATTTTCAAAAAGGATTAGACGTGAAGAAACGTAAAACTAGATTGCTTTGCTTACTGGTTTTGTAGATGTCAAGGCAACACAAATTTGACAATTCAACAAAATAATTGTCAGAAACATTTAGAGTCACTTATCTACGCATTATAGGACTGTGCATTTTTAGTAAGTATCCGAGTATTAAGAAATGATTTGTTGTATTAAAATATATAAAATTTTTCTTACAGATTACATTATGTCGGATTCGGAACCCAACTGTACGCCGCCCGACGTTCTTGATATTGACGTCAGAGTACAAAAAAATGTACTTTTTTGTACGCTCACGTCCGGACAAAAAAGTAAAATCAAAAGAACGTCTGTGGAATCAAACTTCAACATTGAGAACTGAGGTTGAAAAATTCGTCATTTTTTGACGTTTGCGGAAAAATAGTTATTTGTATACCTAGGCCGCGAAATACCTTTTTAGCGTACCGAAAGAGAAATTATCGCCCAGGCCGCTTGCGGCCGAGGCAGGATAATCTTGAGGTAGCTAAAAAGTTTCGCGGCCATGGCATACACACTATTTTTCGTGCAATCGACAAAATTATTAAACTAGACAATTGCAAATAAAAATATTAGTGCTTTAAAATCAACAGTAATTAACAAGTCACAGCGTTGCTATGGAAAGGACCATGTTCGAATATATAAAAAATATTTTGACAGTTCTTGACAGAACGCAAAATACATTGAGATACAGGATGTCTCTTTTGAAATATCATAGTTGTTGTTACTTTTTGGTATAAGTGACGTTTGGTTTGGCGGCCGTTGCTATGGATAACGGCCGCGAAATTAAATTTCGCGGACTGTGGTGCGTACGCGAAATACTCGTTTCGCGTGCGATTGCACGAAATAGTTATTTGTATACCTAGGCCGCGAAATACCTTTTTAGCGTACCGAAAGAGAAATTAGGGACTTAAAGCAGTTCTTCAAATAGATCACTTATCCTTATCCGTATACGTAACGTAACGGAGATACGTTATTAATCAAAAAGAGACATAAAGCAAATGCGTTCGCAACGTAACCATACATGTGTTTTAATTTTTAACCTAAAAAATAGTGAGAGTTGACATCTACTAAAAAATAGTGACCTTTCACACAACACAACATCACTTTTGTCGTTTGGTCGTTGAAAAACGAGAGCACGGAACACAAAAAAGCAATACGTACGTTAGGTACGTGTGACGGATTGATACGTTCCACGTAACGTAACGAAGCACACGTATCGCTTCTGCACATGCGCTTTGCGATACGTATACGGATAAGTGGTGATTTTTAGAACTGCTTTAAGTCCCTATTATCGCCGAGGCCGCTTGCGGTCGAGGCAGGATAATCTTGAGGTAGCTAAAAAGTTTCGCGGCCATGGCATACACACTATTTTTCTTGCAATCGACAAAATTATTAAACTAGACAATTGCAAATAAAAATATTAGTGCTTTAAAATCAACAGTAATTAACAAGTCACAGCGTTGCTATGGAAAGCACCATGTTCGAATATATAAAAAATATTTTGACAGTTCTTGACAGAACGCAAAATACATTGAGATACAGGATGTCTCTTTTGAAATATCATAGTTGTTGTTACTTTTTGGTATAAGTGACGTTTGGTTTGGCGGCCGTTGCTATGGGTAACGGCCGCGAAATTAAATTTCGCGGACTGTGGTGCGTACGCGAAATACTCGTTTCGCGTGCGATTGCACGAAAAAGTTATTTGTTTTACTAGTAGTGGGGTCGGTTAACTAAAAATTCTATCAAAATATTTCACATCTGGCAACCACTGCGCTCTTTTGGATTCAGATAGTACATGGGTAGACGCGTTATAAAAGACCGGGACACACATTTTTCTGGCCCTCTAGTGGCTTTGATGATGTAATCAATATGGCTGCCATAGTTTTGTAACACGCTTTTACATTTCCCTGTATAACTCGGATTTTTATTAGAATATTAACCAATATTATCAGTGATTATTAATGAGGAGAAAATGCGCTTTTCAACGGTATAAGTGACATTATTGTCAGGTTTGTACTTATAGAAATAATTGTAATATACCTAATTATTTTTTTCAACTAAATTTTGATTTTTATCGAAATCTGTTGCATATAGCTAAAAATTGGTAAATTACTTTTTGTCTTTCAATAAATTAGCTCTCGAACGGTGTATCTGACCTCTTTTTTTATAACAAACAGTTGAAAATGTGACAAAACAGTGTAGCATTGCACAGTTATGGCAGCAATGTAATTTATATGGGTTCAGTAGAGTGAGCAGCGGCTTTATGACTGTTTAAGTAGCTAGCGTATGTAATTATTTCAATTTTTGTTATATATGATTGGGTAATTTTTTTCTATATGGTCCACTTAAGTAATAGGTAGCTTTTTTAAACAATGACGTTTCTCATACATTATCTGACATACATTATCTCAATAAGGAACACACATTCCAAGACAGTATTTGAAATCTTACATTGCTACTATAACCATACAATGCTAACTTGTTTTGGCACATTTTCAGTAACTGTTTATTAAAAAATAGAAGTCAGATACACCGTTCGAAAGCTAATTCATTGACAAACTAAAAGTAATTCACCAATTTTTAGCTATATGTAACAGGTTTCGAGATATTTAGTAAAATGTTCCGATAAAAACCAAAATTTAATTGAAAAAAATAATTATATTACAATTACTTCTATAATTACAAACCTGACAATAATTTCACTTATACCGTTAAAAAACACATTTGCCATATTGATTACATCATCAACGACACTGGAGGGCCATGCTGCGGCTGGTGTTTCAGCCTCGCCTACGCCTCGGCTAGGAAACCAGCCAAGGCATTAAATCTGCTTTTGTGCAGTGTGAAACATATAATTTTTTCTCCAAATTTGCTCCAATTTAACGAAAACTCGTCTTTTTATACTTTTTTAATAATTATTGCGTTTCATCAAAGGTAACTTGCTTTTCGTTACTATGTTTACCGCTGATGACGTTTTGTAATAAAATCAGTTTTGTGTCATTTTTTCATTTCAAAGTCAATAACTTTTACTGCCAATGCAGAAAAAGTGGACTTTTTCTGTCTAGGCAGTAAAAGTATCCCTTTTAGGCCGATTTAGTGTCATTAAAAAGCTACATTTTAATGTCATGGAGAAAAAAGCGTTTTTAATTCTATTTTCTAAACGTTGCAAGGAGAACAGTTCGAACAAAATTTATAACTAGAGATCAGTTATATATCAAATAATTGTCAGTAGTTTAACTTTTGTTTGATTAAACGATCATAAAAATAAAATTATTTTCCTCACTAAGTCCGAACGATTTCCGTCTTTCTGAAGGAATTCCGCAATTTGAAGCAGAAATATTTTTTGTGATCAATGTGTAGCATACCGTTGAAAAGTTTATTAAGTAAAGAAGTTTTTAAAGGAGAGTGAATCTCTCAATTGTTGTTACTTTTTTCAACATTGAAGTTTTAAGTTAGGGGAGGGTCTGCAACAGTGGCCATGCAGGAACAGTGGCCACCATCACGCGAATTTCTCATTTGGAAAGATTTTGTACTGCCATCTAGTACAGTGTTTGCCAACGATGCACTTGCAATGCTTGCAAAGTTATCTGCCTAAATTTGAAGATTTTCTGTTTAAAATCAACTCAACCTCAAATTGTGTATGTGCAGTAAAAAACAGCAAGCAAGTGAGTTTATGATTAGTGACAAAATAAATGCTCATCGGAGTGAACTGGTGTTGACAGATTATAACTAATACATGTAAGTATATATTTATATAATAAGCTTTCGATTGCATACGGTAGTTTTTGTTTTTTTCTTCACTCTTTAAATACATGTGCTGGTTGGTACAGTGGCCATGTTAAATGTAGGTACAGTGGTCACTACTTTATTCTTCAAATAAGGGGTGGCCACTGTACCTTGACTAAAAAATTATTATTTAGTTCAATATTGTAAATTTAGATCTCATTTATTTCAGATATTATTTTGGAAAATGCCTCGCCGAAAAGTAACAGATGTCGAGATTGAAAAAACTTTGGCGGAAACTATGGGCAACGCAATTCTAAGATACTAAGACTAACTCCAAATTACCGTGTCAATTAGATATTTTCTCTCGATGGAGAGGACGTTCTAAGCGATTATTTCCAAACTATGGTAAAGCTGCATCATGGTATGAAGCCTAAATATGCGCAAAAGTTAGCATACGACTTAGCAATGGCCAATTGTCCCGCTCTTGGAGAAAAAATTGTACTGCTGGAAGATTATGGTTTAACGGCTTCATGAAAAGGAGAAATGATTTGTCCATAACAGGAGCAGAAGCTACATCTTTGTTATAGAAATCTTTTTTTTATTCTGAAATAAACCATTATTCAAGCAAATGTTTATTTTGTATTCCTTTTTCAATTCCTAAACAGTAGTGGCCACAGTACCATATTCTAGTGGCCACTGTACCATCATTGCATGTACAGTGGCCACTTTGCAACACATTCTTGCAACTACAACTTTTTGCATAAAAATAATTTTTTTCAGCTACAGAATGAAATGCTATAGAGGTAAATATAGTAATTGCTGTTCACAGGTATCTACTTCTATAAAAAAAATTTATTATGGTTTTTATTGATTTTGTTAGAAAAAGGTGGCCACTGTTCCAGACCCTACCCTAATTCATTTTCACAAAATCACTAATTTTGTGAAATAAAAATCCTCGTATGCGCCTTTAGTACCAACAGTTGTAATGAAAACTATCAACAATTTCAACAAACACACATTACAGAATATTCAGTCAAAATTGGGCTTTTACAGGTACCTATTGATAAAAAACGTATGAGGGTTTAAAGGCGGACTTTAACGTATTTTTAATTGTACCCCAATACAAATCGCAGTCGAACTACTAATATGCAAGCAACCCATATTGCCCTAGCCCAATACAAATCGCGGTCGAAGTACTATATAGATCACAAGCCATAGCGCTGACTGCCAAAAACTCATATTTGTCTCACTTTACACCAAACAGAAGGGCCAATCACCGAAAATTCGTGTCACACTTCACACCCGTAAGTGGCCACCATAAATGCGAAGTTGTTACATAATTCGATATGATTTGTTCCCATGTCACTAGTGCTCTTTTTAGAAACTATGAGGTGGTTATATGAATTTTATATTATTGTCCACTCGGTCGATTGACAGTGTCGAATATTCCAACATTCTCCTTTTCCTCTTCGAAAGATGAAAAGGTACCCATGTCTTCGAGTCTCATAATACTAGCTGCTTTGCAAGGTTGATTTGATGAAATATCAATTTTTCAAGAGAATTTCCCAACGTATTATTATCTTTATCATACACATTACGCTTATTAAACGCAAATAACTATTAATTGTTAATGAATATATAGATATATATAAATATATATATATATATATATATATATATATATATATATATATAATATATATATATATATATATATATATATATATATATTATATATATATATATATATATATATATATATATAATATATATATATATATATATATATATATATATATATATATATATATACATATATATATATATGAATGTATTTATATACATTATTCACACATCTTCTCATCATTCATTCCTAAACAAAACAAACAGTCATAAAATTATCAAAAAAAGCTTCCATGAAGTTGTCATCATAGATTATTTGAAAAGTCAATAACTCATTTCCTTTTATTCTCTGCTGAAATCATTAGGTATTAATAATTTAGTTGAATCTATTTGTTGTTTCAATAACAGAAATCGTATGATGCTTAGAAATCAATATTCACATCAGTTTCTGTTCATGTTCAATTTCATTCATCACTTTTCATGAAAGAAAACCTTCAACATATTTTCAAACTCACAAATATACTATTAACGATATCATATTATATATGTTTGATAATTGGCATCAGATGATCTTAAATAGTATTTATCTGACGAATTGGCCTTCTCCATGTGTTATTATTTCCACATTAATTCTTTTTTAATTCATCCAAAATTAAAAAAAAAGTAATTAATGGCCAGTACGAGCATCCGTCCGTTTGAACTGAACAATATAAAGGAAATTTTTTCATTTATAGAAGTTCAGTTAATGTGTACTATGAATATGTGGCCGTTCTTTCTACTTTTATTCAAGGGTAAACGCCTGTATTTTCGTATTTTATTCATTAAAAGACAACTGCTGTTCTAGGTTTCCTTACTACGTGTCTTTGTGATGATGGAGTGGAAGTAGAGCTGAAACAGGGTATTGTGAGGGGTCATGTGAGCACTTCCTACAAGGGTAGACATTTCCTTTCGTTCGAAGGAATTCCTTACGCTAAACCACCTGTTGGAAATCTCAGATTTGCAGTATGTACATAAAAGTGTTTTTATTGTAACGTTTTGCTGTGATAAAAAATTTTATTTTATTGGTACATAACTAATAGAAATTTTTATCCATATATCATAACTACCAAAGAATTTGAAGGTATTTGGCTTAAAAACATAAAAATATTTGTTCAAGGCTCAAACAGCAATGGTAGGTACTTCAGATAACTCTTTGTCGATTCTTTTTGTTTTATTCCAAAACTTAAATTGCGAAGTTTTAATGTATCCGAATCTTTTACTTTTTGCTGTAAAAGATATAACTCTTTCAGTGTTAGTTTATTTTAATGATATACGCTTAACAAATTGAATTGAAGACAATAATTATGGACTCCCTCAAATTAATATAGATATAAAGGGGGTTTCCTTTAGAGGTTCACAACTTTGATTTGGCAATAGTGCTTTATTTGATAAAACACTCTTAATGAAAATAATTATAAAAAATATCTTTATTCGAGAAAAAATTGGCAATGGATACACATTCACAATATAAGAAACAAAGTATTTAGTCCTAGATAACACTAGTTTTCCGGAATAAAAATAAAATGAATACTAAATTAACTCACAAAGACCATGGCCTGTGGTGAGCATAAATGAAAAAATTTGGATTGGATAACTAATTTCAAATCAAGATGAACTAAAATTGATAGACAATCTACATTAAACAAGACATGTTAACAACTGATTGGCTCTATTAATTATATATATATATATATATATATATATATATATATATATATATATATATATATATATATATATATATATATATATAATTATTTATTCGAATTGTTGTTGCCTGTGATCTATTTTTAAACTCTTGATAATTATCTTCCGTATCAGAGGATTTTGTTTGTTGTACTATTTTCATCTTCAAATTTTCAATCCAATACTTGGCTACGCCGTTCTGATGAGGACCAAAGAGTCCGAAACACGTGTCAACGGCTGCTTCCATATAAGCGTGCTATACCGATAATTCTACTCCACTTCTTTAATGTTTTCCCATGACTAATTTCTTTGTTGTTAGATAAATAGTACCCTATTATTATTATTTTCAAACATTACGTAGGTGAAGGTTTCTTTGGTTTCCCTTACCATCTAATGATAACAATTTTGAATATTAATATTAGACTGAATAGCATATACAAAGCAGCCCTGTTTTTTCAATTTTTTCAAGTCAATAAATGTCAAAGAAATTTCAATTACGAATATCGTAGTGATACGTCAATTTTTTAATAAAATCAAGTTTTTTAAGATTCAACCAGCCTGTTATTGCTAATAATCATCAAGAGTTTATATATATATATATATATATATATATATATATATATATATATATATATATTTATACATATATATGTATATATATATATATAGATATATATGTATATATATACAAATATATATATATATATATATATATATATATATATATATATATATATATATTGTTCTGGCCGGTATTATTTAAAATATGTATATTGATGATAAAAAACATAGTATGTTAGAAAGAATTGAAGGACAGTTGTCAAAATATAATTTAATAGAAAGTCAATCTTTATTTAAGATCAATATAAAATACAATAAATTGGTCCTGCCATAACATTTTTTGGTCCTTCGAGCCATTAGGAATATTATAGTTGTGCTCTGAGCTGTGAGCACATATTTTTCTGGGTGAAAATAATAAATATTCGCGATATGTCAGATCGCGAAGAAGATTTGAGAAGATCGACAAGGAGTAATGCAGGAAAACCTCCATCAAGATATAGTCCTAGTGAAGTGACAAAAGCCTCTCAACAAAGTAAAAAATCTTCAAGTAGTATTCAATTGAAACAAATTGAACTAAAACGATTGAAAGCATTGAAAGCCATTCAACAAAAAAAGCAGAAGCAGCTAGAAAAGCTATAGCAATAGAAAAAGAAATAATAAATATTCAAGCTTCTATGGAAGTCGAAAAAGTTATACAAAATTCGTCAATGAGATCGAACACTTATGCCTCAACAAATCATTCTGATTTAGAAGTACCTGAAAATCTTCAGGCTCCAATAGAAAATTTGGTTCAAATAACGACACAAACGATGACAAAAAGAAATAACGAGCAAATTCAATCATGGCTAGATAACATGAGTTCTGAAAATCATGGAAATGATCCAGGATTTACTTCATTCAATACGAATGCTGTAAGTCAACTCATGGAAAAATTCACTCAAGTTATGACATCAACATCTGAAGCTTTTAAAACAATAGCAAGTAATAATCAATTACAAACTCCTGAAACTTGCGATAACCACATAAATAAAGAACTATCCTTTTTTAATGGAAATATTCAAGAATGGCCATTATTCATATCAGCATTTCAAAAATCTACACAAATGTGTAATACCAGTGATGAAGAAAATTTATATAGTATTCAAAAATGTCTAAAGGGGGAAGCTTTCGAATATATCCGTTCAATGTTTGTCTCATCAAAAAATTTGGAAAAAATAGTCAGTGTCTTAGAATCTCGATTTGATCGTCCAGAAGTAATTATAGATTACATGATTCAAAAAGCCAAATTTTCAACACCAGTTGAAGAAACAAATCCTTCATCCTTAATTGAATTTTCGTGTATGATTCAAAACTTTACGGCTATTGCTATTTCATTGGAGAAAGAAGCATATGTTGTCAATCCACATTATTAATGTAAGAATTACTGTCGAAATTACCAATAAATCTCCAATACCAGTGGGTACGACTGATAAAAAAAGAAAAATGGAATACTCCTTCGCTAGTCGAATTTTCAAAATTTCTAGCAGAAGAAGCTTCGTTGGCGAGTATGCTATGTTCAGCTAATTCTTTTAGTTCGAAAAAATCTATAATTCAAGGAAATCGAAGTTATGAAAACAAGAAAAATGGATGTGCATTAGGTAGTAACTCTTATCATAATATTCGGAAGTGCAACAAATTCTTGGCACTCAATATTGAAAAAAGATGGAACTGAGTCAAATCGAACAAAATCTGTTTTTCATGCTTGACATCAACTCATCATATAGCCAATTGTAATGAGAAAAGGAAATGCGAAATTCAGGGTTGTCAGAAATTTCATCATAGCTTGTTGCACTCTTATAATGAAAAAAATATGAGTCAACAGAAGAAAGGGGAGCATACTTATCAAATTCATACAGACCGAGAAGATTTACCATCATCATCTACTTCATATGCCCATGAAAATAAAACAGAGGAAATTCTTGAAATACCTACCACCGGAATTGTAGAGGAATCAATTTTTCAGATCAAATCAAATAATAAAGAAGTTTTACTGCGCATTATTCCCATTGTAGTTGTTGGAACACTCAAAACCGTCAAAACTTATGCTTTGTTTGATGAAGGAAGTACAATTTCATTAATAGATGCCACTCTTGCTGAAAAAATTGGAGTAAAAGAAGATGTGGCACCTCTTAGAATGTTTTGGACTGATGCATCTAAATATGAAGATGAAAATTCAAGAAAAGTCAATTCGACTTTTAAAAGTGTTTCTGACGATAAAATGTTCCATCTGACAAATGTACGAACTGTACAAAATTTGAGGTTACCGTGTCAGAGTATTAATAGGTGTCAACTTGCCAAAAATTGGAAGCATTTACTCCATGTACCTGCAATAGATGCACAATGCTACGCCATTGATTTTAATTGGTCAAGATCACATAGATTTAACTGTTGCTCGTGAAGTTATTGAAGGGCCCCCAAATTCACCATTAGCCTCTAGAACAAAACTGGGTTGGGTTATTCATGGAAATAAATTCATTTCAAAAATCGAGTTGGTTTTTCTTTTTTGTTATGAAGAACGAAAAGAAGAAATTGAAATTTTAATTGAACAAGCTATTTTAAATGATAATTTAGGAGTCACTGGCAACGATAAAAAATTTTTATCAATTGAAGATAAGAAAGGCTTGGAAATAATGAAGAAAACTTGTCGTCAACTTGAAGACAGCCATTGGGAGATAGGACTTTTATGGAAATCCAACAATATTGTTCTTCCAGAAAGTAAATAAGCCGCATTGAAAAGACTTCAAATTGTAGAAAATAAAATGAAACTGGATTCTACCTTTCGCCAAAAATATTCGAGTCAAATTCAACAATTTGTAGACAAAGGCTACACTAAAATTCTCAAAGACGAAGAGATCAAACTCCCTAACACAAAAACATGGTACCTGCCTCATTTTTCTGTCCGTCATTCGAGCAAACCAGACAACCTCCGTTTTGTGTTTGATTGCAGAGCTAAATGTAATGGAATTAGCTACAATGACAATCTAATGAAAGGTCCAGATCGTTTGAATTCTTTGTTGAACATACTTTTCAAATTTCGTCAATTCAAAACTGTTGTTATTGGAGACATACAAGAAATTTTTCTTCAAATTAAGATAAGACCTGAAGATCAAGTGTTGCAGAGATTTTTATGGAGAGAAGAAAATAATTCAGTTTCACCGAAAATTTATCGAATGGTTTCTATGATATTTGGTGCATTTTGTTCACCTAGCTGTGCATCCCTTGTTATAAGAGAAAACGCCCTCAAAAATGGAGCCGATTCACCAAGAGCAACAAAAGCTATCTTTGAAAAACATTATATGGATGACTATCTTTGATAGTTTTTAAACTGAGGAAGAAGCAGCAGAGGTCGTAAAAGACGTTTTTAATATACATCGCAGGGGTGGATTCACAATGCTTAATTGGGTTAGCAATTCCCGAAAAGTATTGGAACAAATACTAGCAGAATTACTTGCGAAGTCTTATGCTACATTAGAATCAGTGGTTGAACAAGTTCCTACAAGGTTTTTGTTGGTATCAAGATTCAGATAAATTTGGAGTTTTTTAGAAAGGAACAAAGAGTTATTATCAGATGTTGTAATTCCAATAAAGAGAGATATTTCGAGAATGACGATGTCAATTTATGATCCTTTAGGAATATTAGCAGCATTTACAATAAAATCCAGAATATTAATGCAGGAGATTTGGGGTCGAAAAATTGATTGGAATCATAAGATACGAAAGAAAAAGATAATCTTTAGTGCCCTATTTATTTATTTTTTTTTGGCCGCGGAAAATGTTCTTGGAAACTTGGACGAAGAAAACATGTCGCTATTCAAACACCCTGTACAATAAGTTTATTCATTTTTTGTATCATTTTATAACTACTACATTTTCTCAAGAAACGGAGCTACTATTTGGTGAAAAATTTATTCAAATCGGATCAACGCCTGAGAAAATATTCAGTCAAAACTTGGGAAATATTTAATGTATGTGTTAAATTTGCGGCGCAGTGTATTTCGCAAGTAGCACGACTTCAATGACAAAAATTGGAATTTTTAGACTTTTGAAAGAAAAAAACCACAAATGTTATACCGTTTTCGAAAGAGCATTGAATAGGCTAGTTTTTAAGATCATTTGATGATTTTGTCTGGTACATTTTTTTTTCACAGTAAATAGTCAAAGTTTACTTAGGTTTTCGGATTTAAATTAAATTTAAACAACTTGATTTTTTTTTGAGGTTAGCGAGATAGTTTTTGATGAAATGATAGGTCGATTGTCTCAACCATATATTGATGATAGCAAAAGAAAAAAAAACCATGAGTTAGAACTTATTTATATTCAAAACAGGCGAGAAAATGACCAAAAAGTATAGGTTTTTGAAAAAAACATAAGAATGGCAATATCTCGAAAACCAGAAAACTTTTACTGAGGTCATGTTGATGTTATCAGATTGACCTGAAGCCAATCTACCTCCAGTGTCACTCTGGCGTGTTATTTACGGGACACCCTGTATATATATATATATATATATATATATATATAATATATATTATATATATATATATATATATATATATATTATATATATATATTATATATATATATAAATATATATATATATATATATATATATATATATATTCATATACATGGAAATATAAAGTGTATTAGACCTTCAAATTTATTCATGCTGTATGCATCTAGTAAGTATTTTTCAGCAGTGTTACTTACTTTACATGAACGAGGATGGGTGGAAATCAGTACCCAATTAATTTGGTGGTAAAGTTGACACAGGATAAGTTTAACCCCCCACAAAATTTCACTCGATTACTCAACTACTTACATTTGGACTTGCCTCTATAAAGTTCTCATCTGAGCAGTCGTCTACATATTAAATAAAATAACATTTCCAAAAAAAATAAAGTCTAGACTTCTCTCCAGAAGTCTTGGAGAAATATCTCTATTTTTTATGAAGATTCAATGAGATATACTTAGGTACATGAATTTGACGTAATAATCGCAATTGAAAAATAAATTTCATTCAACTGTTAATATTTTCGGTATTAACAAATAGTAAATAGAAATAGTAGAAGTTGCATGAATTTTTAAATTTGTTGATTGACACTGTCAATTTCAAAAAACTATCGCAATTACTTCACTTATTTCTCTGGTAACACAATTTATCTGGTTTTCAATAACATAGTCAGTATACAAAATATGCACTTGAGCACCTCACCCTTAGTTCAGTCAAAAATCATATTACTTTATATTATTATATTATATATTATTCACTGTCAATAACAATCAGAACTGTTATATTACTATTGGAGTGAGAATGATCTAGCATTGATTGACATAATTTGTTCCGTGACTTGAATAGTGAGGGATCAACTGATATATTTTATAATTATCTATGCAATACTTAAATCTGCTGTTCCGAGAAAACCAACTTTTCACATCAGGAGATATCTTTCATGGTATTCTTATAGTACGATTAAAGTCATCAGAGAAAATATTTGACGGATTATGGAAAAAGTACAATAATCAACTTGACTATTTGACATTTAAAATACTGCATTGTCGTTCAAAAGTTTTAATTGGAGAAGGTTACAAAAACTACATCAATAATTGTGACACTAGTATTATCTCCAACCCAAAACATATATGGCAATTCGTGAAATTAATGTAAAAAATACTGCCTAGATTAACACGTTGAGAGTTGAATATAGGATAATTACAATCCCTAATGCAATTTGCAATACATTTTCTGAATATTTTCTCTCGGTTTTCAATACGAGAAGAATTATTTCAGCTCATAACTCAACTCATCAATAATCATATCCCAACATTTCTTCCTATAGCATTCCCTCATAAGCAATTCTTAAAAAACTCCAAAATCTTCCAGATGGAGTGGGACCGGATGAGCTATCAACAATATTTCTTGAGAATTATGCTGAATATTTCGCATAACCATTTTATATTCTTTAATGAGTTCCTCGAAGTAGGTGTATTTCCTTCGGTAAATAAAATCTGGTAACAAGCAGCTTGCCTAAAGCAACAGACCAATTTTAAATTGTCAATCGTAGCAAACATTTTTGAATACATTATAATTGATAACCTATTTTTCGACTTTAAATACATAGTTAATGTTGAACAACATGTCTTCATGAAGAAACGATCAGTTCACATATCTACCTACACTGAGTACATCCTGCATAAAACCTCAATAACAAACATCAAATTGATGCTA
Source organism: Cynegetis impunctata (assembly GCA_030704885.1). NCBI lineage: Eukaryota > Metazoa > Arthropoda > Insecta > Coleoptera > Coccinellidae > Cynegetis > Cynegetis impunctata. The sequence goes on along the minus strand of JARQZK010002925.1, from coordinate 548,122 downwards.
TTCACACCGACTTCAGCAAAGCATTTGACAAAATCGATAACTCAGTTCTGCTACGTAGGCTGTCTGGAGTCGAAGTACCTAAAAGACATTCTGCTGAAATGGCTTCAATCTCATGTTGTCAAGCGGTAACCACAAATCAAAATATCGCCAAAGCACCTCTGGAGCGACTCAAGGATCACGTCTGTGGCCACTTTTGTTTAATATTTATATTAATGATATACCAATCAATTTCTGATGTTGATGGCATCACGCTTATCTACCAAATTTCGTTTGGATGCGGAAAAATCAGTGTAAATCACTCAGATCAAATATCTTCAAATCCCTCACGAACTTTCATAGAAATTAAGGACTTGAGAATAATTTTCGAAAAAAGGTCATCAAATGTTAGGTTGCACAATGAGAACTTGTCGTGAGTACGTGAGTTTAAGAATAAATAGACTCTCCGTACTCTCTATTTAACGTCAATAGTGTTTTCTGTTATAGTTTTGTAATATGGAACTCTGGATACGAAATTTATATTAATAAAATTGAACGGGTTCAGAATATGTTATTAGACTATATATCAATGAAAAATGTTTTCCATTTATCCCCAATAACTGTATCTACGTTCGAAATGAACTGAACATATTAACTCTGGCGAATAGAAGGAAATTATCATACGTGCAGTTCCTTATTCAAGTCAAAAATAACTCAGTTGATTGGACTGCAATCCATTGAAACATTTATTTTAAAGCCCCTACGTATACTACTAGGCATCAGCATCAATTCTGTTACGAACAATCACAAATGATTTTTATCTCCAATACAAAGATGCAAAATGCGCTGTCTGATTCTATTTCTATTGCTGTTTTCTCTTACTCGCCTTCAAAGTTTTCCTATACCTTGAAAAAACATTTTCTTGCTCCACAAACTTGGTTGGTATTTGTGTATGTATATATTACTTGAATTCTTTATATATATATATATATATATATATATATATATATATATATATTTATATATATATATATTTATTTATATATATATCACCAATGTCGTAACTCTTTACAGAATCAACAGATTCACCATGTTGATAAATAACCTTTCTGTGAATGCTGATTTGGGATCAGTTCCGTTATATATATATATATATATATATATATATATATATATATATATATATATATATATATATATATATATATATATATATATATATATATATATATATATATATATATATATATATATATATATATATATATATATATATATATATATATATATATATATATATATATATATATATATATATATGTTACGGTTGAAGTATTTACTTGGCTAGTATATAAACTAGTTGGATAGTATACAAACTATCCAACTGTTTGGTTATTTTGATGAAAAATCATATTTTCAATGAAATAGCTACGAGTAATGGCTGGTTTGTATACTATCCAGCTAGTTTATAAACTATACAAAATTTATCGCTAAAACTCAAACCACAAGGGAATTACACAAATTAGCTATCATTTTTGGCTAGTTTGTAAACTATCCACATTAGTTGGATAAAGTGTGAACCTGATATTGGAAGTAATACATAATAACCAACGAGTTGGTTATTATGTATCACTCAACTAACTAATCAATTCTCTTGGGTTAATTCAGTTTAGGATAGTAAAATCCTTAGTCAAAAATGGTTTCTTTATTGGTACAATGTAAGATTGTTACAGGTACCTATTATTACTTTAGATTTAGAAAAAGTAAAAGAAATATAACTCAAATAATACCAGGTGACAAAATATTAACAATAAAATATGTGGATATAATGGACATTAAAACGACCAAACAAAGAACAGTATTATTTGTTGGAGCAAGTTGCACTGTTGTGGCACTTACTATTATACGTATATCCAGACGCAAGACATTTACACTTTTTATTCGCACAACTCTTCTTGCAGTGACATCGCACATATCCTTGGGTTGAACCCGATACTGAAAGTTTTCCAGCAGCGCTTCGTAATGTTATTTCAGTGTCCGTCTTGACATTTTCCAACTTTAGAAATTGTTGCTTACATATATGTCAAATTCGTTGTGGGAATAGAGCTGTTTAAGGACACCGTGAACAGTTCCAATTCGGTAAAATTCATCTTCTACACTCATTATGACGCCCAATATATTTCTATGATCTGACCGACTTCGATCTACATTTGGAATGGGTACTCTCACGGACATGCCGACAGTTCCTGTTTTAAATTTCTTGCGAGAAGTTTGTAGCATTTTTTGTGCTTGCCTTTTTAGAGTTTCCTGGCATGAATCCCTTATCACTTCAATATTGTTTTTATTCTGACAATGGTCACATACATAATAAGCATTTTTATGGTAATGATTCATTGAGAGCATTTTCTGTTGTTAACAATAAAACCTCAGTTTTAACTGCGACCGAAACTGAGGTTTTAGTATTATTTTCGGGTGAAACTGGGGTTTCAGTGATAACTTCGGGTAAAATTGGGGTTTCAGTATTATCTGCGAATACAACTTGGCCATGAGTATTATCGGGCAGCAGAACCAGCGTAGCATTTTCAATTGAATCTAAAAGAAATTAGGTTGCATTGTGAAATAATGTGGAAATACTTTATAGATACGTACCAGACAATTGTTGGGCGGCCATTTCCTCTTCAGTGACGGTATATTTTTCATCGGGTACAAAATTATTCGAAGGATGTGAATCTTCTTCCACTTTATCCTTGGTGTCATTACTTAAAGATAAGAAAATTTCCAGTTCTTCTTCTGTACGTATGGATTTAATGTTTGTGATAGAAACAGGGAGGTTACTTAAACCATCTCTATATTTTACACCATATAAAGCTTCATACGGACTGCGTCCAATACCAGAATGAAAGCAGCTACAAAAAAAAAATGAACTGAGGTAAAATGCAAGTTATACAAACACAGAGTTGTATTCACCTATACTTACGCAAACAAAACAGATACAAAATTATGCCGCTGCGCCGTTTTCACAACTGGCAAATGAATTAGAGAAACACAGTTCCTTTTATTGAATTTCTAAATACTAGACTACTCACCGATTTTTTTGAAATTGAACAATTTTTAAACCTTCACTCTATTTTGTCGAGTTATTATCTTTCATCCACGATGCTAACTTGTTCTCTATATCTTGGTTCGCCCTCTCCAATGAACCTTGTGATTGTGAATGTCTAGGTTTACCATGCACAATATGGCAGTCAGGCCACATTCCGACTAATTCCTCAATCACCTAAAAAAATCAAAATGTATTGATTTTGTTTTATTTCATTCATATAAGCAACATTTAGGGAATTCGAAATAAAGGACATGGCACTTCAAAATACATATGAAATTCAAAATCTCAACTTTGGGCCCATTTTTCCGGCACACCCAGTAGAGCTAGGACTTTAGCTCGAAGGAATAAAATCTTTTGATGTCAGCTACAAAATATCAAAAATACAGAGGGCCAAAATACCCATAAAAAGTGCCATGTCCTTTCTAGCCCTCTCGGTCACGAATTAAAACTATTGGAGCGAAAAATCTGATATTTACTGTGATGCAACTTATGATTTTTTGAAAATTTTTGATGTTAAATTCAGATTTTCAAAATGCTCCGTTTGACATGTCCCCAATTGAGGATATCATGAGCTGATAGGCACTATGACATGTCCCCAATTGAGGACATCATGTGCTGATGGAAGACAAAAAAATTTCAGAAATATGTTCAGAGGATAAAATATTAATATGTTTTATTAAAATAACATTATAGGGTATGGTATTTCATGAATAGTTCATTTTCGAAGTACTAAAATGTATAAAATTTAACTTTTACAGAAATAAAATAAAAGTGCTGTTATATTTACCTAGATGTTGCGTTTACCGCTAGCTCACAATGTCCCCAAATTAGGACACCACACTTTCAAAAATCGCTGATTACAATATGCACAAAAATCACCAAACACAATTACTTTGGAACAAGTCTACACTTATTGTGAACGTGAACAAACAGTTTTCAAACACGTGGTCTAACGAATATAACTAACAAAAAAATAAACAGTAGAGCGCTACACTGCTGTCACAGCTACCCTACGGAAACCTATATTTCAAATGAATGAATTTTTTTTCCATCAGCTTGTAGATGGCAGCACATATATTCATTTGGAAGTATATGATGTCCACAACTGAGAACAATGTGACAGAGAAGTAAGAGCAAGCGGCACTTCATAGTTTAAGTAACAATTTTGTCATTTCGTATGTTAAGTTGTGATACTTTTCGTTTGATAAGTTTGTTGTTGTTTGACGCCCTCTATGCCCAGTTCCCTGATTGGCAGCTTTAATCGCATCATAACATTCACTCAAACGTAAAATAATCTTTCCAGATTTTCTATGTAGAATTACATAAGATGATTCGATTCTTTGTGAATCATAAGTATTTATCACATGATAATCACTCTTGTTACTACTGTCAGGTCCAGTTTCGCGTATTGTCTTGATACGTTGCGAAAGTTCACTATAATCGCTATCATTCATTAATTTTGAATTTTGCGACTTTTGATCGTAAACGTCTAATAATAGGTTTTCAAATTGTTGCTGTTGATTCATTTTTAATAACCCGATCCCTATTCTTAAACAAATTTCACGAGACACAACTGTACACCGTCACAACATACAACACTTGACGAAACATAACCCCACTAAATTACCCAAAGAGAATTGGTTGGTTTACACAATAACCAACTCGCGTTGGTTGGTTTACATACTAACCAACTCGTTGGTTATTATGTATTACTACCAATATCAGGTTCACACTTTATCCAACTAATGTGGATAGTTTACAAACTAGCCAAAAATGCTAGCTAATTTGTGTAATTTCCTTGTGGTTTGAGTTTTAGCGATAAATTTTGTATAGTTTATAATCTAGCTGGATAGTATACAAACCAGCCATTACTCGTAGCTATTTTAGTGAAAATATGATTTTTCATCAAAATAACCAGGCAGTTGGATAGTTTGTATACTATCCAACTAGTTTATATACTAGCCAAGTAAATACTTTAACCGTAACATATATACATAACAAATGTTATGAGTCTCATGGAATTATCATATTTTATTGAAAGCAAACCATTTAGTAGGTACCTTCAAAATTTAATTTTAAAATTTATTATCAGCCAGTTTTCTCAAATTGAAATAATTGCGTATATACAATATACTTATACATCTGTGTATAACAGGGGCGGCTAGTCGAAGGAGGCTAAGGAGGCTAAGCCTCCTCAATAATATTCCGTGTATCACTAAAATATTATATTGAATAGTCAGCATTCAGCATATTCATATTAATCAAAATCATATTATTTTATGCACCTACCTTCCTTTCAACCTACATTATATAAAATAATTTATTAATTACGATAGAAGGTATTTACATTTACTGCATTTCATTCATTTCAAGATTTGTGGCAACGCTGCGGAGGCATGGAAAGGTATATTATCAACGTTCATTATGCCTTCCACAGAAAAGCAAACAACGGTGCAAATACTCCGAATGAATACTTCATTGCAATAGAAAAGCAAAACACATGTAAATGGCAACACCGATCGAGTCTTATACAATGTCGACCAATCACAACTATAGAATTTCGCGTGACATCGAGTGAATTCGTTGGAAATCGTAGTGTGATCGTATTGTCTAATGGCCGGAGTGTTTACTTATATAGCTCGCGTATTGTTTTAAAATGAGTTTGGTTACTGAAGTTAATTTCAAAAATTTCAATGGTGACTTAGTGGAATATTTGTTATCCCATAACTTTAGTGCACTAAGATATGAGGATAAAGTTTTGATAAAAACATTGCGACCTAACCCTGAATTAAACAATTTAGTGCAGCGTAACAGACAACAAAACCGCGGTTTTAATACAAGGAATTATGAGAGACATCCTTGCCCAACCGGATCACAGGTGAAAAATAAATTATTTTGTTGGCAGTGTTTACTTTTTACTAGTGAAAATGTCTCTGTTTGGGGCCGCTTAGGATTTGAGGATTTAATTCTATACCTAGTTGAAAGTGAGGAATTTTTCACCGATAAAGTAACTTTATATACAGCACGCGGATTAATATCTTGCTTACAAGATAAGGAATTTATATATTTTTTAAACATCTTCAAATCAATTTTTGAACAAACAGAAATAGTTTTTCAAATCTTACAGCACAAGTTTTCAGATGTAATTTACTCACGAAATCGGCTCAAGTTTCTTTTGGAAAAAATTTCAGAATTTCGTTCAGAAGTTTATTTTAAAAAACTATTTTCTGTATTTCAAACTACTGATGATACGACTCAATTTAGCCCAAAACGAAAGAAATTCAGTTACGCAGATATGGAGCTTCACTATAAGCAAATATTTTATGAAATTTTGGATACTTTTAGGGGTCAAATAGAAATAAGGTTCTCTGATTTGAAAGAACTGCATTTCTTCGACTTACTCAATAAAAATTTGTTAACCGAATTTTCGGCTAATTTTCCAGATAACCTTTTGGAAAATTTATGTCAAAAATACACTTTTTTTGATAAGGTGGCCATAAAAAGTGAACTGTGTGTTGTTTATAATGACAATGAAATTTTGGGGCAAAATGAAAATCATGTGGGGACTATTAAATACCTTTTTGATAATGATTTGAATCAAGATTTACCCCAAGTTTATAAACTCTTATGTCTAATTGTTTCTATCCCGGTGACATCGGCTTCCGTAGAGCGCTCGTTTTCCACTCTTAAGAGAATTAAAACTTATTCACGATATTCAATGAGCCAGGATCGTTTGAAAAATATTAGTTTGTTGTCTATTGAAAAGGAATTGGTAAAACTTTTGGCGAAAGACAAAAAATTTTATGAGGATATTATAGATCATTTTGCTAACGTTAAAGATCGCAGAATACCGCTAATCTTCAAAAATATATAATAACTTTTTATTTGCTCTCACCAGCTGTTAACAAATTCGTTAAGTAGGTAGGTACCTATTTTGTGAAAGAAAAAAAACTTTGATGAATAGATGAATTGATTAATTGGCTGAGAAGAGTTTTTGTGAATATTGTAAATAGGAGTTGTAGGTCTCAAGGTAGACATTTGAAAGTGAAAACAAATTAATAGCTTAGGGTGCTTGTTTTACTTTGAATTTCTTTAAATTATAAGGCGGTTGACCTTGAAATCCTAAAAATTTTCGCCTATGGTGTATTTTTTAACACCTCTTGTAGCTTCCTCAAACCAAAACCTCACGAGCCGCCACTGGTGTATAATAAGTACAGGTTCTGTGAGTTGTAACATGTGAAGGAAGCAATAATTATCGTTTCCCTTCCTCGTATTTTCCTGTTCTATAAGATCTCGAGGCCATTTTCTCTGCAGTCTCCTGGTAGGACCAGTAGGTTCATTATATGCACGTTGTATGTGTCGGAGATTTTTTTTATTTCTTAATGTACTGGTTTGTCAACATACCACGAAGCATTTCCGATCAATTTCGATTGAAATCTCTGGATACCATTTATTGATGGGGGTTTTATGATGCCCCATAGTTGAAGGCCGTAAGCCCAAATGGGTTTTAGTATGGATCTATATAGCAATGTTTTGTTGGTCATGAAGAGCTTTCATATTTTACCGTACCGATATGACGGTACATTTTTCGGAACTGCAAGTGAAGTTGTCTTCTTTTAAAAATCTTTTGAATATGATTTTTCCAGATGAACCTTTGATCGAGTTGGACACCAAAAACGTTGGTTCTGTGGCTACTGGTAGTAGCTCTTCGCTCATAGTGACCAGGGCCTTACTTACTGTACTGTACAAAACCAATAGACCGAGATATACTGGAAAGATTTGTGAAGTCATTTCTTACAGTATAGCGCTTTTGGGGGTATCATATAGGTACGTAATAAATTGAAGGAAAATGATGTTCTTACAGGTAGTGCGCGAAACGCAATTGCAGAATAATTAATTGAAATTGCTCTGAAATCCGGAGGTGTCCAACAATTTCTTTCACAAAATTTCTTCAAAACAAAAAATTCGACGCTTGCTATATGCCGTACTTCTCCGGTTGGTGTTTAGGCCCGCCATACTTTCTTGAAAATGTTTTTTTTTAATTTTTTCAAAATTAATTTCTTACAGGCTGATTTTTTTTTTAAACAATTATTTTTTATTAATCTTGTATGAAAATCACCACGCCATAACATTCCGACGGTCCAAAATACCCGCCATACCCCCTCAAATATGTAATTTTTTGAAATTCCAAAAACTATTTCTTTCACCTTGAAATTTGGTGTAGTAGTTGTTTTTATAATTACAAACATAATTCTTATAACGATATACCTGTAGAGTGGGTGATATACGTACAATGTAATTAAATAATTGTAAATTTTCATGCAACATTTGAACAATTTCTTACAGTATGGCACCACTCTTGGACTTAAAGCATAAGTATGGGATAAATTTTCCTGAATCATACTTTTTATGAACTTTCCGAAAATTTAAATGCCATACTGTAAAAAATCGTTTCATTTATTCATGTTTTTTACATCGCAGCGTGCGTATCACGGTCTCCGTGCCAAGGTCACAGGATGACGTATTTTTTTTAACTTATAATCGTATTGGGACAATTTGATTTCATTTATGCCATACTGTAAACAATTATTTTACGGCTTCTATAGGCGTGTTTTAAGAACGGTTAAAAAATACCATTTTTCAAGTATGGCACCACTTTTGTACTGCACTAGAAGTATGGCGAATATAATTTTGTCTCACTGTATCATAAACTGACCACGATTTAACTGCCATACTGAAAGAAATATTTTTTCGAATTTTAAAAAATTACATATTTGAGGGGGTATGGCGGGTATTTTGGACCATCGGAATGGTATGGCGTGGTGATTTTGGTACAAGATTAATCAAAAATAATTGTTTTTAAAGAAATCAGCCTGTAAGAAATAAATTTTAAAAAAAATTTTAAAAAAACATTTTCAAAAAAGTATTTTTGTTAAAATACCGGTAAATTGAAGAAATTTTGTGAAAGAAATTATTTGACAACTCCGGATTTTCGAGCAATTTCAATTAATTATTTTGCAATTGCGACCCGCGCACCACCGGTAAGAACATCAATTTTCTTCAATTTATTACGTATATTAACTCCCGTAAAAGCGCCATACTGTAAGAAATGACTTCACAAATCCTTCCAGTATATCTCGGTCTACAATAAATATCTTGGAAGTTGACTTTTACCAATTTATACTTCACAAAACTGTTTCCTTCCGTTAATTGTATTTTGTTGCGTTTAACAAGATTAAATCGAAAATATCCGCGTCCCGTCTCATTTCTCTTTCCTAGCCCATAATGCAACCTGGATCATCATTCATCACTTATCTATAATCTATTCATTAAGACCATTTCAATAAAGCTAACGAGTCAGGTAAGGTGATACTGCAGCATCAAGTCAAAGTAACCATGTTGTTGCAATATCACATAAGACTTTGAAGTAACAGGATACCTGGAGTCGATCATCTGGAAGTTACTTACATCCCTTTACCAACTTGAAAAGGCCTGGGGCCCAGACAGGGTTGTTGCCTAGGGGCCCAAACAGGGTTAATCCGGCCCTGATAGTGGCTGATAATTAAATAAAAGCAATTGCATTTATATTTCCTCTGTTTTTTATGGGTCATATTCCTTCATAAGTATGATATTTCATTACAAGCAAAACATTAAATGCCATCATACTTCAATTCAAGAATTTACTTTCAGCCACCTGAAGCTGCTGAGAAATGGGATGGTGTTTTGGAAGGTGATAAGCGTTATTCATGTGCTCAACTTATACCAATCCCATTTATTTGGGGACCATCAGGTATAACCATTCAATCATATTATGCAATGATTGGAGACTATTTACGAAACTGTTTTTCTGTGTAGGTACCGAAGATTGTCTTTACCTATACGTCTACGTTCCCGGAGATACAATAAAAAAAGATTCAAAACTTCCAGTTGTGGTCCACATTCATGGAGGAGCTTTCATGTTGGGTTCTCCCAAAATGATGGCAATTCCAGATTTTCTGATGGACCAGGATATCGTCTATGTGACAATGAACTACAGGGTCGGTATACTGGGTAAGTCTTATATGGAATAATTAATATTTAATGTATAGCTGAATTTAAGAAAACATATGTAAAAATATCCAGGATTCATAATTTCATAATGTAGAAAATTACATTAACAGCATTTGTTCGCATATATATATATATATATATATATATATAGGTATATATAGGTATATATATATATATATATATATAGGTATATATATATATATATATATATATATATATATATATATATATACATACATATTTATATATACAGGGTTGGGATGAAGTATGGAATTAAGTAAATATCTTTTGAATGAAAAAGACAATATTCATGAAATTTTGCAGGTAAGTGCAATGGCACAAAATGCATTTAATGTACAATTTTTTGTTGATAATATACTTCCGGTTGAACTGGAAATATCCTCAACTTTTTTAATTCAAATGCCCGCCGTTCTCCTCCTGCCAATATGCCATCCTATTAACAAATTATTGAGTCACTCTTTCCAAGACCTCTCGACGTATTAGTTCACATTCATCAATAATTCTTTGTCTCAATTTCTGCAAGCATGTTGGTCGTCTAACTTAAACACGTGATTTTAGATAACCCCAAAGAAAAAATCTAACGGGCTAAGATCCGGAGAACGAGCAGGCCACTCTATGAGTCCTCTACGGCCAATCCATCGATTTGGAAAATTCGCATCCAGAAAATCCATAACCGGTCTATCATATTGAAGAGGTGTCCCATCTTGTTGAAACCAAACATTTTGTGGTAACTGCCCATTCTGTCGAAGTGCAGGCAATTCCCATCCAAACGTTCAACTTCTGTGGATGCTGGGTATGTGCTTCATGAATCCAATGAGGATTCTGAGTTGACCAATACACTGAGTTATGGCGATTAACTGTTCCATTTAAAGATAAAGTTGCCTCATCAGAAAAAAAACTACATAAGATGCAAAATACCCGTGTCCATCAGCCGTTCGCAAAACTCCAGTCGTCGGTCAAAATCATCCTCTGACAATTCTTGAACCAATTGTATCTTATACGGATGATACTTTTCACTTTTCATTACCTTTCCTACAGAACGTCGACTTATACCATGGTTTAGTGCCAAATTATTGTAGTAGAAGTTTGAGGTGATTCTTCTAAATCAATTGCAATATTTGCCAGGTTTTGACAATTTTTGAAACTTCCAGTTGCATTAAAACATTGTAATGTTTTGTTACTGTTGAACGTGAGATGGAATTTCTTTCAGAATACTAATTATTATACATATGACACATCATCACTTCTCACACAAACACCATAACCGATCATCATTAATATTTCAATGCGGTCTCTTTCACTTAAATGAACCATTTTTTATTGTACAATTGAATTTATGTAAATTCGAATTTGACATTTGGGCAGAAGTTATCGCTAGATCATACTCGTTTATTACTTACTACGTATGCATACACACAACATCAATTTGTCTATCTGAACGTTTTTTTACGGTAATGTAAAAAACTCGAAAGAAGTTGAAACGTGCGATAATTCCTTGTGTATACTGATTTTTTACACTAAACCCACTATGTACGAAGTCGAAATCCTAAGCTCTTCCAATGTCTCCAAAGATATAAAGGAGGTCCCATTTAAATTAAAAAAGTTGAGGGTATTTCCGCTTCAACCGGACGTATATTATCAACAAAAAATTGTACATCAAATGCATTTCGTGCTATTGCACTTACCTGCAAATTTCATGAATATCGTCGTTTTCGTTCAAAAGATATTTACTTGGTTCCATACTTTATCCCAACCCTGTTCATATATATCTATATATCTATATATATATATATATATATATATATATATATATATATATATATATATATATATATATATATATATATATATATATATATATATATATATATATATATATATATATATATATATATATATATATATATATATATATATATATATATATAATCTCTTGATAATTATTAGCAATAACAGGCTTGTTGAATCTCAAAAAACTAGATTTTATTAAAAAGTTGACGTTTCGCCACGACATTCGTGGTTTTGTCAAAACTTTTGAAAAAATTGAAATTTCTTTGACATTTATTGATTTGAAAAAATTTGAATAGAAAAAGACTACTATGTTTCACTAAAATTTTTCGGCTGTGGCCGTTCTTTGTTATTTATTACGAGCTATTCAGTCCAATATTAACATTCAAATCTGTTGATATTAGATGGGAAGGAAACCACAAAAACCTTCACCCACGTAATGTACAAAATAGGTTTAAAATATTTGATTGTTGTCTTTAAAAAGACATTACTTGTAATTTTGGAGATCACATGTTCTAAACTATACTTTCTTTTTAGAAAAATTGAAAATTCTAGATGTTTAGATTTTGTCTAAGAAGATGAGTTGTTGTGGTTAGAGTTTGTTTGTTGAATTATTTTGTTTTGATTTATGTTGTTTCTTAGAAAAATTAAAGAATTAAATCTGCGTATATTGAACTCAAATATTTGATATCTGTTCTATCATTTACGACTTCATTTAAATTTTTTTGAATATGTAACATTTCTAAAATTTCTCTGCGTTTTTGATCTTTTTCTATTTCTAAAATGTTTGTGCTATTAAAGTTGAAAGTATGATTCTCATTGTTTTTATGTTTTATTAGTGCTGTGGTTTGTGTTTTGGTATATTTGTGTGCTTTTAGTCTTTCTTCTAAATTTTGAAAAGTTTGTCCTATATATGATTTATTACAATTATTACAGGGTATACTATAAACAACATGAGATTTTAGCCGAAGAGGTGTTTTACTTTTTAATTTAGAATATATTTGTTTTATTTGATTTTGAGCGGTGTGGGCTATTTTAATATCGTGTGGATATAAAATTTGTTAAATTTTATTACTTAAATGAGGAATATATGGGAGAGGAATATATTTTTTGTTAATATTTTCTTTTTTTGATGTTTCTGATGTGTTGTAAAGTTTATGAATTCTATCTTTAGTGATTTTCTGTATAAGTTTTAATGGGTAATCGTTTTTTATGAGTAATTTATGGACATCTTTTGATGTTTCATGTCTGTGTGTAGGTGAAGTAAGTTTAAGTGCTTTGTCTATATTTCCGATTATTAAACTCTTTTTTTGTGACAAATGATGTGTACTGTTGTAGTTCAATGTTCTTTGTGAAAAAATTTCTTTTCTATGCCATTTTGTGATAATTTCATTGTTTTTGTGTATGATAGTAATATCAAGAAAATTTAATGTAATGTTCGTTTCTTCTTCTACAGTAAATTGTAATTTTCTATTAAAGTCGTTGAATTTTTTGAGAATATCATCAATAAAATCTTCTGATGTTATTATAAGGCAATCATCAACATACCTTTTGAAAGTTATAATTCGTTCATTCAAATTATTCAATACATTTTCTTCTAAATATTCTAAAACGAATTGAGCTATAATACTGGAAATTGATGGTGTAGCAATGGGAAGTCCTATTTCCAGTATTATAGCTCAATTAGTTTTAGAATATATAGAAGAAAATGTATTGAATAATTCGAATGAACGAATTATAACTTTCAAAAGGTATGTTGATGATTGCTTTATAATAACATCAAAAGATTTTATTGATGATATTCTCAAAAAATTCAACGACTTTAATAGAAAATTACAATTTACTGTAGAAGAAGAAACGAACATTACATTAAATTTTCTTGATATTACTATCATACACAAAAACAATGAAATTATCACAAAATGGCATAGAAAAGAAATTTTTTCACAAAGAACATTGAACTACAACAGTACTCATCATTTGTCACAAAAAAAGAGTTTAATAATCGGATATATAGACAAAGCACTTAAACTTACTTCACCTACACACAGACATGAAACATTAAAAGATTTCCATAAATTACTCATAAAAAACGATTACCCAATAAAACTTATACAGAAAATCACTAAAAATAGAATTCATAAACTTTACAACACATCAGAAACATCATTTAAGTAATAAAATTTCACAAATTTTAAATCCACACGATATTAAAGTAGCCCACACCGCACAAAATCAAATAAAACAAATATATTCTAAATTAAAAAGTAAAACACCTCTTCTGCAAAAATCTCATGTTGTTTATAGTATACCCTGTAATAATTGTAACAAATCATATATAGGACAAACTTTTCAAAATTTAGAAGAAAGACTAAAAGCACACAAATATACCAAAACATAAACCACAGCACTAATAAAACATAAATACAATGAGAATCATACTTTCAACTTTAATAGCACAAAAATTTTAGAAATAGAAAAAGATCAAAATCGCAGAGAAATTTTAGAAATGTTACATATTCAAAAAAATTTAAATGAAGTCATAAATGATAGAACAGATATCAAACATTAGAGTTCAATATACGCAGATTTAATTCTTTAATTTTTCTAAGAAATAACATAAATCAAAACAAAATAATTCAACAAACAAACTCCAACCATAACAACTCATCTTCTTAGACAAAATCTAAACATCTAGAATTTTCAATTTTTCTAAAAAGAGAATATAGTTTAGAACATGTGATCTATATGATAAATAGTACCCTATTCTTTGACTTTTCAAAATCAAAATAATTTGAACCTATTTCGAATATTACGTGGGTAAAGGTTGCTATGGTTTCCCTTACCATCTAATAATAACAGATTTGAATGTTAATATTGGACTGAATAGCACGTAATAAATAACAAAGAACGGCCACAGCCGAAAAATTTTAGTGAAACATAGTAGTCTTTTTCTATTCAAATTTTTTCAAATCAATAAATGTCAAAGAAATTTCAATTTTTTCAAAAATTTTGATAAAGCCACGAATGTCGTGGCGAAACGTCAACTTTTTAATAAAATCGAGTTTTTTGAGATTCAACAAGCCTGTTATTGCTAATAATTATCAAGAGATTAGAAATAGTTCACAGGCAGCAACAATTCGAATGAATATATATATATATATATATATATATATATATATATATATATATATATATATATATATATACATTATATATATATACAACGTCCCCAAGAAAATGACACTGAGAGACTTGCACAGTAAGACTCAACTATAATTTTTAACATAAAAATCTCAAGGTTTCTAATACTAATACCAATGTGATCCATCACTTTCAATGTTAATCAAACTATAGCGAAACTTATCTGCACGACGAAAATGTCAGAAAAAAGATGGTCTTTCCGGATTTTTAGAAAACTGACGTTAATAATTCCTAATCCAAAAAATCTTAGTTTGGTATCTAACTGTAGAAGGTATTTTGACAAAGCCAAGTTGCTACCGAAATGAGTTTTCCAATTATGTATATTAAATTCAACTCGCAATACTAAATCGACTAAATCACTAACGAAGCACCTTTCTTTCCTGCTCAATCGAGCAAGAATTCGAATGGTCTTACGGAATAACGTTTCCTTTTACATAATGCTCTAGTTAGTTCTGGTGCAAAATTGTGAAGGATTAGGATTATCAGTTCTAGAATTACTACGCTGGAAACAACATGATACAATATATTGTAGTAATGAAACATTTATGTTGTGTATATTCACATACTGCGATTACAAGAAAATAATTCAGTTAATTCATCGGAAAATATCGCTACGATAAATCCAGCAATAGTCAGCGGCAATGCATCGATCATCACAATATTTCTTATTTCGATAACTCATAAATTTAATATTAATGCACAAATAGCACATATTACAAATGCTAATTATTTAGGTGAATGCGCTGATAGTCTCAAGCTTACGTTATTTCAATTTATCTTTATAAAGAAGATTACGGGAGTGGATGAGGTCCTCAGCCATCGAACATAAAGAAACTCAAACAACATTAAAGTGTTTTTTATTTTATAATGAATCACTACGTAAAGTAGTTCCATAAATCGCTACCATAGTTAGTTGATTTTTTAGTAACTTTTAATAGAAAGAGCGAACTGGATTGAAATCATAAGTTTTGTTTTAGTGCAAAATATTTATTATTAAAATTCCTTTTTTCGGAGTTTATGATCAGCAAAAATGTTAATGACATTGTCTATAACAATAACACTCAGGCAAGCATTATGATTACTAAATCAGCAAGTTCTCCTATATAAGTTGATGTTTCTATTTCATGACAAAAAGGGAATCAAGAACTGAGAATTTCCTTGGCAAACGAAATAGATATGTTTTTAAACGATAGAATAAGTTATCTTTGAACAAGCTGTTAGGATATTGTAGACATTCGTCCTCGCAAATTTCATCAAAATGACGTTTCACTTTCCTCTGTGAGTTTTAGTGAATTCAGGGTTAACTTATATTGCTAGAGCTATGATCCTTTTGAAATATTAACGTTCTTAAATTTAATGAGTAATAACTTTTCCAAAAAATGCATTGAAATATCGATACAATTTTTGATTCAACTTTTGTATGCTGAATGTTGTGATAAAAAAAAACCTCCTCTGCTCACGGCCCTTTCGGACCTGCGTGGAGCCCGTCATGCCACCATATTGTTACGCCACTGATTACGATGAAACCTTCTGCTCCTTTAAAACTACATATATATATATATATATATATATATATATATATATATATATATATATATATATATATATATATTTGTATATTTATATTTATATATATATATATATATATATATATATTTATATATATATATATATACAGTGGCGTAGATAGGGGGGGGATCAAGGGGATCAATCCCCCCCCCATGAGCCTACGAAAATTATAATAGAATTGAATAAAAGTCTTCGTATCTACGTATTTAAGTATACATGAAATTTACTAAGCACTAGCACCTCTTTTGGTATTATGTATGTGCGATTATATGAAAATCATGTAGATATGTTTTCGTGACTACTGTGCAATTGTGTGTGCAATATCTACTTATAATTTCAACATTATAATAACATCAAGAAATTGAATCGTTTTTCTAATTTTAGGTGAAGTAACTATTAGTTTTGAGCATATTCTATTCAATGTTCAATTAGTAAGTTTAATCGGTCACTTTGAGCAAAAAACTTGTTTAAAAAAGTTCAAATGGGTCTAATAGAAATTTTTCATTTCGAAAGGAAGAAGTCAACCAAAATCACCTCGTACTTCTTCTCTTTATAAATTGTATACTATACAAAACTGCTCGAACTTTTGTTTAATGGTGTAGTATTATATCTAAAATACGAGCAGTTTTGTTTAATAGTATAGGTAGTATAAAATTTGGAATGAAAAGAAGTGCGAAGAGGTTTTGATTGACTTCTTCCTTGGTTGATAAAATTTTCCATGTCACACACGTTTTTTGTTCCTAGTGACTGATTAAATTTCTGTTTACATAGAATATTTTCAATCAATATTTAATATTTCGAATATTTTTTGAGGTAGAGTAGGTATCAAAATATGAGTAACTTTTGGCTTTGAAAATTTAATTACTCCATAACATTTTGAAGTAAATAAAAATTTTTTTGTGATAGCCTTCAATCCATTTCTGGACTTGGAGAAAGATTTAGTAATCATGAGAATATAGTCTAGTCAACAAGTGCTTTTTTGTTCAATTTTGTTCATGAGTCTCGGAAAAATATGAACAAGGTGTCATTCGATTCGAAAGAGCATGAAGATATTTTTTGAAAAGATTTAAGTTCCGTTCTTGAAAATTGTAAAAGTTATAATCAATTTACTGAAAGAAAAAATTATCTCAAATACTAATTGATATTTTTGATATCTAAATACATATACAAAAAGAGGAAATTTTCTAAAAGAAAGTCTCCCGGAACTGTAGGATTAATATTTATAGTTTTCTCAGAGTAAAAATACGGCCGACAGCGGGTAGTATGGCTTGCGAAAGTAGCGCCCATTTGGGACACTTTAACAATAAACATTGTTCAACTATATTAAATATTAAACTAAGGAGTGAAAATTTTTAGGTTCTTACTGGATAGGTAAATGAACAATAATCCAGTGACAAAACATTTTTATCGC
>JARQZK010002925.1:400000-525000 GCA_030704885.1 Cynegetis impunctata | reverse complement strand
CTTCTGAAAAAATCCATCCGATAATAGAGAAATGAAACACGAAATAATGAATTCAATAAACATATATAACATTAATGTTGTTTTTATATTTAAAGGGTTCTTAAGTACAGAAGATGAAGTAGTACCAGGAAATATGGGTTTGAAAGATCAATCCTTAGCATTGAAATGGATCAAAGAAAATATTAACGACTTCGGTGGAGATCCAGACTCTATTACCCTCACTGGAATATCTGCTGGAGGTGCAAGTGTTCATTATCACTATTTATCGCCTATGTCGAAAGGTTTGTTTAACGTGTTAATATTTTATTCGTAGATAATTCAGTAAATCAATCATTTTCAGGACTTTTCTCTAGAGGTATCTCCCATAGCGGCACTGCTCTTCAAGCTTGGTCTTTAACAAAAAATCCACTTCAGAAAGCACTATTCGTTGCAAGAAACGTCAGTTGTGAAACTGATACCACCCAAAAAATGGTAGCTTGTTTGCGGTCCAAATCTCATAAGGAACTCTTAACAGCAATTGATGGGTTATTCGTACTGATTAGTGCAATTCCGTGTACACCCTTTGGCCCAGTTATTGAAAAAGGTGGAAATAGTCCCTTTATTGAGGATCACCCCTATAAACTCTTGAAAGGAAAAAAAGTCTACGATGTACCATGGATTAATAGTAACGTACAAGATGAAGGAATTTTTCCAGTTGGTTGTAAGTATATTTAATTTTTGGGTACAAAATTTCATTACTTAGTAGGTACTTAATTAATATAAGGAATTCTTGTATGAAAGTGTATTAATCCATTTAAAGGAGCAAAGCGCTTTCGACTTTCGTCATCTTCAGTACTTCCTGCAAAGTGAATACTCCAATTGAACTGAAAGATCATGAACTTAATAAGGTTATTAATAAATTAGTTAAGAAATTTGGAAAATTTTGAATTTTGAGTACTTACAAAGTCAGGTAACACGAAGACATTACAATTAGAGAAGACACAGTTAAACGTATTAACAAAACTTTTTAACAAACTTTTTAGGATTAATTTGATACCATAAAGTCCAAAAAATAAAATAAAACGGCCATGTGGACATGTCTCAACAATTCCTTATATTAATTATTATACACAAGTGTATTCAGCTTCTACATTAATTACTTAATAGTTATTTAATAAACTAGTTTATTAATGACAGCGATTAATGGTTGAGATATTTTAACAATAATAATTAATAGTTCGAGAGCATTAATCGCTACATTAATAAACGAGTTTATTACAAGATTTTTCCGTCAAACTCATCATGAATTGAGTATAAATTCTTGATTGAAATGAATTTTTATTTTGCATAACAGATACATTCGACACAATATAAATTTCTATATATTTATATTTATGCTCCCGATGGAACAATTTGAGAAATTCATAGATGGAATATTAGACATGTGACATTCTGAATAGTTCACATTACCTACAATATCCGATAAGGAATATGTGAAACTGGTGGAAGCTGAAGTGTTAATTACTTTCGAACGATTATTGCATACATTTTTTTCCGAAGTTTCTACTTTATTTTGTTTAGAGTTAAATTTCTCGATTTGAATTAGGAATTCCTTTTCTCTGTGGAATAGCAGTACAGACACAGAATAATTCAACTATTCCGTGCTGAATACTTCTGTGTTTGGTTGCCCATGACAATCATACATTAAAATAGGAGAAATTGTACATTAAGATGGATCATTAATGATCAATTTCGTGTACGTTAAAGTAAGCTTTTATTTAGAGGTCGACGGAAAATATAATATAACAAATTGATTTCTCACTTTATTCTACATTATTACAGAATGAGTTCATTGTTATTATTATCATGTTCTTACCTAAGCACTAATTTTATTCTATTATACAATCTGTTATTAAGAACATCAAATCATAGATAATATTTTAATATTCAGACCACATGTAACCTGCTCAATTCGTTGAAGATATTAATAAATAAAATGCGCCAAGTTTAGTTTCAAAATTTTCAACACTTGGAATACATTTAACCTTTTCATCACTTGAAATGCAATTAACTACGAAATTCCAAAATGATTTGAACTATCGAATTGAATCCAATATTCATCACTTTCCCATATATTCTTTCTAAGAAATTCTATTAAATAATTCGAAAATATTAATTCACTGCGTTTAGTGAAATAATTCAGAAAGGCATTTATCAAAAGATTGACGAATTAACCTTTTTTTATCAAGAAACGATCGAAAATTTGAAGAGATATCACATTGTTCAGTAGGTAATTCATCTTATATGTCTACATAAGCGCGCAAACACGAAAAATTTTCTGAATATTATTTAAAAAATTAAAGGTTCTTTAATTGCTTTCACAGCGGTTGTGGATTTCAAAATTCTACCTGGATGATGTATAATTCAAGCGTTTCGATAATAAATTCGAAAATCATCTTCAGCATCTACTCAGTTGATGTCACGCTCTAATACCAAAATCTATAGATCTGAAATCCTGCCACTCTCAGTTATTAAAATATCAATAAGCAATCATTTCTTATGAATATTTTCATATAACGTATCTGAATTAAACCAATAATTATATAATATTTTCTAACAGAACTATTTTACTAATATGTTCATTTTGTTTTTAGTTTTTCTACATTTGAAGAAAATCGATTACATTTCTGAAAACTGGGATACAGTGATGCCATTGGCATTTGAAATTAATGATACTGTCGAAAATTCTCTTAAAAAAGAAGTTGTGAATAAAATAAAAACATTTTATTATGGTGACGAGCCAGTTAATGTAAATAACGCTGAAATTCTAGTGAAGGTAAGTATATAAACAATCATTTTAGTCAAACCGAAATGATAATAATTTTCAAACTGAACTGAAAATGAAGGTGCATTTCTGTCTCATTTAGTTGAAAAAATATAATCGTATCTAAGGAAATAATTAGGAATATAACTTATATCAGAATCACAAATTTAAGCAGGATGATTTTGCTCACTCTGATATTTATATTAAAAGTGACTCCAAAATAACTGAAACCTGGCTCAAAGTATAGGTACTACATGAAATACAATCAGTACCTACCTATTTCATATAGTGTACTTTGAGCTAGCTCTCACTCATTCTGGAATACCGCTTAATTTTCTCATTCTAAAACATGTAATATTCTGAATTTTTTTCTTTGATACAATAATATTTTCCATTAATAGGCCAACTAATTTAGACAAAAATACACATTCTTCTTCAATTCTTCTATAGTTTGATTATTATAGAAGATCTATATAGAAGTATATATAACATATTACGCTCGTTTATGCTGATTCGTGGCTTTTCCATTTATGTACATAATTCACATAAAAGAATCAAAAATGAAATTAAAAACTATACCAAATTATATTTTCTGAAAAAATCTATGAGCTAGTAAAGAAATATGCCATGCTAATCAATTATCATTGCTGATAAAATTATCCAATCTGCTTTTAATGCTGCTTTCTCAAACATTTGTACATAATAATAGAATGGACCATACGTAATATCAGTTACTTATATCGAATAACAATTAATGTTCAATATAACTCAATGAAATTTGCCAAAACTGATCAAATATCATCAGCTTTCTCTTGGTGCGTTATAACAATCTATTTATAAGAAATATCTCTTCATTCATAGTGGAATCATATTGTGTTGATGAATTTATTTGTTTTTCTTATTATAACTTCAGTAACAGAAGAACAAGATACTACTGTTTGAATCTCGTACCTCCAACTCCAAATATTGGAGGTACGTATGGTACTGATATTTGCAGTGTCCCAGTTATTAATAGAGAAGTTGCAATTTCCATGCAAGTCAATATTTTTTTGTTAAATGATGATAATATGTACTGCAACAAATTTTTCCTAGCTGTGTGAAAATGTTCACTGCACACTATTTGCGCTGAATTAGGTGAGCAAGGCTCTTTTTACCAAAAGTTGATCGTTTCTATATAGACAAAAATTCTTTTGAATGGACGCCCTTTTTATTTATTATTAGAAGGATCAAAGTTAATGGCTGTTTTTGATAAATAAAAAACTTTATGTTGTTTTTAGCTATATTGCTCTAGGAAACAATTTTCAATTATTCCGTCCAGTTTAGATAAGTTTTGAAAACAAAGGCTTTAATTACTTATAATTCTTCAGAATAATTGTATCAGCTTTGTCTGTGACATCATATTTATAGGAGCACATGCTGCAAAATTGTGTAGTACACTAACATTGCCTTAGTTCATAGGTACGTAATTATTGTATTTTTTTCCAGTATATAGATACTTTAATCAGGTTTCAGTTATTTTGGAGGAGACTTTTAATATACACAGTAGAGTAAGCTATATCGATCCTAGTCGATACACTATATTCCCAATTATTCCTTTTGATACATAATTCAAAATTATTCATCGCTATACCAATCAGTTGAAACAGGAATGTACTTTATTTTCAAGTTCTTCAACAGTTTGATTATAGAAGATTATTGTAGAGGTATCTACCCTCTACCTTCCCCAAGACATCTTAAGGCGCAATTCCACTGGGGCAACATTTAAGCGACATGTAGCATGGCGACAATGACGCATGCTACATGTTGACAGGTGTTGCCCAGACACATGCGTCAGTGTTCGACAAGATTCATCGTGTCGAACAGTGTCGGCGTTTATCCCATAGTCATCGGTTCGGAGCGACTTGTATCCTGCAACATGGAGTGGAATATTGAGAAAAATAATTTGTTCATTGAAGATTATCATAGTTCTCCGGAATTATGGAATAATAAAGTACCAGATATCCGGAACAGATACATAAGTGAAGGATAGCTATCACCGGTAGCCAAATATATTAATGCTACTGATAACCTAACACGAGATGGTATTGCTCCAAGAAAGTTATCAGGTTTTGCGAGATCTTCCTTAATAAGTATTCAAAATCCTCTCGGCTCATTCGAATAAAATTTCGAAGCAGAGCTTTATCGTCGGCAATCACTTTTTTGTATAAATCTTTCTGAGCTTTTTGACCACCAACATATAATTGTCTCCTCCACTTCCTTGGCTTCCTTCTTTTTCTTTTTCTATTCAAAGCTATTACTCAATATGCAGCAGTCACATACTTTTGAAAAGACATGATGCCGCAAACTGAGGTGGCCTCTATTGAATTGTTATAGATGCATGCCACAAACATATGCTACAAAGCGCATGCGACAGTGAGCGACAAGTTGCT
This sequence comes from Cynegetis impunctata, assembly GCA_030704885.1. Classification (NCBI taxonomy): domain Eukaryota; kingdom Metazoa; phylum Arthropoda; class Insecta; order Coleoptera; family Coccinellidae; genus Cynegetis; species Cynegetis impunctata. Next base: position 519,768 of record JARQZK010002925.1, on the reverse strand, counting down.
CGTTCGACAGTTTTTATATTCGTGCGGCATAGTCGCACAACTACAAATAGCAAACACAAGACGACGTGTAGCATGCTGCATGTTGCCTAATTTGCCCCAATGGAATTGCGCCTTTACGCTAATGAATGATTCATTCGTTTCATTACAGTCATCAAAATGGTTATAAATGAAGTGTTTTATAGTTAAGACGTAAAAAACATGTTTGCTTTGGTCAGTTTAATAAGGATTTGTATGAAGTCTCAAAGATGTATTTGCACAGATATATAAATCTTCTAAATAGTAATCATTCATTCATTTCATTTCCGTGTCCGGATTTCCATATCGAAATACACTGAAGTAGATTGAATAAAAACCTAAATTTAGTCGAGCTAAGTGTGGCTGCATTTGGGGTAATTTGAGATATAATCAATATTTAGCAGTTTTTCGTCGCAGCAATTAGTTATGTCGTATTGGTTTTATAAAGATAAATCTGAATTAATTGTAATGATATTGAGGATGATGAATTACTTGATAGAAGGTAGTACCTCAATTTCAGATTTCCACAGAGAATACTGATCAAAATAATAATTGTTGTAGGATCAAGCCAAAATTAATAAACTTTGGCACTCTCATTACGCCTTAAAGTAATAATAAGAAATAAATGTTTGGTAAGCGTTTAAGCGTACAGAATAAAAAAACTAATATAAGTATATATACATATATAAATATATATATATATATATATATATATATATAGAAAAAATTGAAAATAGACCGTATTAAACGTTGAAAAGAAATGGTACCTATATCAGGAAGCGGTCTTGTGACAAATAAAACTTATTCGACATAAAGTCAGTCACAAGATAAATTATCAGGAAAGTTCAACATCATGTTCGGAACGAGACTAATCACACGAAACATCACGAATAAAGATGGATGCATGTGACACTATGATTTGGAAGCAAACCTACAGAGTGTTGGATATTTAAATAAGTTCTAAAATGTTACAATATCTGTTACTTAACTGCCCTGCATCTGACATGAAATTAATAGCATTTTTATTTTTCTTGATGTGGCATATCTCAAAGAACAATTTGCTTTTATAATTTTCCTCTACTTCTAATATTTTTACGTTATCATAATCAAAGCAATGGCCAGTGTTTTTATGATTTTCTACTACTGCACAAGAGTTTTTACCTAATCGGCAATCCTCCTGTGTTGTGTCCATCTTTGTTTAATCCACTGTGATGTCTGTCTAACATAGCAACCACAACACACCCCACATGGGATTTCATAAATGACATTGCTATGGTATTGTATCTTCAATCCTAGAAAACAAATCCAAATTTTCAACTTTGTTGTATTTTGCTATTTTTATGTGTGGAAAATCTTTGAAAAAACTTATTATCTGAGGTGATAACTTTTCCACAAAAAGAAGTATTTTGAATTTTGTTTGTATATTGTCCTCCTTCGTTGGTGCATCTAAATTGTTATTGTTATAAATCAATCTCTTGAGTATGCACCTAGGATAACCACTGTTGACGAGTATATTGAACAGCATTTTCAAATTTGATTTCAGAAAGCTCTCATGGCTGATATGTGTGATTCTTTTCCTCATATATTTGTCAACAATGGTTATCCTAGGCACATACTCAATAGTATAACAACAACAATTTAGATGCACCAACTGAGGAGGCCAATATACAGACAAAAATTTTTTTAAAACTTCCTTTTGTTTATAAGTTATCACCTCACATAATAAATTGTTTCCAAGATTTTCCACACATAAAAATAGCAAAATACAACATAGTTAAAAATTTGGATTCGTTTTCTAGGATCAAAGATAAAACACCCTTACAATATCATAGCAATGTCATTTATGAAATCCCATGTGGGGGTGTGTTGTGGTTGCTATGTTGGACAGACATCACACTAAGATTGACACAATACAGAAGTGATTGCCGATTAGGTAAAAACTCTTACGCAGTAGTAGAACATCATAAAAACACTGGACATTGCTTTCATTATGACAACGTAAAAATATTAGTAATAGAGGAAAATTATAAAAGCAGATTGTTCTTTGAGATGTGCCACATCAATAAAAATAAAAATTCCATTAATATTAAATCAGATGTAGGGCAGTTAAGTAACATATAATATTGTACTTATGTATAATAAGTCTCGTTCCGAACATGTTGTTGAATGTTCGTGATAATTTATTTAGTGACTGACTTTGTACTTTTGTAAGTAGATTGTTTTTTCAACTGTTTGTATATTATATTTGTAGATTTTCTCCTGAGGAAGTCAATAATGAATTAACGAAATACTGAGATTATGAACGAAGAAGTTTTCTTTGTCACAAGACCGCTTTCTGATATACCATTCATCAATTCATCAAATCATTGCTAACCAGTGGGAATTCATAACAAAATATTGGAAAATGCAGCTAGCACAACGGTAAACTATTCAAAATTAATGCGAGCATTTAGAATTGATTTCTTATTTCCATCTTGGAAATAAAATCTTGCTTCAACAATAGTATCATCATTATTCACAACTTATTGTTGTTAAAAGTACTTACATCTTATATGTTATGAGTATTATATATATATATATATATATATATATATATATATATATATATATATATATATATATATATATATATATATATATATTAAATAATTCTTTTATTGGGTTTTCTGGTTCAGTTAAAATTGTATCCTGTATACAATCACCTTTTAAGAGTTTGTCCATTAAAATATTTTATCAAATGTGGCTTATCAGAATGACTATTATATAAAAGACTCCTGGATTTTCAAAGAAAAGTTGAAAGATGTGATATCACTTTATACAAATGTACCAATTGAAACTGCTTTGAAAGTTATAGAAAAAAATGAACCGATATAGTTAATTTTACTGACATCCCATTAAATGAGTTCTTAACAGCTGTAAAACTTACACTTACATCTACCTATTTTAAATATAATGAGACTTTTTACAAACAACGCGACGGATGTGCCATGGGTGCGTCAATTTCAAGCATAATTGCACAGTTAGTGATGGAAGATCTGGAGTGTGAGGTAGTATCTAGTTTGAATTTTTCCCTACCATTCTTCTACAGATATGTAGACGACTGTATCACAGCTATTTCCAAAAACAAGACGGAATACATACTGGAGAAGTTTAATAAATATCACGAGAAATTAAATATCACCGTGGAATCTGAATTTGACAGGAAAATAAACTTCCTCGACATGACAATTCACCACAGAAACAACAACTTACAAACGGAATGGTACACCAAGCCCACATGGTCGGGACGTTACCTAAACTACAATTCACAGCATCATATATCCCAAAAAAAACTGTCGTTATTGGGCTGGCTGATCGGGCAATTAGACTTAGTGACTCAGAGTTTGTACAGGACGCAATATATAAAGCAAAGGAAGTACTACGTCTTAACTCTTATCCCAAAAGACTGGTTAATACAATTTTTGAACAAAGACAAAAAAAGCATTTAACACAACAACAGAATAATTTTAACACTACTAAAAATAAGGATAAAAATGATGTTCAATATCTATGTATACCATATATTCCGCACCTCTCTGAAAACCTGGACAAACTATTTAAAAAATATGACATAACAGTGTGCCATAAGGGGTACAATCTGCTAACGGACAATTTCAGCAAACTAAAACGCAGTATTCCAACTGATAAAAAACCCACACAATTTACCAGGTACCATGTTCAGACTGTACAGGCATACATATTGGACAAACTAGCCAACACCTAAAAAACAGGTTGAATAGACATAGATACGATAAAAGAAACACTACTGCCCTCACAAAACATGAACAAACATTGGGCCATAAATTTGATTTTTCTACTAAAAAGATCCTTAAAACTGAATGTCATAAAAGAAAACGTGAAATTCAAGAAATGATATATATAAAGAAAAACCCTGAATCCATAAACGACAAAATAGATATAACTGGGCTCAGCAAAATTTATTACAATATTTTAACCACATAAAAACACGGGGCATAACTTAGAGATGCGGGTGTGATATGAACAATAATGCATAGATTTATCGGTCTTCCAGATCCCATCATATAGGTACAACGTGCGTTAGAGATATGATCGTTTTATTTATGTGTTAAAAGATCTCAATTTCCAAGTGAAAAGTAAAACTATAATTGTTCGTTTCTGTCAAGTTTGAACATTGTGAATGTGTTTTAGGATACGTTTATGGTAAGATTTGAACCTGTTAAGTTATTGTCAAGCATGATTTGTGTATTTATTCATTTTAGCGATGACATGACATGTAAATTTGATAAAGGTTAAAATAGTAACCGAAACGTTATTAGAACAATTTCAACATCATTTCTGTTTTAACTGAACCAGAAAACCCAATAAAAGAATTATTTACAATATAAATAAGATGGTTCATGAGTCAGATACATATTCAAATATATATATATATATATATATATATATATATATATATATATATATATATATATATATATATATATATATATATATATATATATATATATATATATATATATATATATATAAATATAAAAAAAAATAAAAATATATAAATAAATATATATATATTTATATATAGATATATATATATATATATATATATATATAAATATATATATATATAATTCAGTTTCTTTAATTTTTAGGCATTCAGTGATCGACTTTTTTTTGTTGATTCCGAATTGGCGACTAGAACTCACGCGGCTGCTGTGACATCTCCAGTTTATGTTTATTTCTACAAATTTTTACCAGAGAGCAATTTCCACTTCAGACACATGAAACCAGGTGAAAATATTAAGGTTTCAGTTAAATTAAGCAATATTTCAAGAGTAATATGAACAAGATATGGATCGAAAAAGTTATTTCTTTCATAACATAAAATCATTTTTGGTTATGATTGGATGATAAGAAATTTGATTTGCCAAAGTCTCAATGTCTAGTATTTTTATTATTGCTATGTTAGTAACAACAAATAAGAAAAAATCTATTGATTTCAATTGATTGAAATAATTCAACTGATACTTTTGCTGGCAGTGTCCTGAGACCCATATAGCGTTACGCTTTGTGATCTGCCAGTTCCGGCAGTGGGTCCCTGCATTCCCCCGCCAGGTGTGAATTAGTTTTATTCTGCTCATCCAACTGATATTATAGCTGCCCTATGCAGCTATAATATCTGAATAGTTGCAATGTTTTTGCCCCTATATCCCGCCGATATTCTGCGAACACTGTGGTGTGGGCGAGATCTCTGCCTTTAATTATGTACACACATGCAGTGCTTTCATGGCTAAATGTGTGTCTCTTCAGCTGTTCCATCAAAATCCAGATCCCGTTCCTTTCTCCATATTAGATGCATCTGAGTACCAAATCAGTTACTGTCTTCTCAACGTTCCTGCTTCGGTAATTCTATCTTTCCTGTCCGGGTACATCACCTTGTAGGTATTACCCAACCGGTGCATTGTTGGGCCCCTGTATTCCTTCATAAGTGCCGCTGAGCTTGTTTTCTGTAGCGGCCTGCCAGTTGCCTTCAGCCTCTACGCTACTGCAGCCGCCGCGCTCTGTACCCTAGGTGGCAAGCTTAACAATATCTCTAGCACCATCCTGGGGACATTCTTCGTAGCACTCGTATGGTCTTTACTTTTCAGCCGCTCTACGCGTGTTAGCATACCCCTTGCTGTTTTCAATCTGTTCCTGCTCGAACACACCACGGCGCGCCGTCTGTTATCGCCGGCTTGAGTCTCAGGTCCTAAGTTGCTCCGCAGACCCTAAGCGGCCACAGTTGTTACGATAGCAGAACAGCAAAATGTTGGTTATATCCATTAAACCTTGGATAAACCATACAATCATACAAAAAATTAACAGAAATGACGTCCAAGGCGTAAATGTAGATGCACAGGGCTTCCCACCGCTTTCTAACTCCATCCCAGATTTTATAATTACTTACAACTATCGCTTCATCTAATTTGGATGGTCTGGCGCTACGCCCGTTGAAAAGATTGAAACACATTCATCGTTAGTTATGCAGACCTCATTTGCCCAAAGTTCGATAACTTCCAGCTGGAAATTAGGATTATTCACCGCTATTTTTTAAAAGGTAAAAACCTTGACTCTAACTACTACTAGGGTTATGGAAGCCATTATTTCAGTGGATATGACCAAATCTCTGCTACATAAACGAGTTATCCCAACACAACAACATGTATTTGTCCTTCCAATTTAACTAATCTCCTACACTGTGTTGATATGAGATGGTAAGGGAAACCACAGAATGTAAATTGGATCTTGTTATGTGAGGAGGAATTAATGAACTTATGAAAACTTATGAAAAGAAAATTCAAAGTTTCATTATCAAATTTCTTGAGGCTGTGACCGACTTATACATACATATATATATATATATATATATATATATATATATATATATATATATATATATATACATATATATATATATATATATATATATATATATATATATATATATATATATATATATATATATATATATATATATATATATATATATATATATATATATATATATATATAATATATATATATATATATATATATATATATATATATATATTTATATATATATATATATATATATATATATATATATATATATATATATATATATACATCATTATTATTGCTTTGTTTTTAGGTGTTAGCCATGGGTTAGATGGAAAATTATTGTACAGATGGATAATCTTTCCAGATTTGAAAACAAAAGAAGAAAAAATGATGTTTGTTTTGACGAATTTTCTGAAGGATTTTGCTTCGACGGGTTAGTACAATTATATATATATATATATATATATATATATATATATATATATAGATATATATATATATATATATATATATAATAATAATAATAATAATAATATATTTACCAAAGATACATGTCATAACATAGATATTACATACCGCTATTCTATATATTTCATACAAATTTTTATTGCACCTAAGTAATTCAATACTTGTATATATATATATATATATATATATATATATATATATATATATATATATATATATATATATATATATATATTTATACTTACCTACCATAATTGTATAATCGATATTTAAAGCAATTGTACAGGGTGGGCAAATTTCGATGTTTGTATGCGGCATCTCGGTAAAAAAAATGGAGGGCGCCTTCTCGAAAACCAAAATTTTCTTATCCAGAAAGCAACCTAATAACCCTACTTTCAATGGATTGAAAGAAAATCTTAATAATTGGCGGATCATTCAACAAGTTCAAAAAATTACAACATGAAAATACGGAAGAAACTAGTATGTGGCTCCGTAGCTCAGTGGTCAGTGCGTTGGACTACTGAAAGAAAATCTCATTAATTGCGGATCATCCAACAAGCCAAGTTCAAAAAATTACAACATGAAAATGCTGAATAAACTAGTATGTGGCTCCGTAGCTCAGTGGTCAGGAGTTGGACTACTGAACAGAAAGTCGGTGGATCGAATCCCGGCCGAACCAACGAATTAATGCAGAGCCACCTCTCGGAAGGCAATGGCAAACCACCGAGAAGTATTTTGCTTAGTAAAGCCTCTCTATAAAGACGTTCGCAACCGTCGTTAAACTGTAGGTCCCTTCTATTCGTGTATCACTGTATCACGCACAACACAAATAGTTATAGAGAGGTCGCCTACGCCCGAAATCGGGTACGGCACCGGAAGAAGAAGCTCTGGGTTAAGCAGATAAACATAAATATGCAGTGCTCGAATTTTTAACGACGGCACAAAGAGCACTACTTGTCTGATACGAACCCTCGCCGTACCGTCGACGTTCGATCTCAGTTTCAACGTAGGTATCATATATATCAAGAAAATCTCAATGGATAACGGTACTACGAAATTTTGAATCAGAAAATTATCGAGGAAGTCATGAACAATCTGCACTTAATTTTGTCACGAAATCAGTTCTTCCAACATGATGGTGCACCGCCCAGTTCAGAGTGACCCGCCTACTTGGAATACGTATTAAAAACGCAGAAAGTAATGTAGTAAAATATTATTATCTACTCCAGTGAGTTAAGAAGCTCTTACCGCACGCATTTTGAGTGAGTAAAGAGCTTCTTAACTCACGCATTTTTATTACCGCACTCTTCCTTTAGATGACTACCAAAATAAAATAAAAAGTTTGTAAAACATTTATTTTGCAATACCTACTAAATACAAGTTTAATAAACTACCGTAAACTGGGGGAACTTCGACTTCCGGTTAAACTTCGACGCCTAGTATAATTTTGTTATAATTTTGTCTTTTTCTGTTTTTTTTAACTTAATATTATTTTTTCAGTTGTTTAGGTATATCAATCTTATCAGATTGATTTTGGTGAACAAATAAGATAAATAGTAAGATGCCGCGCACATATGTAAAGAAGGTGGGGGGAAGGAGTTACCAAAATTATTGTCCAGAAAACATGGCCAAAGCTGTGGAAGCTGTGAAGCAGGGGATGTCCCAGTTGGCTGCGAGCAAAAAGTTCAAGGTGCCGAGGACAACCTTGTTGGAAAAAATCCACCAGAAACATCCCCTAAAACCAGGTCGTCCTACTGTGCTGTCCCAAGAGGAAGAAGCGTTGATAACAAAATCTCTCTAGACAGTGAGCGACTGGGGTTTTCCAATGACGCCAGCAGATGTTCGCCAAGTTGTTTCAAAATTTGTGACTAAACAGGGCAAAAATATTCCAAGATGGAGGAATAATCAACCTGGAGAAGACTTTATACATTGCTTTGCAGCAAGGAATAAGTTAAGGACTCGCTTAGCAACAAATATTAAACGCCAGCGAGCTTCGGTTGGTGCACCACAAGTAACTGAATTTTTTAATAACATAAAAGATCGGTGACGAGACTAATATTACAGACGATCCTGGCGCCAAGAAAGTTTTAGTCCCCAGGGGAACTAAGCGAGTAGAAAGGGTTCAGGAACACTCGAGAACTTCAGTAAGTGCCATGGTTTGCGGCACAGCAAAAGGTGACTTGCTACCGCCGATGGTTGTCTATAAAGCACAACATCTTCACGAAAATTGGACGATTGGAGGGCCTAACGGGGCAGTATATGATTCAACATTAAGTGGGTGGTTTGATATGATAACCTTTGAAAAGTGGTTTTTTGAAATATTGCTTCCTTACACCAAACAAAATAGCACTCCAGAGGAATTAAAAATTGTAATAGGCGATAACCTGGCATCGCACTTTTCACTTCGCGTTGTAGAAGCTGCCTTAGAGAATAATATCTACATGACTCCCCTCCCGGCAAACTCTACACACTTGATGCAACTGCTGGATGTCAGTTTTTTTGCTCCAATGAAACGAAAGTGGAGGGGGATTTTGGATGGCTGGAGAAAGGAGTCAGGTCGAAAAGGGTCCATCCCGAAGGAGCAATTCCCATCGCTCTTAAACCGGTTATGGGTATACATAAAAGAAAATGCAGCAAAGAATCTGCAGTTCGGATTTCGATCAACAGGCATATGCCCTTTTAGCCCTGAAACCGTTTTAACAAAACTTCCATCGACACAGACAAATTCGGAAAGGTCTTTGGATGAAAGTTTACTGGAGTTTCTGAAGGAATCTCGTGGTTACAAAGAAGAAACAGCAGTTCGTAAAAGGGGAAAGAAAGTTTCCACAAGACCGGGTGAACAAATGAAACCAGTAACGATGGCCCTTAATTCTACAGATGCCAAAGAACCTGATGTTTTACAAGGTGAAGCAGCTACTAAGGCACCCAAATCTTTAGACACCGAAGACCGTAATGTTTTACCACCAATGCTGCCTAAAAAGACTATTGTCAACAAAGCCAATTCAAAAAATAAAAAATCAAAGACAGCCTGCCTTAACCCTAACGTTAAAATAACGGAGTCAGCCTCAACGTCGCGTGGTCTAACAGGCAGAAATATTGACAGCAATACTGACTCTTACTGCTCATTATGCAACTGCAGTTACAAAAATTACACTGGCAAAAATGATTGGATCTGTTGCACCTCCTGCTTGAAGTGGGTCTGTGGCACTTGTAATCTTGGTTCGAATGACCCCCATTATGAATGTCCTTCCTGTGCTTCGTGCTCAATTTGCTTGATAGATTATTCTGAGTACACTAATCGAAAGGCTTGGATTAAGTGCGTAACGTGCAATAAATGGATTTGTGGACATTGTAATAATGGTTCAAACCGAGCGAATTACGAATGCCCTGACTAAAGACTGGCTATTTGTATTATTATAATTTTTTGTTTGTTTACTTTGTTTATGTTGTTTGTTTGAATTTTTGAGAATATTCCTTTGGTGTTACTTTTTGGAGATTGAGACTCGTTTTTTTAAACCAAATACAATCGACTGACCTTTAAAATATGGTAAAACTATGTGAAATTAACCTAATTTTACTTTTTTTGTTGTCGAAGTTACTCAGGAGCTTTCCTACTTCGACAATTCGCTAAAATATATGGCGTGTCGAAGTTACCCCATATATGGGGTAACTTCGACACCAAAAAGAGACCAAAAAAAGGGAGGAAGGGGGTGGGGGACAAAACTGATTTTTTCGTGGTTAAAAGCCAAGACATCAAGTGTCACAATGGCATAAGCGTCAGCGGTTTCTAGTTGACACATTTAGGTGGGCGAAGCTAAATATGTCAAAAAACTGTCGAAGTTCCCCCAGTTTACGGTACCTATTCTATTAATAAATTATAAAAACATGAACTTATTTGTTATAAATGTTAATGACATAGTACGTATCATTGAATAACAAGCCCAAACAGACGAAGGCTTGTAAGTAGAGGATTAATTGGAAAAATATGCTATGAGTACCTTTTCATTTCCATAGTTTAGGACTTTTTTATCCGAACACTACTCTTTATACTTATGGTATACAGACTCATACTTCTGCCTGAATTTTTCTGGTAGCAATCCAGAAATGGCTCTCGATGCCTCTTCTTCAATATCATAAGGAATGCTTTCCGAATCGCTCATTTTAGATTACAATTTTCGAAACTTGACTTTAAAGTGACATCAATATTATTTAATATCAAATTGACATTGCCATGAATGGTGTTTCAGGTACTTATTTGAACAAAGGTATTAAGGTAAAATTAATTATAATAAAAATTAATCGTATAAAAATAAGTATCCCGGTTAGGAGTAGATAAAATATTGTACAATACACGCGAGTTAACCCCATTAAGACACTTGTGTGGTTACACAACTCGTGCTACGCACTCGTTGTGCAACTTTCACACGCGTATCTTAATGATGCTGTTAACTCACTTGTATCGTAAATAACTATTTTAGCTATTAAAGACTTGCACATCACAAGCGACTCGACAAATGATACATCGTTAGGAAGGGAAAAAATCCGTTCCGACCAAACCACAGCCAATTATTATTCCCATTTAAAAATACATCTTCAGGCCATAACTCGCAAATTTTTCAAATTTTCTCGATGCCACTGGATTATATAAAAGAAAGTGCCTTAAGAATGTAAAAGTAACTTCACAAACAACCATGATATTCACACTTGTCTAGAAGTCTAAAAATCGAAAATTTATTTATAACTCGAAAACAAGGAACCATAGCAAATTTTGGTTTTCGCCAGTGAAGAAAAGAATCGAGAATGCTCCCTCAATTTTTTTGTATCTCCTGTAGTTACCGAAATACCCCATACAAACATTATACATAAATTTGTTTTCTCATCATGATAAATCATTTCAGAGTACCTAAAATAAATGGTGTTAAATGGGATCCTGTGGTACCTGATAAAAAAGAAATCAACTATTTGGAAATTAACTCTCCTGATGACGTCAAAATGAAAACCATGGAGAATCTGGGATCGAAGGAGTTCTGGGATTCATTGCCTATAAAAGAGAATAATCATATTTATTAAATCGTTCCGATAATTATAGAGATCGAAATGAACTATTCCTCCTTTCAATGTTTAGGCACATATAATTTCAACATGAAAACTCAGTTAATTAATGAACATAAACGCATATAACTTTCCTCATAAAAAATCTACATTTATACCGCAAACATCTCTTACAATACCTACTCAAAAAAAGAATAACGTTTTGACCTTATTTCTTCTCATAGTTATTCGTGTAAACACCACTGATTCTTATAATAATTCCTCCAAAAATAATGTGTTGTAAAAATCGGAATACAGTGAAACATTGATGCAAACCCATACGACCCATTGTCTAATCTACTACATTAGGCTATGATTGAACAGAGCACAGTAACTACATATAATATATAATAAGTATATATAATATATAAGTTCGACTGTTTCAGACCCTAGCGAGAACTCGCAGAATATGGCTAGATTGCCATGTTCAAATCATGTAAAATACTATTGACTTGATAGATAAGAATAGTTTTTTATAGATAAATGTTTAAGTGAAAATTTGAATTTAATTTAGAATATTTTATTCACTTTTAGTTCATACGGTGCCCCCACTTGAAAATTGATACATACGCCTCTGCTCTATCAATACTGTATAACTTTTTAAAAATTGATAAATATGCATCTGATTATAATTATATGTCGAAATTTTACTTGAACTTGGTGAAAACTAATGTCAAATTATATTTTAAGTGTAGAATAGCTAATGTGGCAAAGTGAATAAATGGAAAAATCTTTTGGCATGATATTGAAATTACACAGAAACTCAACAAATCATCATTTGAAAAAAATTCTTGTTTTTAGGTACTTTAAGTTACTTTAATTGTTGAAGTTAAAGAAAACGTTTGAAAGTTTGTTGGCTTTTCAAAAAAATTACATATTGTACTGAAATGAATGTGACAGTTTTTTATTATACCTACTCTCCGTATTGCCTACTAAAAAAAAGTGCTTCTCTGTCGGCACCTGTAGCTGTGTTCGCTGCCGGCGCCGGCAGTCGTCTTCGATGCTGTCTCACACAAATGAAAGAAACTAAGTAATGTTACAATAAAAAAAGTAAATTAATAGGAACGTATCAAATATTGGGTACTTATTGTTCAATTCTTTTTTGACATAGTCCAATACTTGTGTTGCCCAGACCTTTTGGCCACGTTTTATAATCTTAGTGGGCATTCTAATGTCCAAAAATTCTATAGATTTTGAAGTCAGTTCATTTGTACTATTTGGGCATGATACTTATTATAAATATAATTTAAAAAAAATTTATTTTTAAAATGAACATATTTCTGTAAAACCAGTAGGTGGCTTCCACTAGACGCAACAGAGATATTGAAATTAGGTTCCTCTTCATTTTCATTTTTCATGTCAACTTATTATTAAGAAGGTACAAGTTAATTTGTTGTTTTTCATTTCATTGATCAGACAGCGACATTTTCACTTAATCCATTTTCATCTTCTACCTCCATGATATACATAGGTCGGAAAATTTAAATCAATCGAAAAGTTAGGTAACTTCAACAAAAGTCGTAACCACAATACAAAATTTTTTTCCAGTTGAAGGCTTTCTCAGTAGTTTAGTATATATTCAGTCTAAAATGCAAATGAAATATCATAAACAAAAAAAAACTATGAACTTAATGCATAAATTACGACTAATTTGGAATTATTTAAGAAACTGAGGTTTCATATTGGTATCCGTCTTCATAGGTACTTATTTTGTTGGCATTCATATATATACATATTTTTCTTACTAATCATTCTTTTATCTCTTCCGTATAAAAACATATTGTCAATAGGAAAAATATGAACTTAAACTGTGCACGCTTTTATCGCCATTTAAAGATAACAAGTGGAAGTGAGGGGGAAATCTCACTGCTCGGCTTGTTGCCTACGCCCAAGTTTTACCCATTTATTTCACTGTTCCCAGTATTATAATTCATTTTTTACTACTATCTACATAACCAAGCTAGTTAGTTGAGTATGCTGGCTAGTATTTGGGGGGTCTCGGGTTCAAACCCCGGGGCTGACTGGTATGCCATGAGTTTTTTTCAGAGGTTTCCTCATGTTTATGTAAGTCACTGCTTGCAAACTAACGAGGCGAATGCTGGGCCAGTATTAATCCTCTGAACCCTACCCCCACTTCCTATGTTCCATAAATATCCCATCTCACCTATCCTTAATGCACTTGTACATACAAGTGTATCCTCTGATCTGGCTGAAGGAGTTAATCCCAAACTCAAGCTGCCCGCCTCCCTGACACATACTTCAGGGAGGAATGAAACACGTGTGTTTCCTTTTTACTATCTACATTTGGCAAGTAAAGCCTCGGATAATATAAAAATCAATTCAGAATTTTTTAGTTGTATTTCCCTCGAAAATACATACTATTGCAGTGTATCGAAGAAAAGCAATCAGAGCACAATTTTCGAAAAATTTTAATTTCTGATATATAAATTTATATAGGTATATATACATATATATTTATATAGATTTATATATCAGAAATTAAAAGTTTTCGAAAATTATGTTTGCGTGTGAAAATTGTGAAAAAAAAAAATATATATATATATATATATATATATATATATATATATATATATATATAAAAATATATATATATATATATATATATATATATATATATATATATATATATATATATATATATATATATATATATATATATATATATATATATATGTATATATATATATATATATATATATATATATATAATAATGATTCTGATTATGTTTTCCTTTGCGGAGACCTCAATATCGACTACTTCAATAAAAATTGTAATAAGTCAAAATTGTTACTTGAATTATTAGATTGTTTTAACCTGACTATTACTTCTACAGAGGCTACCAGGGTTTTCACTAACATTAGAGGTAATACTTCCGTTTCTAAAGTGGACTACATAATAACTAGTTCAGATATAGTTCGAAACTGTAAGTCTGTTGTTTTTGATCCTAATATTAGTGACCATAGAGCAATATTACTCGAATTGAAGACCGATCGTGTACAGATCCAAAAATCAAACGTCCAATTAATTAGGGAATTAAGTGAAGACAATCTGAGAAATTTAGTGGATTCTTTATATGCATGTGATTTTTCAGAAATAATGCTTGAGACTAGTGTGAGTAAATGCTTTGAAACCTTAAGCAGCACACTCCAATATTATTTAGATTTATGTTGTCCCTTGAAAAGGCTTACTTGCGTACCTAAAAAAAGTAAATGGATGACTCCCGAAGTAATTCAAAGTAAAAATAATCTGACAAACCTACATTGGCTTTATTCTATTACTGGGTCACCAAATACTCTCAATAATTATAAACATGCAAAGCGTTCACATAACTCCCTCTTGAAGTTAACTAAATATAAATATCACTGCTCTTTTATAGCTAATTCTGAAAACCGGAATAAGACAGTATGGAACATTGTCAGCACGTACACTGGAAAACTAGAAAAACTGGATGGTCACATTACCATTGATCTTGATGGTGTGACGTATGATAAACCCAATGAAGTAGCTGATATATTCGGAAAATACTTCTCCTCAGTGGCCAAAGAAAGGTTGAATACCAATTATGGTAATAGTATATCACATTCCTGTACGGCTTCACCACCTTCGGTATGTAATTTCTTTTTTCAACCCGTTTTGAGTTTCGAAATTGAGGATATTATCAAAAACTTAAAAAATAAAAAATGTGTTGGCATAGATAACATCTCAACTAGGCTTCTCAAGAAGATTGCTCCAACAATAAGCGAGCATCTTGCTCATATAATTAATTGGTCTGTCACGTCGGGAGAATTTCCCTATGCTTTAAAGAAATCTATTGTCGTACCGATTCACAAAAAAGGAAATATAAATGAAATAACAAACTATCGACCGATATCGATTCTCAGTGTTCTCTCCAAAGTTTTTGAGAGAGTGATTTTCAAGAGAATAATGTCATATTTGAATAAATTCGATATTCTTAATAAAGCCCAGCACTGTTTTAGAGCTGGTTGCTCCACTCAGACGGCCGCACTGAAGTTTGTGGAATCAGTTTACGAATGCCTGGATTCAAATTTACATGTGTCAGGGATTTTTTTCGATCTTTCCTGCGCCTTTGATACTCTATCCTTCAAGTTCATTATAGATAAGTGTTATAATCTTGGCTTTAGAGGCATTTTTTCCGACTGGCTGCTTAGCTTTCTTCAACAGAGAACACTGTCAGTAAGAAACGATAAAACTTATTCCGGAGAGTATAATATAGATATGGGTGTTCCTCAGGGCTCTGTGATGGGACCTCTACTATTCCTGCTGTTTATAAATGACTTACCCTCTCATTTATCCTGCTTATTACTTATATTATTTGCTGATGACACATCTGTCGTCATCGCGGCCCGAAGTTGTGATGAGCTCCAGATAGCCTGTAAAAATATTATGGCTGAGTTCATATCATGGTGTCGCCGTAACAATTTGATAGTTAATGTAGGAAAAACAGCCTGTCTGTATTTCGGTTTAAGACACTGTGAAAGAAGTCTGTTGAAAATTGATTGTCTGGGCACTACTATTATTCCAGCTGATTGCACAAAATTCCTTGGGATCCACATGGATCGAAGTCTTAGTTGGTCAACCCACGTTGATGTCTTAAGCAAAAAAATTAATAAAGCTTATTTCGCTATAAGTAGACTGAAAACTTCTTTACCACCTAGTTATCTTGTTGATGTTTATTACAGCCTTATCTACTGTCATATCTCATACAATATTTTGCTCTGGGGTGACTGTGGTTCTTTCACTAGAGTTTTTGTGGTACAGAAAAGAGTAATACGTCTCATTTTTGGTTTGAACCATCGAGCATCATGTCGGCCTATATTTGTCGCCAATAAATTACTGTCACTTCCATGTATATACATTTTTAAATGTCTCTTATATGCGAAAGATAATGAGAATAACTGGAAAAAGCTTGCTAGCTCGCACGATCATGGAACACGAAATTCACAGGTACTCCTGGTTCCTAAACATCGGACTCACAGTTTTGAACGTTCTCCACTATATCAGGGTGTCAGATTGTTCAATCATTTGCCCTCCCATTTGAAATCTTTGAACAAACTAAAATTTAAAAGAGTTATTAAGGAGCTATTACTACATAAGTGCTTCTATTCGGTTAAAGAATTTCTCTCTGATTCATTGATCACTCAGTGGGATGGTAATTGTTGATGTAAATGTTAGAATAGAATTAACTTGTAATATTGACTTATCCTATACACATTGTTAAGTGTCCTAAAGGATCAATAAATTATTATTATTATTATTATTATATGTCCCGGTATATATTGGCATCTCCAGAAGAGGCCCCCATCAAATGAAATAAAATTAAGTACCTGGGATTGTTTTCGTTGCAGAACGAAATCATCAAAATTTGAGTAAAATTCTGCAACCGCCATTTTTACGTAGATATTTCTGATTTTCAAATAAATATCCTTCCCTACATATTCACTCCAATCACATCAAAAAGCTGAAATTTGGTTAAATTTTTCCAACTACGCCAGTTTTACGTAGATATTTTTTGTTATTTCATAGTTTTTGAAAAATTGCCAAACTCCACAGCTCCTGCAGATTTAGTTAGAGGGTTGAAGTTTGGTACGAACATTGAGTTTATGTTGAAATACGATCCTTTGTGGGTTTCAACTCTTTTTCTCAACCGCGCTGCATTTCGTGGTGACTATTCCGTAAGCGATGCACTTCTCGAATATTTTTTTACAATAGAGGGTTAAAATTTGGTACGCAGATTGAGTTGATGTTGACGTTCCTTCGTTGGTTTCAACATTTTTCCTCAACCACGATGCACTTTTTTTTGGATAATAGTTATTTATTATACAAGGGAAAAAAGTATTAGATTTTAGCTCTCGCTTTTTTGTCTCCCTCCGGTTCGCGTCGGGAGATAACACAACCTCGAGCTAAAATCTAATATTTTTACCCGTGTATAATACATAATTTTTTTCTGTGACGGGGAAAACGACGATTAAATATTGACAAAACATATTATTATAATAGATATATTATCGATGTGAAATTTGAATTTTTAAACTGGTAGGCTGTTGTACTTTTAGCGACAATTAGACCTGCGTTGCTAAGGATACCTTTAAAGTAAACAAATATCTGTCAATTTAATTCTGTGATTTGATTTAAAAATTGTGAACTTAGTTGTTTATAGTAGGGGATCCCAAGTAAGGTCGACCTTCACTCATCTGTTTGCCAAACGAGATATATATATATATCAAAATCAAGGTAATTTTATTGCGAATGCAGTAGTATAGGGTTGCCTGCAAAAATCCGGTCCAGAATATGGGTAGCCAGGCTTTTAAATATAACGAGCAAATAGTAATGGATTCTTGTAAAAATAATCGGGGTGAGCTGGTCTCAATTCCGAAGTTGACGAAATTTCGAGGAATTTTTTGGGGATGATAGAGGGTGTCTTTGCTGAGTTTTCGAACACGAGGACCCGGAGCTTTTGACAGTAGGCCGATTTTATTCAAGCCGTTACAGGTTTTCTTCCCATATCTCTTAAACCGTATGGATTATGACTACTTGAAAGAGCAGTAGATTTCCTACAAATGTCATTGGTCAACGGTATTTTTGACCCAAAATAAAAGAAGATCAAAAAAAAAAAATTTTCGAAATATATAAAAATACAGGTTTTAGGATAGTAAAGTTATATTTTCACATAATGTATTTTTACACATTTTATGCATTC
The DNA here is from genome assembly GCA_030704885.1 of Cynegetis impunctata. Lineage (NCBI taxonomy): Eukaryota > Metazoa > Arthropoda > Insecta > Coleoptera > Coccinellidae > Cynegetis > Cynegetis impunctata. The sequence continues at coordinate 501,073 of JARQZK010002925.1, read as the reverse complement.
CTCCCTCCTCAATACCTTTCTTTTCTACCCCTCCCCCTCTACTCGTTTGAAGTATCCTCAAGATGTGCATAATGAGATGTGTTTTTTTAAATATAAGAACGAGCAACTGTCTCATGTACCAGGTGTCTGATTAAGAGAGTTACCCCGCTTCATCTCAGAAACTATTCGTCGTAGAGACTTACGCTAAAAAATTTTATGACCTAAATGCGGCCAACATAATCCTGGAAATTATTTTCAGGTTTCTAAGATGGCCGCCAGGGGGCGTAACCGCCATCTAAAACTTTTAAAGTGATTTTTTTCTACACCTAGTAAATATACCAAAAAATATTTTTGTGCTGTAATTCATCTAGTGAGTTATGACCATTACCGCAAGTTGAATACTATACTTTATCTACGTCTATAACAATAAATACTAAGATACAAATACAAATTCACAATAATTAGGTAGTATTAACTTAATATGAAAACGTCAAAATTATTCAAGTGACATTAGCAGATGAATGACGGTCAATCTTACTTGGGATCTTAGTAGACTATCTAGTGAGTTATTATAGCAGTGAGTTATTATTACTCACGCTGTTTGGTAATAGATACTATTAATTGCTAAAATGCAGTTGAATAATGAATATATTATTCAATAGGAGTAGATAAACTAATTTATTTTGTAGTTTAATAATATACGGTGCAAGAGCCTAGTATATATTTATTAATCAAATGAACTGAAGGCTCTTGGCTTACATTCAGAATCAAGCCAAGTACCTATTTTACTTCTTTTTACTAATAATTTTGAAACATGTTCCATCAAGTATTAAGCCAGCAATCAATTGAAGTTATGAAAACTTTACATATTATTTCGTATAACAGTTCGATTTTTCAAAATTACGAGTAGATTGGAAATTTTATCGAAAAGGTTCAGTTTATTAAACGGTGAATAAAAAGGCATTTCATTAAAATAAAGGGATGAGGAGAACTGAACATGTAGTTATTAAGTAGATAATCCTGGTTAAAATACAAATATGCTTTGGGGTAGCGAATCTGTCTGCAGACAAAGAGCACCCGAGTCAGTTTCTCATTCAAGAGTTTCTTATCAGACCATCGCGTAAATTGAAATTCATACATTCCTGTCATCCGAATGAAGCTACCGGCAATCCCAAACAAAATTATAGTCAACCCTAATCTGGGCGATTGGGGTGTGTGACAGTTTGATTCTTGGTTGGCTGAAATGGTGCATGGCTTAGCGGATTTTCCTTTTTTAACCAGTAATTGAAAATTGAAAAGCGTTGGCGTACACTTTTAACTGCGTTTCGACGTTCAACTCTGTTTGATTTTATTTCGTACAGTATGGGGTCATATTTAGAACTCGTTCCGTTCGAACTAGTTATTTATAGTTGATTGGCGGCATCCACGTGTTCTGAATATTTCACAGCATCAAATAGGATCATTATAAATATTAAGCAAAAAAAGGAATACAACGAAAAAATATTCATTGGTGGCATCGAAAATGGAATCAAACTACAAAAAAAACCCATATTTACTGTTCAAAAATAATTTATTTATACAAAAAAAACACAAATTAACAACAATGAGACATAAAAAATTTTCGTCCTGAATTTATTGGTATACAACCAAACCATCGTCGCGAACGTGTTAATGCATTCAGAGTCTCCATCAAACAAATCTGAATATTTAAACCTATACTTATTCAATTTATGTAATTTAAAAATAATAGACCGAGAGATACTGGAAGGATTTGTGAAGTCATTTCTTACAGTCGGTATGGCGGTTTTAGGGGGTTTCATATACGTAATAAATTGAATGAAAATGATGTTCTTACCGGTGGTGTGTGGGACGCAATTGCAGAATAATTAATTGAAATTGCTCGAAAATCCGGTGTCAAACAATTCCTTTCACAAAATTTCTCAATTTATCGGTATTTTAACAACAAAAAATCCGACGCTCGCTATATGCCACACTTCTCCGGTGGGTGTTCAGGCCCGCCATACTTTTTTGAAAATAATTTCGTTTTATTTATTCCTTACAGACTGTTTTTTTTTAAACAATTGTTTTTTATTAATCTTTCCCTTCTTTTTTTTGTGAATCCTTGTCCTGCTCAATATCTCTACCAATTTTCTTCTTAACTGTTCTTGCCGCCTTTCTCAACATTACTTCTTTCTTCTGTGATTCCTCATATTTTAATTTTTCAATTTCAGGGGTTGTTGTTAGATTACCATATGACCCTTTTCTTCTTTTTCGTCGCACTATCTCTGCGACTTTTGGCATTGGTGAAATTTCCTCAATTGATAGGTCAAGATTTGTTCCTGGAACTGGCAAAACTAAAGTTTCATTGGTCTTTTCGTTAGAGACCTTGGTAGATTGGAAACTTTGCACCGAGTTTGTCATGACGTTGACTTTATTTAACTGACCATCTTGTACTTGGTTTTCATCCCGATTGTCATCCTCTTCAGCGTTAGTTACTTCTGCGGCAGCAAACATCCAATCGGGGAAGATGTTGTCGTTGAATGGTGCTATGCCAGTCGCCGAAAATCCGCTTAGAGCATTGGGAATGGTTGCTGCCTTGATATATGCTGCGTTGAATAAACAGGCTACTTGGAAATGAGTTACTACACGCCCTGGGTTATTTTTAAGCCAATTAGTTAGTTCTTGATTGTAGTAAGCATTAAGAGGACCAAAAAAAGCTAACATCCAACGGTTGTAACCGGTGGGTACAATGTGGGGGAAAACAAAAAGAATTATGCCATTTTCTTTAGCATATAAAAGTGCATCTAAGCTTTTATGGCTAGTGTGTCCATCCAATAACAGCAAGACTTTATTTTGCTTTGATGGTTTCACATATTTCGCAAAGTGCTTCAACCATTTAGGAAATATGTCACTATTCATGTACCCATTTTCCTGGGTAAATGCCACAGATCCAACAGGTGCTCCATCCATTAATTCAGCTTTCATGTTTTTTCTTGGAAATATGAGAGCAGGAGGGAGATATGTCCCTAAAAAAAATACATAACGTTTTTTTATAGGTAGGTACCTACTTTAAAATCATAAACTTACCTGCTGCGTTCATACAACAAACGGTCGTTAGTCGCTGACCTCGTTCAGCGCTACTTAAAACGCCTACTTGTTTTCTGCCTTTGGTGGCCAAAACTTTTGTATTCTTCGAAGGAACGGTGGTAATACCCGATTCATCCATATTCCAAATATCATTCGGCAGGAATTTATGTTGATCCAATACTCCAGAAAGCATTTGAAAGTATTTGTCAATTTGAACTTTGTTAAAAGCTCTAGCTCGAGCTGCAGAAGTACTCTCAGGAGATCGTAAGGATATCGTAGGATTACGTTGCCTGAAACCATTCAGCCAGGTCCACCCAGCCATTTTAGTTTCAGTAGAAAATCGATGAGGGATTTGTTTTGCTTCCGCAATTTTAAATGCCAGTTTTCGGACGTCATCCGTTGTAAGCCCAAAAAACATGGATTCCATTTTTTTGATATGTTGGACCAGTTCATTTTCTAGATTTTCAGTACGAAAATCACCACGACATACCATTCGACGGTCCAAAATACCCGCCATATCCCCTCAAACATGTAATTTTTTAAAATTCGAAAAAGTATTTCTTTCACCTTTTGATGATGGTCTAGTAGTTGTTTTTATGATTAGAAACATAATTGTTATAATGCCATATCTGTAGAGTGGGTGATATACGTAGGTACAATGTAATTAAATAATTGTAAAATGTTATGCAACATTTGAACAATTTCTTACAGTATGGCACCACTTTTGGACTTCACCGTAAGTATGGGATAAATTTTCCTGAATCATACTTTTTTTTTGAAATAATCCTTTATTGCCATAAATAAAATATTAGATTTTACAAATCAACTCCTAAGCTGTGATAAAGCACTGGTAACAGAGATGCAATGTGTTCATACTCTATATTACAGCATTATTATACATCAGAATGTAAGCATAGACATAATGACATAAACCCATTACAACATACACACAAATATAATAAACATTCTGTTATGACCCAAATATATTAACAACTTTCATGACAACATAACTCATCTGTTATTTTCAACAATAAAAATATATTTTTTTTGCTATAAATTTATTCCTCATTTTATTCCAAGGTGGTTCTTCAATAATTTTGTGAATTTGGAAATTTTCTTTTCTTCTTTTATATAACTAGGTATTTTATCATACGAAATACATGCTTGGTATATTAGGTTTTTTAAACCTTTATTCCTTCTTTGTTTTCGTGAAATGTATTTTCTCTGTTTCTTGTATAATATGTATGTACATCTTTGATAAACGTAATTTCTATATTGTATTTTTGTTTTTTATTAATAATTTTATAAATAAGTTTAGCTTGTTCAAATGTCAATATGGTATTCATCTGAGGAATACCAAGTTCTGAATACAATTCTTCCGTTGGCGTGAGCCAATTGCACATAAATAACACCTTTATTATTTTGTTTTGTATAGTTTGTACTCTCCTGAACTCGATTGTACCACAGGTCCCCCACACGGGCAAAAGATATCTTAATCTCGACATAAAAAAAGCATGATATACATTCCTTTTGGTTTGATTCGTAAGATAATTTCTACATTTATAAATAATTCCTATCATGTTTGATATATTTGCTACAAGTTCATTTATATGGGCATTCCATGACAACTTGTCATCTAGATACAAACCAAGATATTTAATTGTCTCGACTTGTCCTATGCTGATGTTATTTATTAGTATGGAAAACCTCGGTACAACCATGTTCTTTTGTTTGAGTAACATATATTTCGTTTTATCTATATTTAATTTTAAGCGATTTTTAAGAAGCCAGTCAGAGTACAATTTTAAATCTTCATTTACTATTCGCTGGAAGTCATCGTTCTTATATCCACTAAAGACAAAAGCAGTATCATCTGCGAACGTATAATATCTCCCCTTGAAAGAGAGGCATTTAAGACTTAATACGTACAAGGAATCAGTGGCGTAGATAGCTTTTTGCGATGGGGGGGATATGACTTAGTGCAAAATTTCATGTTTTTCTTCTAAAGTTCTATTCTTGTTGATACAAAATAAGCAGAAAAATCGAATTAAATTGCAAAAAATTCAAATTATTTGAATTGGAAAAAAATTATCAAGAATCAGTGAAAAATTGAATTATATTAAATTGGATATATAAATCATTGAACATATTCTTGGGAAAATTAGAGAAGAAAATCTAGTTTTCGGCGTTTTTCGACATTCATGACTTCGTCAGCTGTGACTCCAATGTCTTGATGAATTGCCAGAGCAGCCAAACCTTTCAAAAACAAAAAATTAGACAAACATAAGTTTTTAATTTGCAATGAATTTTATATAGGTATTCAGAAGGGTCCTTACAAGTCCACTTCTTTTATCGTGCACCTTTGAATCGTTTCTATTCGCTTCAAACGTCGATACCGGCAGCATAGCTAATATTCTGAACAGCATATTGACATTCGAAAAAAAAATTTCTAGGCAATCATCAAGCTCTATTATTGAATTTTTAGGCTTAACATCGCCTTCACTTTAAATATTTCTTCCACACTTTCAAGTTACGAGAACAGCAGGTGTGGCAGTGAAAAAATTTTGATAAAACTCATCAGTTTTGATGAATGTATCAACTGCTTTGCCAATTTCGTATAAATCATGCTTGAAAAACATCGAAAATCTTTCTAACATATTAAGTCTAGTCAAAAAGTGCTTTTTTGTTCAACTTTTTTCAGCAGTCTCGGAAAAATATGGGCAAGGTGTCACTCGATTCGGAATAGCATATAGACGTGTTTTGAGAAAAATAAAAATTCGGTCGCGAAAATTGTGAAAGTAATCAATATACTGAAAAAAATGGGGTTTGGTTCATTCAAGAGATTCTTGAAATCTGAAGAAAGATTCGAAAAGAAGAGGAAATTTCCCAAAAAAAAGACCCAACTACTGGAACTGTAAGATCAATATTCATAGTTTTCTCAGATAGGTAAAAATATGGCCGAAAACGGGGAATTTGGTTTGGGCAAGTCACGCCCATTCAGGACACTTCAACAATTATTTTTCCATATTAAATATGAAAATTAAGGAATCAAAAATTCAGACAGTTACTAAATCGGTGAATGAGCAATAATCCAGCGATAATAGCTATTTTTGAATTAGTTATGCAATAGTTAATTAACAATTTTTTGGTACTTGAACATGAAAATTGTAAAATTGAAAAAATTTTTCATTCTTGGAGCTATTATTATATGGCTACAGAGTAAATCCCCATTGAAAAAATTTCTATTTTTCAGTTGTTTATTGACAATTTACGTAGGTATAGTTTTGCAAAATCAAAATTAATTTTTTTTTATAATTTTAATGATCCGTTTTTTATTATCGGAAGCTTTATAGAAATGGTTTTTTCAATATTCATCTCCTACTGTTTAAAAAATTGTTATAAACAAATGCGTTGTTTATAAGAGAATCAAGAAAAGAAAGTTATGATTAATTAAAGTGCGTAAATTGTTAATACAAAACTGAAAAATTAAATTTTTTTTAACAGGAATCTATTCTGCATTTTTCTGAAACTAGCTCCAAGAAAGGAAAAAAGTATCAGATCTATAGTTTAATAGTTATTACACTTGCAATGTTCTTGTTCAAGCAGCAAAAAACGATTGCATAACCAATTGAAAAATCGCGATAAAAATGTTTTGTCAATGGATTATTGTTCATTTACATATCCAGTAAGAACCTGAAATTTTTCATTCCTTAATTTAATATTTAATATAGTTGAACAATGTTTATTGTTTAAAGTGTCCCAAATGGGCGCTACTTTCGCAAGCCAGACTACCCGTTGTCGGCCGTATTTTTACTCTGAGAAAACTATAAATATTAATCCTACATTTCCGGGAGACTTTCTTTCAGAAAATTTCCTGTTTTTGTATATGTATTTAGATATCAAAAATATCAATTAGTTTTTGAGATATTTTTTTCTTTCAGTAAATTGATTATAACTTTTACAATTTTCAAAAACGGATAATTTTTTCAAAAAATATATTCATGCTCTTTCAAATCGAATGACACCTTGTTCATATTTTTCCGAGACTCAAGAACAAAATTGAACAAAAAACGCACTTGTTGTCTGGGACTATACTCTCATGATTCGTAAATCTTTCTCCAAGTCCAGAAATGGATTGAACGCTATCACAAAAATTATTATTTACTTCAAAATGTTATGGAGTAATTAAATTGTCAAAGCCAAAAGTTACTCATATTTTGATACCTACTCTACCTCAAAAAATATTCTAAATATTAAATAATGATTGAAAATATTCTATGTAAACAGAAATTTAATCAGTCACTAGGAACAAAATTTTATTTACCAAGGAAGAAGTCAATCAAAATTTCTTCGCACTTCTTTTCTTTCCAAATTTTATTCTAACTATACTATTAAACAAAACAGCTCGTGTTTTAGATATAATACTACACCATTAAACAAAAGCTCGAGCAGTTTTGTTTAATAGTAAGTATAGTACACAATTTATACGAGGTGATTTAGGTTGACTTCTTCCATTCGAAATAAAAATTTTCTATTAGACCCATTTGAACTTTTTTAAACACGTTTTTTGCTCAAAGTGACCGATTAAATTTACTAATTGAACATTGAATAGAATATGCTCAAAACTACTAGTTACTTCACCCAAAATTAGAAAAACGATTCAATTTCTTGATTACTTATAATGTTGAAATTATAAGTAGATATTGCACACACAATTGCACAATCGTCACGAAAAAATATCTAGATGATTTTGCTAGTGCATAATAAATTTCATGTATACTTAAATACGTAGATACGAAGACTTTTATTCAATTCTATTATAATTTTCGGAGGCTCATGGGGGGGATTGATCCCCTTGATCCCCCCCCTATCTACGCCACTGCAAGGAATACAATACAGGTCCCAAAATGGATCCCTGCGGTATACCACGTTCAACCCCCATCATACTACTCTTTGCTGTCCCTATCATTACATACTGTTGTCTCTCAAGTAAATATGATTCTAGCAGACTGTACGCTTTACCTCTAAATCCAATATTTCTATGTTTATCTAATAGCTTACTCAGGCTCACCACGTCGAATGCTTTTTTCAAGTCAATGAACACACGATTACTATTTTGTCATCATCCATTTCACTTGATATATGATTTAAAAAGTCCACTGTTGCACTTAATGTATTACTGTCCTTGATGAACCCGAACTGGTAGTCGTCAGTTTTAAGATGAGTTGATATGAAAGAATTTATTCTATCCTTAATTATCCGTTCTATTATCTTTGAAAACACACAAGTTACACTTATAGGTCTATATTTGTTTAACTCTTGCTTGGATCCACTTTTGAATATTGGTATGACTTTTACGATTTTTAATTCACTGGGGTATTTTCCCTTGAAAAGCACTGAATTTATGATTGTTGTCAAAATTGGTATCAAGTTCTCGCTCAGATTCACCACATCGCGCACTGTAATATTGTCATTACCAGGAGCAGTGTTTGTCCTCAATTGGGAAATAGTTTTTTTAATTTCCTCACTGTTTACTGGGTGGAGACTAATAGTCATACCACAGTAACACTCACCGATCATTTGAGAACTTTTTGAATTTTTTTCGCACCTCTTCTTCTATATCCTGTATAATATTACTTCCAACAGTTGTACAATATTTATTGAAATGATTGGCCATCTCAAGCGGTTCCGTTATTTTAACGTTGTCAACTGTTATAGACACTATTTAATCTTGATTTGCTGTAGTGAACTGTTTTATGAACTTCCACTGTTTGGCAGTATTCGATGACGCTTCTTCCCATTTTTGCTTGAAATATGAATTTTTTAAGAAGCTTATATAATTATTTATCTCGTTTTTTAACTTCGAAAATTTGTTTGCTAGCTCTATATTGTCTGTTGCTGTTTCTTTTTTTTATAGATTTTATCGCGTTCCTTAATTTTCTCCAAAAGGTCTAGTGTGATCCAATAATTATTTGCTTTTTGTTTAATTATCTTTGTAAACTCTGCTTCTTTTTTGATAGACTGTATTGATGCTGTCAGCTCATGGAAAGAGGTTATATGTTCATTTTGAATATTTTTATCAGATAAGGACTTCAATTTATGATGATTTATCCCTTTCAGTTCAGTAATGGTTGTCGGTTTATATACTTTGATTTCAAGCCCAATATCAATTTTTATTTTTCTATGATCTGATAAGTAGTTGTCCACCACTGATAATTGATATTTCTTCAAATTTCTTTGGTCAGCTATAACATGGTCGATTAATGTTCTTGTAAGGGATGTTACTCTAGTTCAGAAGTTCCCAAACTTTTTTTTCTCATAGACCACTTTGAAAATTTTGATGGTTCCGGTGGGCCCCCTGCAGCTACATTTCTACCATATTCCCAAAACTCGACAAAAATATGAAGATTAGATCTAACTATGGAAATTTGCGTTGCAACCACGAATTTACACTTTTCGAAAAAAAATTGAGAATTTATTGGTTAATTAGGTAATTAATTGAATTGGTGGAAGTCAAAAAATTGAAAATGGCCAATCACAAAAGTGATTCCATCTAACTTTACTTTTTACAAATCTACTCAAAGCACAAGAAACCAATCAATTCTCACTTATTTTATTTAGAAAACTCCTCGCGACCCTCTCCCATTAGGAGTGGTGAAAATAAAAAGAGAAATAGTTTATTTTTTGTGTTGTATTTATTCAAATATGTAATTAATACACTATTAACTATTAGGTTTACATCTCATTGTAATATGATAACAGTGTGATATAATTAGACTTAAACGTTAATAACGTTACGTAACTTCTGAAATGACAATCACAAAATAGTCGTTAGCAGAGTCGGTGGGTTCGATTCCCACCATGTCCTTGGGTGTTTGTGATTGTCCCATTACAATTTAAAAATACAATTTGACGAAGATTTTACGAGAGTCTGGGTGTATGTACTAAGTTTACGAGCCCATGTGAGGGTAGATGATGGAACACAGGCGAACAGTCGCCTGTGTCCCATCATCCCCTTTAAAAAAAAAAAATCACAAAATAGTCATAATTTCAATGAGAGGAATGTTCTTGATGGATTGACAGCAAATTATCAATATTTGGCTTCAGTTTTGTAAGAAATAACCGCATATCTGCTCCTTTTTTTTGTTAAAAAGTTGGTAACGACACTAACACTTTTTTCGACATGATATGACGAGGGAAACGTTATCAAAAGCTTTTTCGCAGTTCCCCTTAGTCCAGGATATTTTTCAGGTATTTCTGCCTGCAGCCAAAATGTTTGATACCATTTTTTAAATTCCAACTTCAGCACTATGAGTGCTAAGCTCGAGTAGCTTCTCTTGCAATATCACATTCTCCACTTCCGTTTCATCAAATGGATTTATGATCCATGGTGGTATTTCCATCGTCCGAATATCTTCAAAAGTGATTCTGCAGTCATCATGCAGGGCAATTGAATGTTGGACGCATGTCTGAATATTCTCCATTCTACCTGCGACAAAGTACTTACTTTTTCCGACAATGGCAAACACTACCATCGATACACTTTACTTTTCTTCTCGAAATTCAGAAAACAAATGAGTAACGTTTAGCATTGATATTCGTATTTATATTGGTAAAGAATCAAACAACTTCGTGCTAGATTGCAAGCAAGATAGGTGAAGTCAAGCCAATATTTTAGTTCTTCACTATCGAAACCAGATAAATTTTCGTGGACCCCCGCTTACGAATTGTGAACCCCCATTATTTTGTCACACCAACGTAGACCCCCTCCGAGTCTCCCGTGGACCCTTGGGGGTCCACCTGGACCACTTTGGGAATCAATGCTCTAGTTGCTTCCTTCTGTGATATTTCTTTCAATATATGAAAATTTATAATTTTTAATGTATTCTTATATTGAGCAACATGTTGGTTTGATTCCAAGAGATTAATATTTAAATCCCCTACAATAATATGATTTCTTTTTATTAACTTTCTGAAAATTTAAATGCCATACTGTAAAAAACGTTTCATTTGTTTATTTTTTTATATCAGAGCGTGCGTATCACAGTCTTTCGTACCATGGCCACAATATGGCGTATTTTCTTCTATAGTAGTGTTTTAAAAACGGTTAAAAAATATCATTTTTCAAGTACGGCACCACTTTTGTAGTGCACTAGAAATATGGCGAATACAATTTCGTCTCACTGTAACTGACTACGATTTAACTGTCATACTGAAATAAATAGTTTTTCGAATTTTAAGAAATTACATGTTTGAGGGAGTATGGTGAGTATTTTGGACCGTCGGAATGGTATGGCGTGGTGATTTTCGTACAAGGTTAATAAAACACAATTGTTTTAAAAAAATCAGCGTGTAAGAAATAAATTTTTAAAAAAATAAAAAAAACATTTTCAAAAAAGTACGGGCCTAAACACCCACCGGAGAAATATGGCATATAGCGAGCGTCGAATTTTTTTTTGTTAAAATACCGATAAATTGAAGAATCATCATTTTCCTTCAATATATTACGTATATGAACCCCCTGAAATTGCCATACTGTAAGAAATGACTTCACAAATCCTTCCAGTATCTCTCGGTCTATAAACAATAACATTCAGGGCATTGAAAAATAGCTATAGAATCAATAATGAGGACATGCACGGATTATATCGAATATTAAAATTGTTTAATAGAGGAGTATGTAATAAGTCAATTTCTGCAGCAATTAAAATTGCAAATTTCTCTTTTGTTTACAAAACCTCTTGTTCATCCTTTGAAAATTTGTGTAGATTCTAACATTAAATAAATTGTTACATTTTTGCAAATTTATTACAATTTGTCCATACGCGATTTCAACTTTTAACTGAAGAATTTATTATCACTTTGATGATATTAGTGTTGTATTCAGTGAATAATCCATTTGAGCTTCTCTCAAAGTTGATTGATAAGTTGAATTATTCAATGAATAATCATTTTGATCTTGTAGAAAAAAAGTATTACTTACCTTTTCAACCAACCTTCCATTATCATGATATTGAATCCTTTCATGAAACTTTCCTGAAGAGGAATATTTCGTAGAACCATAGGAGTACCTACTATAATATCCCAAAACAGTTAATTTCGCTCATTTCACAACAAAATTTCAGTAAAAATTGCGAGATTCATCGAATTTCCAATAGTTTATAATTATTCGGTACCTATAGATTTGTATTTTTCATCAAAAGAATATGTTCCAAATGACACAAAATAGTGTGAGTATGCTTTTAGCTTGATTGAATGTAACTCGTCCAAAATTACTAATTTACAACGGTCCGTTCAACCAAGATGGCGCTACTTTAGGTGGGCCATGAGGGATTGTCAATATCCAGGTGTATTTCGTCCTAGACAGCGAAAAAATCGTTCGATACAAAAAAATGATCCTTTTGGTGGGCTATCCTGCCCCAGGGAATACACGGTCCATCAAGTGTAATACATCTTGCCAAGACATATCCAAAAGTGTACAAACCATTACAATATCTCCTAGGAGCCACACTGAAAAAATTAGTGATTTCAGTGGTTTTTTCGATAACAAAGAACTGCTGACTGGTGCTTAAAGTTTTAAATGAGCAATCTATTTAATGCAGGTATCTTATGATGAAACATATAATCAATCCCACTGAAAAATCGAACATGTTTCCTAACGACTTTACTTGCTGTGACTTCGTAGTACCCTCATCTGCTGGAAAGAAAGGGTTTATTGGATGGAAGACAATTATTTGTTGATATTGTGTCAGATATCACTGCGCTCTCAATTATGGTAGGTATTCACAATGCTTCATATAAATATTCCAACTCGATAGTATATATACCTATTCAATATCAGATAATCACTCTAAAATACTCGAATAAAAGAATTATTCACGAAAATATTTAGAACATAATTATAACATCCTCTAAGCTAATATTCTCCAAACTAAGGAACACTAGTGTGAAAAATAAAATTTTTATGTGGACTTCCGAAATTAATATTACCTACATCTCTCTATATGATATTTATGTTTGAGTTATTGAGCAATGAGCACACCATGAAACATCCCTCTTGCCTCGCAAAAAGGAAACCTATAGGTTCATATTATCGTCCCCATATATTTTACTGTAAACTGAGAAAACCTCAGAGAAATTGATATATGAAGTTAAGAGCGTTTGATCCACGACCAGCTGGTAGTTGAGTACACAGATCTACAGGTGGCTCGCTCAGAATTATTTGCGAAAAACACCTGAACCTTTCGAAATATCTACGAAACTTAATTGCAGCTTTGATATTAATTGTTTTAGAATTTTCTACTGTTGCCAAAAGCAGTCAGACCTATGTGAAGTAAATTTTCATCTGGACAAATTATTCAACTCACTATTTAGAGTTGCCGCCTTCTCAATTGCGGAGGTTAATTTTATAACATACTGCTATAACAAATACTGGTATATGCTAACCGAATATAGTAACTTCCGAAATTTGTGAATTAATCTTCTTTTTCTGTTCATCCGAGTATAAATATTTAGAAATTTCATCTAAATACAAATACAATTTTGATACGAAGGAGAAATTATCTAATTAAAAATCAGTAAAAATATCAAATCTTTTTAATTTTAACTGCAAAAAACTAGTTATCTTATTTAACTGCTAAATTTCTTCTTATACTTTAATTGGTCGTCCCTCAGTTTGAATCTTATCACCTGGCTCAGCGGTGCGAATAATCTGGAAAAAAAATTTATTTATTTTGTATGTCGTCAATAACGTGCCATATTGTTCTTAGTTGCAACTATCATCGTATCATCGACCAAGTACATCAAATCTTATGAACGCTCAGTTGACAAAACAAAAAAATAGTATGTCAATAGCATCGAATTTTTTTGATTGGCAAATAAAGTTCTCCTCGTTCTTGTTCGTTTTACATACAAATTCTTAAGCCCCTAAGTCCAAAGGGAGGGGCTAGAGATACACAAAATTGAATAACCACCACCAAAACCCATGAAATTTATACATGAAACTTGTGACATTTGAAACCCCCTAATACAAATACGATATAAATAAAGCACCTTCCTAACATCAACCAAAGTTTTAGCCTTTCAACTAGATTCGAAGTGGCTATAGAGACAAGCAATGCTCAAAAATCCTATCCACATACCAAACACCCTTACTTTAACTCAATCAGCTGAACCTGTAGAAATGCGCCAATCCTCAAAAAACATAAAATCTCTAAATTTAAGTGGTGGCGAGTAATGAAACGAGTTGAAACCGACAAAGGATACTTTCCTAACATCTTCTATCCTATTACTCAATTTCAATTTGGAAGGTTTATTTTAGGTCCGTATACCCTCCAAAAAGCCCTAGAATGATGAATTTCGGGTACGTTGTTCACAACCAATTTACATTCTTTCGGTTCGAAGAATTTCCACTAATGCACCACTTTTCACTACCTTCCCCAAAATGTGAAGATACAACAATTTTGAAGGAATTTACCCAAAGTTTTGTTCTGCTTCAAGAACAACCCTAGATGTCGCTGAAAATGCAAATATATACCGGTAACAAAGAAAACAACGCGTCAGCAAGGAGCTCTATCACTAACATCGCATTAATAATCCATTTTTATTCTTTTTTACATACAAATTTTCAACTTAAGGCGAAACCTTTAAGACCGCAGAAAAACATAAAATCTCAACATTAAAATGGAGGTGGTTGAACCCGTCCAAAGGATCGTTCTCTAACATCAACTCAATCCACGTGCTCAAAAAATCAAAAACTAAGAAAAAAGCAAGAAATCTGTACATAAAAATAGCGACAGTAGGAGAAAAACGTTAATACCATCTAAAGGCACTACAATAATAACAACCCTATCTACTAAAACATTTTTAAACTTCTAGTTCAATTTTCAATGAGTTTGTATGTGGAAAAATCCTTACTGTTGGTCATAACTAATTTCCATATATTTTGTACACCGGTTTGAATAAAATACGCTCATGTATCTCCCTGTCACTCCTCATTCCCCAATGTTTGAAGACACCAAAATTTGTATTGTTGTACTTAACAAGGATTATAATCCTAACAAAAGAAGTTCATTAGCATATATATGAAAATGTTTATAATTAATCCTCGTAGTACCAATAGATGTTGAAACAAGACTAATCTTAATAATTTGAATTTAAGATGAAATTTTACTTATTCATACCATAATTAGTTTAAAAATTCAAAAAAACACCACAGTTATTCCAAAGTTTCAAGTTTTCACTTCTATCGGCAGTTCCCTTTCTATATTAAAAGCGTTGAAATGAATAATATTTATTATACAGTTTATATATCAATGAGTATCATTGTTTACTGCAAGAGGTATTTTTCTACTAAAAATAGGTTTTTAATTCGATGCCTATGCTAGAAACAAGCCTGTTTTATTATAAACTGTCCCAAACAAATATGATAAGTGAATACATTAATGCGCCGTGGTTACTAAAACAGCTAAAGGAATATGGTCTGAAAATATTAAAATAAATCACTTTAAAATAACATAACCTCTATCGCCACCTGCATAAAACCTTATGAACTTAAGGACAGGTAGCGGAAGCGCCATCTAGGATTAGTATTTATTTCAACATAATATGATTGTCTAGTATAGTATTCTTTTATTATGCCAGTAGCTAATAATACAGAAAACATTTCAGATGAAATATTCAATACTCCAGAGAATGATCTTAACAAATATGAAATACATTGAATTGAATTGGCATTTACTTGGTGAAAGTTCATATTCATAACTTTATAAAGAAATAAAAAAAACTAACTTTTCTCGTACGAGATGAAGTCAATCTTATGACGAAACGCGTTTACTCAATAGATTTTTATTTCAACCTGTGAAAAGTTAGTTTTTTTTTATTTCTTTATAAAGTTATAAATATGAAATACATTGTTTCAAAATAGGGATAATATAAAAGGCAAATTTATATAAATGATTCATTTAAATTCAGAATGTTTTAATACTCCATAACCTCAACCTGAATAAAAACCAAAACATCAAAACCTCATAAATTGTTGCAATATTGGTATCCTCATAATTTCATAAACGCTGCTATAATAGTACAAATTTTGCCTTGAACTTGAGATAAAAATTTGAAAATTCTCTAGGAAATAAAAACGCGTGATCAGCAGCTAGAGCATTGTATTCCTTCGTTTCTGAACGAGTGAAATTGTTATCAAGTAATTGGTTAGAAATATGGCAAAGTTTGACACGAAACATTAAAAATATATTTCAAGGTTCCAAATATCCAAACCGCATACCAATATTCCCAATAGCAAAGAAGTAATAGGCTATTTTTGTAGTGCCGTGCCCGTGCTGTGGGTGCATGGACTACATGGCACTCGGAAACACACGAGTTTCATTCCTCCCTGAAGTATGTGTCAGGGAGGCGGGCAGCTTAAGTTTGGGATTAACTCCTTCAGCCAGATCAGAGAATACACTTGTATGTACAAGTGCATTAAGGATAGGCGAGACGGGATATTTATTACCATGAGGAAACCTCTGAAAAACTCATGGCAGACCAGTCGGCCCCGGGGTTTCAACCCGAGACCTCCTAAATACTAGCCAGCGTACCTAACATACTCGACTAACTAGCTTGCGGCATACCACAATGGGGCGGCAAAAAATATTTCTTTTTTATTTATCAACACATCCAAAAAGATGCCGATCGCTATAAAAATATTACTTCGTACGTCGTCAGCAAAAGCAAAGCAGTAGATTTCGGTAAATCAGCAAGACTTAAAAACTAGGCTATAGGCGGTACTCTATTGAGACTATTGAGACTACAAATGCCAGCATTTGCGGACATTATGGATCATAACGCCCGCTAATTGTACGAGTAGAAATGAAGCAACTTTCATTGATTGAATACTTCATAATCCTTGTCGTATACGACTCTGGATTTCTCCGGCAATGAATTATATTCGCAGCTTTGGCAGCATTTTCTATGATATTCTTGGGTAAATTCATTTTCAGTTTCATTATTTCTATAAGACTACACAAAGTAGGCAGCAATGACATTCACTAAATATAATGACAAAAATATTCACAAACGTCAAAATATCAACAAATGACATGCCTACTATGAGAAGCAAAATGTATAGGAGCAACGAACCGATTTTAAAATCGCTTTTTCATTATAATAAAATAATTTTTTCGTGAAAAATAAAATCTTGTATGCACCACGTGCGTTACTAGATCCTTACGCAATATTCATCCCTTGGGCCGAATTTTTCCCTCCAGGATCTATATAACGCACGTGGTACATAAATAACTATTTTGTGCTTTTTGGATAATCCTTTATGTATGCCGCCCGCATGGCGGCATATATAGGAAGATAATTTTGAAACCTATGTTAATTTAATTTAGTGGGTATTGAATACAAGTTTAAGTAAGAGTGAACTGAAACTGAAATAATGTATTCAAGTGCTTTTTGTAAGTTTGGAATCTTAAGTAATTTTATTTGATTATTCTAAAATTCAAGCTCTTATTTTCAAAGTATAAACTTTAAAATAAAAAAACTTGGCTTATATTTCACAATATAAAAAATATTTAGATACTGTATTTAGCAGTAACGAAAAGTCGACATGTTTCGAGTTATGAACTCATTATCAAGACTTATTTTTATTAAATTATTTGGAAGAATTACATATTAATATGAGAGGGCAGATATGACAAATAAGCCAGAATAGGCTTAAAAATTTGGATATAAAGCATGGAGAAAGATATCTGCGAAGCGTTAGATATAACAGATATAATTAAAGAATTTTCAACTAAAAAAGCGGGAAAAGTTGCTTTCAATAATTAGAATGTATGTACCTCAGTATAGTTTACTAGTTTAATTTATATTTATAAATTAAAAAGCATCCAAGTTCAAAGTGCTAATAGAGAAAAAAACATTAACACAACATTATGTATACCTATAGGTAAGGTATTCTTTTGTTGTAAATAAGGAGTATATGAAAGTAGGTACTATCTTTTTAATGTTTGTTCAATAGTATATTGTTTTATTAGGAGTAAAAGTGATACTTTTTGTGGCGAGACTACGTTTTAGTCGAGCCACAAAAAATGCTTTTCTCCGAATAAAACATGCGATTTTTTCCGCAAACGGTGTTCAAACGATAGAATTAAGTTGATATTTTTAAAAAGGATTAGATGTGAAGAAACGTAAAACTAGATTGCTTTGCTTACTAGTTTTGTAGATGTCATGGCAACACAAATTCAACAATTCAACAAAATAATTGTCAGAAACATTTAAAGTAACTTATCTACCCATTATAGGACTGTGCGTTTTTGGTAAGTACCCGAGTATTAAGATATGACTTGTATTAAAATATATAAAATGTTTCTTACAAATTACATTATGTCGGATTCGGAACCCAACTGTACGCCGCCCGACGTTCTTGATATTGCTGAGAGTACAAAAAAGTGTACTTTTTTGTACGCTCACGGCCGGAAAAAAAGTAAAATCAAAAAGACGTCTGTGAAATCCAACTTCAACATTGAGAACTGAGGTTAAAAAACTCGTCATTTTTGAAGTTTGCGGAAAAAATACATTCTTTTTTAAAATTATACAAAGTAATAAAGTTTATGGAAGAATACCCATATCATTTTTATTTTAAAATGTTTTATTTCTCAAACAGATTAACACAACATTGATGTTCTGATGAGAAAGGGGCGGCAAATTATACCTTGCACCCGGGCGGCACATACCCTTGGGTCGTCTCTGTGTAGAACAAAATTTTACAAAAAAAATTGATAACACGACAACTATTTAGTTCAGGTATAGAGAATGTATGGCAATTTTATAAGAAATCGACTGACTTTGTTGACTCTGCAGAGTAGGCAGGTTGAGACTTCATAGTTGACAGGAAGCAGTACGGTTGGTGGAGTAGGCAGGTTGATACCACGCAATAGTATTGTTTCCGATTCCTCTTAATTCGATTCATGGAGTAGGCAGATTGAGGCCACGTATCTGAATTATTCCTTCACACTCTCCTGATGATTGCTTCACGAAAAGAGCCGCAACGTCGAGATTTTTCTAATCTTTTACGCGGTTCATCCCGAGAACCAAGTTTTTCATATATATATATATATATATATATATATATATATATATATATATATATATATATATATATATATATATATATATTATATATATATATATATATTATATATATATATATATATATATATATATATATATATATATTAATATTATATAAATATTATATATATATATATATATATATATATATATATATATATATATATATATATATATATATATATATATATATATATATATATATATATATATATATATAAATATATATATATATATATATATATATAAAACAAGTAGAGCAGAATTATCGGCTTATATGGAAGCAGCCGTTGACACGTGTTTCGGACTCTTTGGTCCTCATCAGAACGGCGTAGCCAAGCATTGGAATGAAAACTTGGAGATGAAAATAGCACAACAAACGAAATCCCCTGCTACGGAAGACAATCGCACATTTGTAGCTTATTGTTTGAACTCTCCGGTTTGGGAGATTTGGTCAAACTTTGCCACGGAGGCGATTAATGCCATCCGCGAGATCTCAGTAGGGGATTTCGTTTGTTGTGCTATTTTCATCTACAAGTTTTCATTCCAATGCTTGGCTACGCCGTTCTGATGAGGACCAAAGAGTCCGAAACACGTGTCAACGGCTGCTTCCATATAAGCGGGCTATACCGATAATTCTGCTCTACTTGTTTAATATTTTCCCGCGACTAATTTCTTTGTTGTTAGATAAATAGTAATTATAGTATTATTATTTTTTTCGAACATTACGTGGGTAAAGGTTTGTATTTTTTAAATGGAATACCCTGTATATCATTTCATTTTTGGATTTTACAGTGAAAACAAATGCCAGTTTCATCTAGGTTTAATTCGCCTAAACCTTATGGTTTTCGAAATATCTCGTATTTTGTGAAAATGTACTATCAGTTTTAACGCTCAAACTCTCAACTGGTGTTTTCTTGTTTTCAACCAAATTAATGATAAGGCCTACTAACTGGATCAAACTTTATGTCGCACTTGTAAAATATTGACTAACTTAGACTAAGTGTGTAAAAATAAAGGTAAAATAATTGCAATCTTTAAACGGCATTAACTTGTTTAACTTAGATGGGACACCCAGTATTTTATGTCACCAACAGATGTAAAATATAATTGTCTGTCGAATACCTGAATACATTCCAATCGATATCTCTTCACGTTTTCATAAAATGCACATTTTCATCTCGCAATCTGATTTTAACAAATTTATCATTCATCAATCATAATAATATATGCGTTTATCTTTCAATATCTTAAATGGTATGTACTACTTCAAATTATGAAGAAAAAAAATATGGATATGAAACAAGCAATATTTTATAACAAGCGTTCAAAATGGCGACCACCAGACTCTAAACACAAACGTATCCTTTTCATGAAACCTTCAGCAACATCTAATAGCATACGCGGGATAACATTTAGAAAAGCTTCTCTGATACGCTGTTTTCATGGGCGACTTGGTAAATAAAAAATTGCTTAAAATTGGTTTGCAAAATGAAATTGTTCATTTTATGTAATAGAAATGTTTTCAGGTATTCGATAGACAATTAAATTTCACATTGGTTGGTGACATAAAATACGGGGCGATCCATTTAAGTTAAACTTCATAATTTGAACTAGTACATAACATTTAAGATATTAAAAAATAAACGCATATATTATGATCTTGATGTTGATTTCAATCAATTCTGATTCCTCAAAACGCCATAGGCGACTTGATAAATGATAAATTTCTTGAATTCAGTTTGCAAGATGAAAATGTTCATTTTATTTGAAAACGTGAAGAGATATCGATTGGAATGTATTTAGGTATTCGATAGACAATTGAATTTTACATCTGTTGGTGACATAAAATACGGGGTGTCCCATTTAAGTTAAACAAGTTAGTGCTGTTTAAAGATTATTTTACCTTCATTTTTACACACGAAGTCTAAGTTAGTCAATATTTTACAAGTGCGACATAAAGTTTGATCCAGTTAGTAGGCCTTATCATTAATTTGGTTAAAACCAAGAAAACACCAGTTGAGAGTTTAAGCGTTAAAACTGATACTACTTTTTCACAAAATACGAGATATTTCGAAAACCATAAGGTTTAGGTGAATTAAACCTTAACGAAACTGGCATTTGTTTTCACTGTAAAATCCAAAAATGAAATAATATACAGGGTATTCAATTTAAAAAATACCAACTTGATACTTTACATGTTTTTCGCACACCCTGTACAACATGAACATATTTTTAAAATTTAGTTCTAAGGTCCCTATCCATCCTAAAGAAAAAACTTTTATAAAATCAAATACTTTAGTCATAACTCTTCGTGTCGAATAACGTGAATAACCCTGTATATATATATATATATATATATATATATATATATATATATATATATATATATATATATATATATATATATATATATAGGTATATATATATATATATATATATATATATATATATAGGTATATATATATAATATATATATATATATATATAGGTATATATATATATATATATATATATATATATATATATATATATATATATATATATATATATATATATATACAGGGTGTAAATGAGTAATGGGTCACCCCTATAACTTTCTAATGGATTCTTCGATTTTATTCAAATTTGGGTGGTTTATCTCAGACATAATTTTGAATTTTTCTACATACGAAATCAATATGGCTGACTTCCGGTTTCACAGAAAACGATTGAAAATGAAAAATTCAAATGGAACACCCTATATATTTTCACATATTTTAATTCTAAGGCTTCAAATACATACATTCCATCTGTCAAATGTCAATTCTAGCGGCCGTTTCAATTTTGTTTTTTCTCATCATAGATGGCTGCAACGTCGTATAAATCATAGATTAAATTATCGCCCAAAGTTATTCATTTTCGTGAAGTTTGTTAACGATTAAATTCTTTTTCGAGCTAAAACTCAGTTTTTTAGATAGAAGCATACATGGGCCAAAAAGCTCCTTCAAATTTCTTCAAAATGATTCACACATCAGTTTTCTCAATTCCTGAATAACGAAGTAATTATTAAAACTCTTATTCTCATTAGTACCTTTACTCCAGAGACCGACCCTGTTTAAGAAATATGAAAAATTTTGGAAAGAGTACTTTACACGTTTAATGAAAAAACACTAATTGTGCTCAATTTTACTAGATTTTGCTGTCTTAATAATTACTTATTTATTTCAATTGAATGTTGTTCATGATATGCAATAGGTAATACGAGTATAATAGATTTAAACAAAAATCGAAGGAAACCATGATGCTCATTTATTTTGAAGCAGTCAAATATATTCAATTTATTCATTGAACATTGAGTGTGAAGGTATTCAGAACATCTCTTAATATTTTCAGTAGTTAACCATTAGATTTAATATTAAAAAAGTAAAGTCGTGTAACTTGTGGTGGTAAGTCTTGGGTTAGAGTTTTCAGGTCGCGCAATGGCCCCTAACATGACCTAACGACTACTAAGTAGCCGGGACCACCATCTTACGTATTATACACAGAATGAGAAAGTTGACATGTTGTTAATATACGGAGAATGCAGGAAAAATGCCACTCAGGCAGCATTTCTGTATGCCGAACGTTTTCCCGAAACAAATCATCCAAACCGACGTCAGTTTTCAAAAGTTGAGATTCAACTTTTGAAAATGGATGATCCAGATAATGAAGATAAATTAATTATTAATCAAGATACTGAAATAGATATTTTGGCTTTCGTAGATTTAAATCCTACGTCATCTACCAGAGAAATTGCGCAGAATTCAGGAATAAGTGCACAATATTTTGATAAAACATAAATATAAAAGTTATAGATATGAACTGCATCTACACCTATACGAAGATGATGGTCCTAGGAGAGTGCAATTTTGTAACTGGGTGTTAAACAATTACCATTACGATGCGAGTTTCCATAAAAAAAATTTATTTTCCGATGAGAGTCGCTTTACTAATAATGGAATGTTCAATAGATTTAACTGCAGATATTGGGCCAAGGAGAATCCGCACTTGTTGAGAGAGGAAAATCATCAAGAAATGTTTGGTTTTGATGTATGGGCTGGAATAAAAGATAATTATATTTTTGGACCAATTTTTTTTGATGAGCCATTGAATAGTGAAAAATATGTTTATTTTTTAATGCATCAAATTGAAAGTGATTTGGACAAATTATAGTTGATAGAATGAACAGATATGTATTTTCAGCAGGACGGATGTGGGGCTCTCAATGCCAGATTAGTAACCGACTATTTGCATGAACGGTTTGGATACCACTGGATTGGCACGAACGGTCCCGTAAGATGGCCAGCAAGATCCGCAGACATTACATGTATGGACTATTTTCGGTAAGCCTATATCAAAAACAAAGTCTACGCTACACCGGTCTCAACCCTGGATAATCTTAAACATAGGGTTATGGAAGCATTCAATTGTATTACACCAGAAATACTCCAAAATGTGCACGCTAATTTGATTAGAAGAGTACAATGTTGTGTTGAAAGAAAAGGTGGTCATTTCGAACACATACTTGCTTATAGATAGATTAAATTTCAATTAAATAATTTACTACGAAATATTGTTATTATTGTTTAAGCAGGGTCGGTCTTAGGAGCAAAAAGTACTAATAAGAGTTTTTATAATTACTTCGTTATTTAGGAATTGAGAAAACTGATGTGTGAATCATTTTGAAGGAATTTGAAGGAGGTTTTTGATATATAGGCTGGCCCATGTATGTTTCTATTTAAAAAACTGAGTTTTGGTAAAAAGAGTTTAATCGTTAACAAACTTCACGAAAATGATTTTTTTTTTAAATTATTACTTTGGGCGATATTTTAAATCAATTATATATGATTTAGACGACGTTGCAGCCATGTATGATAAAAAAAACAAAATTGAAACGGCCGCTAGAATTGACATTTGACAGATGAAATGTACCTACGTATTTGAAGCCTCAGAATTAAAATATGTGAAAATATATAGGGTGTTCCATTTGAATTTTTATATCGTTTTCTGTGAAACCGGAAGCCTATTGATATCGTATGTAGAAAAATTCAAAACTATGTCTGAGATAAATCACCCAAATTTCAATAAAATCGAAGAATCCATTAAAAAGTTATAGGGGTGGCCCATCACTCATTTACACCCATATATATATATATATATATATATATATATATATATATATATATATATATATATATATATATATATATATATATATATATATATATATATATATATATATATATATATATATATATAAATATTTTGGGTGTAAATGAGTGATGGGCCACCCCTATAACATTTTAACAGATACTTCGATTTTATTGAAATTTGGGTGAGATATCTCAAATATAGTATTGAATTTTTCTACACATATATATTTATATATATATATATATATATATATATATATATATATATATATATATATATATATATATATATATATATATATATATATATAAGGCAGTAGGACACTAAAGACATACTTATAAACACAATGCAGCAGTAAAATATATGAGATTCCCCACAATACTACAGATAGTAATAAAACGATTGAACGTGCTAATATCTTGTTTATTCATTCACCAAGCTTTTGTCTATCATTATAGACTTTATCAGGGTCATAAGTTATTTAACAATGAGGACACTTCTCTTTCAAGTCAGAGAGTCAGAAGTCAAGAAATATAAAATTCCATTCAAAAATAAATACTTACTTGAGAATTTCAAGATTAATCTAGGAAGTTAGTAGCCAGTCTTGATAAAAATTTGGAAAATAACATTGAACCACAAATAGCATTAAACATGACAACAAATTTCTCTGACTCATTCTACAACCAAAGATTAAAATAAGATAACATTTTTTTAAATTAAAAAGAAATCATTAGATTTATTTCACGTTGCTCTTGACAAGTTAGACACTAGTGAACTTCTACGACATTCCCTATGAAACAACGACCAATAGTAGATCGTCCTTTAAACCAAAGCGACTGCATAAACCTCAGATCACTAGCCTAAATGCTCATGGTAATATTAATGACCATAAAGTACATTTCAAGGATACGTTTGTACGTCATTAGGAAAAAAGGTTGTATAAAAGGAAAATTTTGTGGATGTGTTATAGTTATAATTGAAAAAATAGTCTGGATCATAAAAAGGATGTAGATGGCTAAGCATCATTTACTCTTACTCTTATCTACTTTGTCAAAACCTCACTACAACGAAAAAACTTCCAGAAGATTATATTAAGGTTCAATAGTATTTAACAAATAAATTCCTTTCTTAACCTCAACCTTATAAATTAACTATTATTTTCATTTTTGTTTAAATTGAATTGTTAGCGCCCTTTTTCAAATACATTTTCTGTAATGAAATAAAAAATTCCCAATGTTAGTGACTTACACTACATCAACTCTATTTTTGAAACATACCTAGTCTTTTAGGACGATCTACTACTGGTTGTAGTTTCGTAGGTAATTCCATAGAAGTTAACTAGTGTCTTAACTTGTCAACAGCAACGCAATATAAATCTAATGATTTCCTTTCAATTTTAAGTTGTCAGTCATTTCTAGCAAGATGATCAAATTACTGAAGAATATATTTGATTAATAAATAGGTTGTGTTTATAAAGTAGATTTGTTTCAATTATTTTAATCTTTGGTGGTAAAATGAGTAAAAGAATTTTGTGGTCATGTATAACCCCGTTTTTTATTTTAATGTTAACTTTATCGTTTTATTGCTACCTCTAGTATTATGAAGAATCTATTGTACTGTTGCACTGTATATATATATATATATATATATATATATATATATATATATATATATATATATATATATATATATATATATATATATATATATATACCTATATATATATATATATATATATATATATATATATATATATATATATATATATATATATATATATATATATATATATATATATATATGTATATATATATATATATATATATATACAGGGTGTCCCACCTGGAACTGCATCGATGGATATATGGAAAACTAAACATAGGAAATATCTGAAAATTTGGCTGTGTACTAATATCGATGGGGGACATACGGCTAAAATATTTTCAAGGTGATGGCACTTCCGGTTATACCGGAAGTCGGTATCAACTTGCTTATTTCAAATAGGACACCCTATATATTATTACATTTTTGAATTCTTCACAAAATTCTAGATAGATTTTATATATAATGTCCTATACCTACTTCAACTTCAAGAAAAATTACGTATGCAGATCGAGTAATAATCATATTTTTCTTCAAAAATACGGTATTACTGCCCAATATAGATTAATTTCCTGCTAGAGGTGGTTCTGTTTTAGCGTAAGATTAATAGTATTTTGACATTTAATGTACAGGGTGCTCAGGAAAGTATTACAAAAATGGATGTTGAAATACTACAAAAAGTCCATTTTTTCAAATGAATAACTACAACTTTTATTATTTAATTCGATTCAGTATCAAAAATAAGGGCTACTTTGTATAAGGTCGCCTATTCCTAAATCTTATAGTTTTCGAAATATTTGCAAATTAATGGTTTCTGGTTAAAAAAAATTATTTCCTGAAATTTTGTAATAGTGGGCGTGTGATGCCGTATTTGTTCTCGGCCAAGTTACCATGGAAACAAATTCCAAAGAGATGTCATTATTCGAAAAATTATTATATATAGTAACACAATCATGCCAAGTCGTTTGAATTATACAAGCGAAGATTACCTGAATTTGTTTATTATTTATGAAGAGTAATAAAGTGATAACAAGAACATGTGATATTTTTGCTGCTCGGTATCCTCAAAAAACCAAGCCATCACCAAATACCGTTAAAAATATAATACAAAATTTTATAAATGTTGGATCTGTCAAAGCAATACGCAGAAAATCAAACCAATTGTAGACAATGAAAACATTGAAATTGCAATTTTGGGATATTTTGCAGCCAATCCGACGATGTCTTTAAGGCAAGTTGCAGTAGAGTCAGGAATTTCCAAAAATTCTATTCATAGAATGCTACGGAAACATAAATTTCATCCATATGCATACTCCATTGTTCATCATCTTAAAAACACAGATTTTCCAAGAAGAGTAGAGTTTTGTGAATTCATTTTAACTTGGGCACAATGAAATCATCTATTTTTGGACAATATCATTTGGACAGATGAAGCAAAATTTTCAAAAAATGGTTTATTCAATCGACACAATTCACATTATTGGAGTGATACAAATACCCATGTATTCAGGGAACTAAATTATCAAGAATCGTGGCAATTTAATGTTTATTGTGCTGTTAGAAATGACAGCGTTGTTGCACTTCATT
This sequence comes from Cynegetis impunctata, assembly GCA_030704885.1. NCBI lineage: Eukaryota > Metazoa > Arthropoda > Insecta > Coleoptera > Coccinellidae > Cynegetis > Cynegetis impunctata. Next base: position 473,512 of record JARQZK010002925.1, on the reverse strand, counting down.
TCTATCAAGAAAATTTGAACGGTAAGTTTGAGAGACGTGTTTAAGTTGAATTAAAGAGTTAAGTCTAATATTACCTTCCAGGTGAGAGGTATCTCAATATTCTGCGAAATTTTCAAAATAATTATTTGGATAATTTACCGCTGGCTGATCTCAGAAACATTTTTTATCAGAATGATGGCGCACCTCCACATAACGGTGACACGGTGAATGACTTCTTGCAAGAAGTGTTTCGTGACCAGTGGATAGCCAACAATGGACCTTTTCGTTGGGCATCCCGATCTCCAGATCTTGCAGTACTAGATTTCTCTATTTAGGGAATAATAAAGAATCGCGTATATCATACTCCAGTTACAACGATGGAAGACTGTATGGAACGTGTGAGAACTGCTTTTGAAAACCTAAATGCGGAATCAGTGAGAAAGGCAACACTCGAAGAATTATACCGGAGGTGTGAAAAATGTTTGGAAGTTCAGGGACAACAATTCGAACATTTACTAAAAAAGTAGTTTTGTTTACTAATTGTTTTGTCATTAATGTGATTATATTAACGGTATTTGGTGATGGCTTGGTTTTTTGCGAATACCGAGCAGCAAAAATATCACATATTCTTGTTATCACTTTATTACACTCTCCATAAATAATAAACAAATTCAGGTAATCTTCGCTTGTATAATTCAAACGACTTGGCATGATTGTGTTACTATATATAATAATTTTTCGAATAATGACGTCTCTTTGGAATTTGTTTCCATGGTAACTTGGCCGAGAACAAATACGGCATCACACGCCCACTATTACAAAATTTCAGGAAATTATTTTTTTTAACCAAAAACCATTAATTTGCAAATATTTCGAAAACTATAAGATTTAGGAATAGGCGACCTTATACAAAGTAGCCCTTATTTTTGATACTGAATCGAATAAAATAATAAAAATTGTAGGTATTCATTTGAAAAAATGGACTTTTTGTAGTTTTTCAACATCCATTTTTGTAATACTTTCCTGAGCACCCTGTATATTAAATGTCAAAATACTATTCATCTTACGCTAAAACAGAACCACCTCTAGCAGGAAATTAATCTATATTGGGCAGTAATACCGTTTTTTTGAAGAAAAATATTACTCGATCTGCATACGTAATTTTTGACAAATAAATTCAAATATTTCCGAAACAGTTGAAGATAGGTATAGGACATTATATATAAAATCTATCTAGAATTTTGTGAAGAATCCAAAAATGTAATAATATATAGGGTGTCCTATTTGAAATAAGCAAGTTGATACCTACTTCCGGTATAACCGGAAGTACCATCACCTTGAAAATATTTTAGCCGGATGTCCCCCATTGATATTAGTACACAGCCAAATTTTCAGATATTTCCTATGTTTAGTTTTCCATATATCCATCGATGCAGTTCCTGGTGGGACACCCCGTATATATATATATATATATATATATATATATATATATATATATATATATATATATATATATATATATATATATATATATATATATATATATATATATTAAATGTGTGTGTGTGTATCTGTGTGAATATTCTTAATTGTTCCCATCAGGTATTATTAGATTCAAAGTTGCATTTCATATGTTTCGATGAAGAGGATTTCATCTTCATTAGTAAATAAATTAAAACGAAACAAAGTGAACAACAATAAGATTCAAATTTGTATTTCGTATGTCTTGATGGAGAGGATTCCATCTTCATTAGTAAATAAATGAAAACAAAACAAAGTGAACAGACAGTTATGATCATATTTCTGCAGTATGGTGTTTAATTCAGCGGGTAATTAATACTTTTTAAAAATATATGCTTGTGTGTTATGCATATACCCACTCAAATATTGAAAGTTTTCTGAAATTGATGATTGATGTTGCAATTGATTATGTTTGATTGTTTTTATATCTTAGCAAAAAACTCAAAGTGGGTAATATGCATAACACAAGAGGATAAATATAAATGCAAAGAAGATGTATTTTCTGCTGAATCAAACACCCTACTTCGGAAACATTTTCGAAACTTTATATGTCTATAGGTTATTTAATTATTTCATTTTATTTTATTTACTGAAGTTGAGACCCCATCGAAACGTATGAATACAAATTTCAATCCACAAACTGACACATTATAATACCTGAAAAAACCAATAAAGAATAATCACATACATATACAGAAGGTTAAACCAAACAATTTCACAAAATTAAGATAATTGTATAAAACAACTTAAAAATATTGACACGATGTTAGTTTGTAAAAGCTTCATAATAAAATGTTCTACTTATACAATTCGAATTTTCATTAAAAAACTGTGTTAATTAATATAAGGACTGTTAGTATTAGAAACAAAATTATAAGTGAGACAGGTCAAATTCATAATTTCTGTAGAAAAGTGTATACTTTATTCCATATTCAATTGATGTTATCAATAAACAATTAAATTCACATGTTCTTCGTTCAAAACACTTAATTAATGCAGTAATGAAGTTCAGCTTATGAAAAAAATTCAAGATAATTTGGAAATTACCTCTTCTACCTGCTCCTTATTCAACATGCAGAATTTATTTTCAGGTGTCATTGTCATTAGCTCAACATTTGAAGAATTAAGTTTTTCTTCCATTACTTGCTTTAAAATATTGAGAGCAGCAGTACAAGCTTCCTGTAGAGTCATACTTTTATGATAAATTTCTTGAAGACTTTGTTGAGCACCTTCAGAACCAGAACCTATAGCTTTAGCATCAAACTGAACAAAAGTACCTGAAATATACACATTTTCATTCCATACAACTGAGAAATATGGAAAGAACTAAAAGTTATTTGAAATAAATTACCTGAGGGATCCATATGATATAATTGAGGACCTTTTTCATCAATACCAGCAAATAATATAGCAACCCCAAACGGCCTAGACATAGCAGCACCATCATCATCAGAATCACCAAACTGAATGGCTAGATTTGATACAGCTTGAGCACAAGACTCTACACTCATGTTTTCATTATACACAAACCAATGATTCTGACATTCAACACGCGCCCTAGGAGAAATGTGTGAGTATAGGTAATAAATTGCCCACACAATATCGAAGTACATAACTCCTTATCTTGAATCTTACCTATCAATCATTGTTCTTGAATCAGCCATAAGACCAGATACAGCACAACCTATATGTTTATCAACTTCTACTATTTTCTCAATTGTTGTAGATTCCATCAAAGGGGATGTTATGCGTTTTTCAACTGCCAGGACTACACCTTCGTTTGTACATATTCCTATAGCTGTAGAACCCAGTTTAATAGCTTCTATAGCATATTCTACCTGGAAGAGCCTACCTTCGGGGGAAAATGTATTTACACCCCTATCGTACTCACTACGTGTCAAGAACATCTGAAATTTTAAAAGGGATGAGTTTATTTTTTCATGACAATGCAGTTTTAACATGCTTAAATTTATATTACATCAACGATTACCTTTGTACTTAAAATTCTTTTGGAAAAACACAAAGTAAAATATATTTCTAGTTATCAATGTGAGAAAGGATACTAAAATATCCAAATTCTATTTATTTTAATACAACAAATTATAACTTGCTTGCCGACAACGATGATAAATGTTTTCTATATTTCGCTTGTCAGTCCCACCACACCAGTGTTACCAACTCTGAAGAAAATAAAGTTAGAATAGAATAGAGTACTCTTCACCAGGACGAGACTGGATACAAAATGTTTGTACACTACATCATAGTGTGAGAGTAGAAAAAGAGTAGATTATGTCACTATGAACATTTGGAGGAGAGTTTATGCATGAGAATCGTTTTTATCGTGATAACGTAATCACCTGAACTAGAGTAACAAGAATCCGATTTCCAGTAAACGAATCTTTCAGAATTGAAGTTATTAGTTAGATCGCTTGCTCGAAAAATAAATCAACAATATAATACATTTAAAATATTGATTGTTGAAAAAAATGCATGGAAAAGGCAGTTTCGATCTAGAAATTCAGTATTTAAATATCATTAATGGACAATGAAGCATATTTCATTTTCTTGGGAATGTTTGATGTGAAAAGCCAAAATTAGTTTGATATTCTTACCACTCCCAAAAGTCAATGAGTTATAACGACATTAGAAGTGTACCTATAAGAGTTCTAGACCACTTCAACTTTTCCAAGTCCAAAATGTCATTTCTGCGCATGCGCGACTAACTGTAAATATAGGTATGAGAATACGTATGGGGGCCCAGAGAACTGAAATTTTTTATGAGGGATTCTTCATGGGGGCACCGGGGCTCCAGAAGTCTTCATGTAGGCCCCCAGGAGTCTTCATGTAGGTCCCCAGTAGTCTTCATGTGGGTTCGGGATATATTATATGATATATATAGGAATGGGGGCCCTCGGGTGTCTTCATGGGGGCACCGGAGGCTCCAGGATTCTTCGTGGGGGCCCCCAGGAGTCTTCATGTGTGTTCAGTAGATTATATGATATATAGGACCGTAGGGGGAGTGAAATTCGTGGAGTCCGTCTTCGTAGATTTGGATATCAAATTACATACATAGCTATTTATAAAATAGTTATTTTCTTAAAAATTCATTTCCATTTTGATATATAAAATATAATCGCGTTCGAACGAAAACGAAATGAGATCAGCTGATCGACGAACGTATAATTGAAGTCGGCAGAAATATATCATCAGCGAATTCCGTTCCGTTTGACCTAGAGCAACATCTCGATGTCCCTCTAGGTTGAACGGAACGGAACGGAATTCGCTGATGTATTCATATTAGTACAGGGATGTACAAAGTATTCATTCAACTCGTTAAAAAGTTATTAAATATTTTTGAATAAAATAATTTATATAATATACAGGATGTGTCCACAAATTTCAAATGTAGGTTTATATATATATATATATATATATATATATATATATATATATATATTATATATAATATATATATATATATATGCTTAGAATGATATGATGTCAATTCATTATCATGTTAACGATCGTAGGAGATAGACTTGTCAACACACTAATAAATAAATTACCCATTGAGTTACATTTACCAGGTTATTCGTATTGCGGACCTGGTACCAAGTTAGAAGAACGTCTTCGTAGAGGTGATCCAGGTATTAATAAACTCGACGAAGCTTGTAAAGAACACGATATCGCATACTCGAAAAGCAAAGAGCTAGCTGTTAGACATAAAGCCGATCAAATTCTCGAAGATAGAGCTTGGGAACGAGTTAAGTCAAGGGACGCTAAATTCAAGGAAAAATCTCACGCTCTTATGGTTACTGGAATTATGAAAGCTAAACGTTAAACTCGGAATGGGACTTAAAAAGTCGTTCAAAATGACTGTAGTTGACCCTGTTTGCCAAAATGTTGAAAAAAGAAGGTACTGAAGGAAATCTGAAAAAGTCTTCCATTAAGGCACTTAAAGCAGCAAGGCTCGCAATCAAGAAAGCAGGCGGTCGTAGAAACATACGAGTACCCCGCATTATTCCATTCGAATCAAAATCAGGGGGTCTTCTACCGTTAGTTCCGATATTCGCGGGGCTATCTGCTCTAGGAATGTTGTTGAATGGAGGTAGCGCTGTTGTCAAAACTGTAGTTGACGCTAAGAATGCTACTAAAAAGTTGGAAGAGGAACATCGTCATAACAAGGCGATGGAATCCATAGGTAAAGGGCTCTACGTGAGAAAATCGAAACGAGGATATGGACTTTACTTGAAAAAACAAAAAAACTATTAACTAAGCTGCCCAATAGAGCTCTATACGATTATGAGATTGAAAATTATGCTAAAAATATACCTCACTTCAGGGGCGTATTTATGCGAGATAATTTACCTAAAAAATCGTTGAAAAAGGAATGTGGGGTGATCAACTTGGATTCTTCACAGGGACCTGGTAGTCATTGGACAGCTTACACGAAAAACGAAAATGTTGCAGAATACTTTGATAGTTTTGGAAATTTGAAGCCTCCGAAAGAGTTGGTGAAATACTTGAACAATAAATTCGATGGACGATGAATCAACTCTGTGGTAGTTCATATTTATATTAAAAAAATTAAATAATAAGAAAACAACTTGTCTAAAAACCACAAAATGAAAATAACTTTTTATTCGACTAGTTTCGCCTGTTACAGCATTATCAAGACTGAATACATAATTGCAAAGACATCGCTTGAAAATATATAAGTAAGTATTTCGGTTCGGTACCTGGGGGTGGTAAAATGTAATCGATGGGTCCAAGTTATCAGAGATTTAACAGTGGGGAGTGGTTTAAGTCTAACTGGTCATTAAGAAGAATGTAATTATGGGATTTTTGGATCTTGTTTATTTCCATGGCTTCCAGGAAGTTCATGATCATACCTTTATCACAGTAATGAAGAATTTTTGGTTTGAAAGAGGATGAGATGTTATGTTTTTTTGACTCTAGATGTTCCCTAAATGCTGATTGTCCGTTTTTTAGATGTTCTTTTAGCCTGGTTTCAAAACATCTCCCAGTCTGACCTATATATGTTGAATTACATTCTTCACAGTCCATTCTATATATTCCTGTTCTCTTCATTGGATCGACTTTTGACATTTTGTTATTAAAAATCATTCTATCTAATCTGCTGTGACTCGAAAAAGCAGTATTCAAATTATTATTTTTAAAGAATTGAATGATCTTGGAAGAGGGGATGTGCGTATAAGGGATGCTCACAAACTTTTGTACATTTTTGTTATTGCAGTATGGTCCATATAATTTCAAATTGATAAAATGTTTCTCTTTTTTCGAAAATTAAACTATTTATTATTTTTAGTGGAAAAATCATTGTTAATACCTATCGCGCGAATCACGTCAATTTCTACCATAAGGTCTTGTTTTGATAAAGGAACCGAAAAAGCCCTGTGAATCATTGAGTTAAGAGCCGCGAGTCGATGGCTAATTGGACTGAAAGAATTATAACTTATGATGGCGTCTGAGAAAGTAGGTTTCCTGAAATATTCTATATGAAAATTTATCCTGTTGTTTCGATATTGTTAGGTCGAGAAAATTTAACGAATTATTTTGTTCTGTTTCTACTGTGAACTTGATCTTATCATGTATTGAATTTAGATATGTTAGGTATAATTAATATGTCGGTCTGTCCCATTGAATCCAACCAAGATATCATCCACATAGCGGTACCAAAAAATAATATGTTTTTTAGATAGATCTGATTCTAATATTGTGGTTTCCATGTTGTCCATGAATATGTCTGCTAATAACGGGCTGAGGGAGAACCCATAGGAAAGACCTGAATTCTGTAAATATATTTGTTTTTGAATCTAAAAAAGTTCTGTCTCAAAACAACATTAAAATAATGTTGAGAATTCTGTTTTTGTTGCTGGAAGAGTTTTTTGTTTTTCTAAGATGTTTTCAATTAGAGGTATACACTCTTTCCGTAGGTATGTTAGGAAACATGTTGGAGACGTCGAAGGACACTAATTTAAAATTTTTATCAAAATCGATTTTTCTAATTTTTGTATGAGTTCTAATGAGTTTTTCACACTATATTTTGGAGAGAAATGAGTATGTTCTTTGAAGGCTGTGTTGAGAAATTTTGAAAGTTTACAAGAAGGAGCTTTCGAAAACGAGGCAACTGGTCTAATGGGTAGGCCGTCTTTGTGTACTTTAACAAGACCGAATAATTCGGGAGGTTCAGCACTCATTGGAATAACTTTTTTCTTTAGGTAAAAGGAATCCAACAATTCTGACGCTTGTTGTACGTTCGATTTAATTTGAGTTAAAAAGGACGTCGTGGGGTCTTTTTGTAAAAGGGAAATATCTAATTTGGATAAGACCTCTTCCATTTTTTCAATGTACTCTTCTTGCTTCAAACATACTAAAGTGTTTTCTTTGTCGGCTAATATTTGGTTCAACAAACAATGTGTAAAAATGAGTTTAGTGCCTAATTATGTGAAAGTTAAATTCAACATCAATAATAGTTTAACCGAAAAACTGAAGAAGATGGTACAAAAACAGTGGATAAGAGAAGAAATTAATTCCTTACATAAAAAACGACATATCTGCAGATCCTACCTGAAACTTGTTCACACTAACCTTTTCCGCCATCTTCAAGCCATTGAGTTCGATATTTTAGATGATACAGTGAGAGAAAAAGTGAGTAAAATTATATACACTAAACGTCAATCTCAACAGAAGAAAATAAGTATATTGTCAGCGAAACAACAAAACCCAACCATTACACATGTGACACAACCAATTTACGACTTCTATCCAAGGTTCAAGAACCTTTCAAATACCAACTTTGATATAGAAGAAAATGAGATTTTGAATAAAGGTCCGAAATATTCACCCAATTTCACAAAAAAACATGAGAAGGAAATCAAGGGAGTACACTTGGAAGTTGCAATCCAACAAAATATAAAAATAATTGCACAGCCTAACACAGGTAAACATATTCTGGCAAATACCATAAGAAATGAAGCGACTGGAGAAAGGAAACACCGTGAATATAAAATCATTAAAAACATAAAAGAGAAAGTCAAAAATAACAACCTAGTACTAACCAAAGCCGACAAAGGAAACACTTTAGTATGTTTGAAGCAAGAAGAGTACATTGAAAAAATGGAAGAGGTCTTATCCAAATTAGATATTTCCCTTTTACAAAATGATCCCACGACGTCCTTTTTAACTCAAATTAAATCGAACGTCCAACAAGCGTCAGAATTGTTGGATTCCTTTTACCTAAAGAAAAAAGTTATTCCAATGAGTGCTGAACCTCCCGAATTATTCGGTCTTGTTAAAGTACACAAATAGACCAGTTGCCTCGTTTTCGAAAGCTCCTTCTTTTAAACTTTCAAAATTTCTCAACACAGCCTTCAAAGAACATACTCATTTCTCTCCAAAATATAGTGTGAAAAACTCATTAGAACTCATACAAAAATTAGAAAAAATCGATTTTGATAAAAATTTTAAATTATTGTCCTTCGACGTCTCCAACATGTTTCCTAACATACCTACGGAAGAGTGTATACCTCTAATTGAAAACATCTTAGAAAAACAAAAAACTCTTCCAGCAACAAAAACAGAATTCTCAACATTATTTAATGTTGTTTTGAGACAGAACTTTTTTAGATTCAAAAACAAAATATATTTACAGAATTCAGGTCTTCCTATGGGTTCTCCCCTCAGCCCGTTATTAGCAGACATATTCATGGACAACATGGAAACCACAATATTAGAATCAGATCTATCTAAAAAACATATTATTTTTTGGTACCGCTATGTGGATGATATCTTGGTTGGATTCAATGGGACAGACCGACATATTAAATTATATAACAAACATAGCTAAAATCAATACATGATAAGATCAAGTTCACAGTAGAAACAGAACAAAATAATTCGTTAAAGTTTCTCGACCTTACAATATCGAAACAACAGGATAAATTTTCATATAGAATATTCAGGAAACCTACTTTCTCAGACGCCATCATAAGTTATAATTCTTTCAGTCCAATTAGCCATCGACTCGCGGCTCTTAACTCAATGATTCACAGGGCTTTTTCGGTTCCTTTATCAAAACAAGACCTTATGGTAGAAATTTACGTGATTCGCGCGAATAGGTATTAACAATGATTTTCCACTAAAAATAATAAATAGTTTAATTTCGAAAAAGAGAAACATTTTATCAATTTGAAATTATATGGACCATACTGCAATAACAAAAATGTACAAAAGTTTGTGAGCATCCCTTATACGCACATCCCCTCTTCCAAGATCATTCAATTCTTTAAAAATAATAATTTGAATACTGCTTTTTCGAGTCACAGCAGATTAGATAGAATGATTTTTAATAACAAAATGTCAAAAGTCGATCCAATGAAGAGAACAGGAATTTATAGAATGGACTGTGAAGAATGTAATTCAACATATATAGGTCAGACTGGGAGATGTTTTGAAACCAGGCTAAAAGAACAATCTAAAAAACGGACAATCAGCATTTAGGGAACATCTAGAGTCAAAAAAACATAACATCTCATCCTCTTTCAAACCAAAAATTCTTCATTACTGTGATAAAGGTATGATAATGAACTTCCTGGAAGCCATGGAAATAAACAAGATCCAAAAATTCCATAACTACATTCTTCTTAATGACCAGTTAGACTTAAACCACTCCCCACTGTTAAATCTCTGATAACTTGGACCCATCGATTACATTTTACCACCCCCAGGTACCGAACCGAAATACTTACTTATATATTTTCAAGCGATGTCTTTGCAATTATGTATTCAGTCTTGATAATGCTGTAACAGGCGAAACTAGTCGAATAAAAAGTTATTTTCATTTTGTGGTTTTTAGACAAGTTGTTTTCTTATTATTTAATTTTTTTAATATAAATACTTGAACGTTAAAATACTATATAATAGAGATCAATATCAGACCTATAATACGGAAAATTGTGGAAAATTGTGTTTAGAATTTTTACAGAATAAAATGTTATAAATATCAACTATTAGCTTTATTTTCATCAGTCATGTCTGTGATATTCACACTGAAGAGTCGAACTTCAACATTATCCATTGATTTCGTTCCTCCAATCGAATTGGAAGAGAATTGTCAGTACGGGCTTGCTTTGATCGGATTCTATTCATATAATACAATACCGAATATAGACGATAATACAAAGTTTTACTATTTTGACAAGGAACAAGCAAGCCTAACTATACCTACTGGTACATATGAGATAACCGATATCGAAGATTATTTGAAAAAACATTTACTATCTGAAGAAGAACAAAAGAAAGATACTTCCAAAGAATATTTTTCCTGAGACCCAATAATAATACTTTAAGAAGCGAGATATTTCACAAGTCATATTTCTATCGATTTTACGAAGAAAATTCCCTAGGAAGTCTATTGGGATTCTCCGAGAAGATTTTAGAAAAGCTGGAAAGGTTCATGAGTCAGATTTACCCGGTGAAAATAGTTAAAGTTAGAACTATACATATAGATAGTAATATCAGCGAGGGAGCATGGTGGGGGGGGGGGGGGGTGGGGGGGGGGGGGGGTGGGGGGGGGGGGGGGTGGGGGGGGGGGGGGGTGGGGGGGGGGGGGGGTGGGGGGGGGGGGGGGTGAGTAAGAAATACATTGTCATAAATTTAAAGCATTCCAAATTTCAACATAAAAGAGGTGAATAAATGTTATATCCTTCAGATGAGAATATCAGGCGTCTGGTCTTGAATGGAAGAAAAAAAAGTTTTATATTGTCCTCCCGATACTTGGGAGAAACGCTCGATTTATATCAATGAAAACTAAACGAAAAGGAAACCGAACATCTGCGTATGAACTCATGTAGGTATATAACTCATGTAGGTATGAATAAGCCAATAGAATCCATGAATTTTGCATAACTACTGCGTATTGATAAGTGAATATACTAGACTACAGGCCCATGTCAAAAAATGGATGGGTCATATGAACCACCAGGTGACGTATATAGGACTATATAAGAGCATAAAATAATAAGATTCAGCACTATGCCGTCACTTGAAAGCTGTCCAACTGAGTGCTGGTGAGAATTCAAAAGTGCAGGTAGAGCGAGTACATTTTGGTCATATATTTTTGTACGGCATTTTAACCATCGATAGATCCATGAAAAATAATGAGAAAGCGCGCAGTGCCGTAAAAAAATGGTGCGCCATAAAGTCGGTAAATTTTTTTGATATTCCGACAATTTCCAGGGTAAATTTGGTCACTTCATTCTGTACGGCATCAGTTTCATACTGTTTCAATACAGCTTCTAATCCATTATTTCGCAACGCCGTACAAAAATCATGCGACAAGGGGAAAAAATCGAGGGTTGCAACCCCCTCTATTTCCTTGGTCCGGGGGGTGATTTGAAAAAGTACGGCTTCGGTTCCAATAAAACATTATTTAGCACTCAAAAGTACTATTAAAAATAATGCCGTCAAAAAATTATTGTTCATTTGAATATATATTAATAAATATCTTAATTTCATGGTATACTTGATTTATAAAGCTGTAAAATCATTTGACTCTGTACGGCTACTTTTTTATTAACATGGTATTGTAAAATTTAATTATTATATATTGGTATTGGTATTGGTAGGTGTGGATGGTGACCGATGCGCTGCGACCTTATTAGATCTATTGTGCCCCATCTTCTTCTGCTTCTCGATGTGTTCTCGTTTTACAGCAGCCCCTCAAGCCTCAATACCTTCAGGAATTTGAGGATTTTAAGGGGGTCTATTCGTGGTATTTCTTCTACAGTCAGCTGGTATGATCCCAGTGTGTTCAGTCTTTCATGGTGCACAGCATAGCACTCCATCAGTATATGGTGGGGTGTTTCTGGACGTTCCTTGCAGAATCTGCAGGTGCTGTCCCCCTCTAAACCTAGCTTCCTTAGGTGTTCTTTGAGTCTGCAATGCCCCGTAAGAAATCCTGTGATTGTCTTTAGACTAGTTTTGCTGAGGTTAATCAGTGTCTTCGATCTTGCTCGGTTGAACTTTCCGAGGAGATCTTTGGCCTGCCTCAGTCCTGGAAGTCTTTGCCAGTATGTTGCTCTCATTGCTTCTTCAGCTTTATTGAGTTCTTCTTGGAAGTAAGATTTTCCAAGTCCGCAGAAAGGCTCTGGCCCGATTAGTGGCGTTGACGCACCCTTTCGTGCCAGGGTGTCTGCTTGTTCATTACCCTTCACTCCGACGTGCCCCGGCACCCAGAGGAGGATCACTTTGTTGTTCCTGCCCAGATCGTTTAGTTTGTCTAGGCATTCACAAACCATCTTTGAGTTGATGTTATAAGAGCTCAACGCTTTGATGGCTGCTTGGCTATCGGAGAGGATCGCAATTTCCTTGTTCCGGTATTTCCTATCGAGGTTGAACTGAATGCACCTTTCTATGGCGTGAATTTCCGCTTGAAAAATACTGGGGAACTGGCCCATGGGTTCTGAGTATTTGGTACGAGGCCCAACGACTCCTGCTCCAGTTCCTTCGGGAGTTTTAGACCCGTCCGTATACCATATTATGGTATTCTTCTCCAGTGCTCGAATGGATTCTATGCTCCATTCCTTCTTGGTATTTAGTTCCGTTCGAAATAATTTCTTGAAACTAAATTTCCTGGTAATTTCGTCAGTTGGGAGGTCAGCAAGGTGTGCACTTCCGGTAAGGGTTGAGTCCCTTGTACCGTATGCAGCACCTTTGAGTCCAACTTTAGCCAACCTGAGGTTTGCTCCCCAAGCAGTTCTCCTCACCATGATGTGGAGAGGAGTGAGGTCCAGAACTACCTCTAGTGCTGCTGTTGGAGTCGATCTCATTGCTCCTGTTATACAAAGACATGCTAGTCTTTGCACTTTCTCCAAGGTTTTCTTTGCTGTGGTGAGTTCGGTTCTGCCATGCCACACTACTGCTCCGTAGGTGATCATAGGTCTCACTATCATGGTGTACATCCATCGCAGTATTGATGGGTTACAGCCCCACGTTTTTCCTGCGATGTTCCTGCACACCATCAGTGATGATTTTGCCTTGTTTGCGATCTTTTCTACGTGCATGTTCCAGAGTAGTTTTGAGTCTAGGGTGAGCCCTAGATACTTCACAACTTGCTGCCATTCTAAGTCTGCTCCGTCGAGACGAATAGTCCTTAAGTGCTGAAGCTTTGTTCTTCTAGTGAAGGGTACCACTGTGGTTTTTGATGCGTTAATTCTCAATCCCACCGAGAGGCACCACCTTCTGGTAGTCTCTAGCTCCCTTTCTATGAGGTCGCAGAGGGTTCCTTCGAATTTACCTTTGGCCATGATGACTATGTCGTCAGCATAGCCGAGGCAAGTGACTCCGTTCCCGGTCAGTGTTTCGAGTAATTCGTCCACTACAAGACTCCACATCAGAGGTGATAGTACCCCTCCTTGTGGGCATCCCCTGTTTGTACTGATCCGAAAGGTGTTCTCGCCCACCTTCGTTTCGGCCGTTCTTGTAGCCAGCATTTGGCACATCCATCTGGATGTGGTTCTGTCCACTCCCTTGTTCATTAGGGCCCTTTTTATTGCTTCGTGAGAGGTGTTGTCGAATGCCCCCTCTATGTCTAAAAAGGCGCAAATGGCCATTTCTTTATACTCAAGTGATTTCTGGATGTTTTCGGTAAGCACATAAAGAGCGGTTTCCGTTGATCTGCCCGCCCTGTATGCATGCTGCCCGGGGTGCAATGGCACCCTCTCCAGTATCTTGGTTCTAATGTAGTTATCTACCATCTTCTCCAGTGTCTTCAGTAGGAAGGATGTGAGACAGATTGGTCTGAATGACTTCGGGAGGGTGGGGTCCTTCCTTCCTGCTTTGGGAATGAAGGTTACCCGTGCTCTCCTCCAGGTGCTCGGTATGTACCCGAGCGCCAGACTAAATCTGGCTGCTTTAATAATGAACGGCAGTAATTCCGTCTGCCCTTTTTGCAAAAGGGCCGGAAATATGCCGTCAATTCCCGGTGACTTGAATGGTTGGAAGGAGTTAATTTTGCTACTTCTCAGTCTTCTCGTTTGGCCCTGCCTGGTTCTTCCCGTGATCTTCCGGGTTCAAATGGTATGCTACCTGGAAAGTGCGTCTCCAGTAGGATGAGAGCTCGTTGCTCTTCATCCTCTGTTCTTCCACCATTTGTTCTTCTGAGTGACATTGGTCCTTGCTCTCTGCCTCTTGCCATGGTTTTGTGCAATCTGGCTGCTGCGGGGCTTGATGTGATTGTCTCACAGAAGCTCCTGAAGCTGTTTCTTTTGGCCTTCCTTATTTCTTTATTATATTCTGTCAGCCTTTCGGTGTATCCCTGCCAGTCTCCGTGCCGCTTTGCTTTGTTGAATAGCCGGCGGACTTCGGATCTTAGATTTGACAGGTGGTTGTTCCACCAAATGGTGCTACTGTGTGATTTATTTTCTTTTATCGGGCAGCTGGATTCGTAAGCATCCATGATTGCCCCATTAACTTCCTCTAGGGTTTGCTCAAATTCGATATGACTGTTGCTGTCGAACTTGATCTGTTCTAGGTTACATTTTAGATTGGTGGTGTATTTTTCCCAATCTGTGTTTCTAGGATTCCTAGTGAAGGATGTTTGTGTTACAAGCCCTTCCACGTTGAACATAATGATTCTATGGTCGGAGAGAGATGGTTCGTCTGAAACCCTCCAGTTCCTTACCATTCTACTAATGCTCGGGCTGCCGAGCGTTAAATCTAATGCTTATTGTCTAGCCCTAGTTACAAAGGTGGGGACACATCCCACATTAAGTACGTTAAGGTTATCCGCGAGTATAAATTCTAGCAGTTGCTCACCTCTTTGATTGGTGTCCGTGCTGCCCCAGATGGTGTTGTGCGCGTTTGCGTCGCAGCCTAGCAGGAGGGGTAGATTGCTCCTGCTACAGTAGTCGGATAGCCTCTGTACTTCCTCTGGTAGTGCTTGCCCGTCTCCAGCTAAGTATCCTGAGGCTATCACTATGTCGAGGGGTGAGTGCCCTGTGCGGATCTTGGCCCGAACCGGCACTAGGTCCCTCGTCATAAATTCTGAAAGACAGATATAATTAATATCGTTTCTGATCAGAATGCAAGCTCTGGTGTTGTCACATCTGACATCCCAGATTACCTTACCTTCTCTGTTCGGCAGTCCTCTGATCTGCCCCCTGTTGACCCAAGGTTCTTGGATCAACACTACTCCCAAGTTTTCCCTGGAAAACACCCTCGATAAGGCGGCTGATGCCCCCTTAGCGTGATGAGTGTTCACCTGGGCAACTTTTACTGGGGGAGCCATTGCTACTGGTTTGGAGTGCTTGCCTCCTGATCGTCCTGCAGCATTTGTTCTTCTTCCCTCGATACCACCAGGCTTGCCTGGGGGTGGCAGATCTTGTTTCCTCCGGTTGTTTCTGGAGGGTTTCTTGGAGGAAGAACCTTTACCGGATGCTTGCTCCGAAGGTTTTCCTTCTCTTACTTGTTTTTCCCTCTCTGCTTCCCGAGGAGAGCTCGGAGTGCGAGAGGTGCCAGGACGCTCTTGAGCATCCTGGGTTGCGGTGACTTCCCGCGATTTCGGTTTTTCCTTCTTGTCCATGTAGTTCCCGAAAAGCTAGGGAATTAAAAAGTCGACCACGCCGGAGCCGCGCACGGCGTGGCAAGGCTATTACTCGAGGAGGTCGCCCAGTATTCTCAAGGCTCCGTTAACGACGGTGCTCTCCCACCGCCATGCATCCATAGGCACGGTTCGCATAACACCTTAGATTGGAGGGTCGGTCAGCGCCACCTTATTGGTTATTCGGTGGTAACCTGCAGCGTGTCTGTGGATAGCACAGCCAGCACTGCAGGTCGTTCGGCTATCCGCCACCTGCCGACGCTCCCAGTAGCCACCCAGACCCTGGGTAATTGTTATATAGTATTGCCGTTCAGAAGAAACTGTTCTAAAAAATAATTATAGAGAAATACAAAAACTGAAACTTTTCAAATTATTGCGAAAGTTTAAATATTCATAGATTAATGAAATATATCAATTTTCTACATTTTTCCCTTGTTTTAAATAGTATTAAGATAAATAAATTAGAAAAAAATGATGCCGTACATGCCGTAGTAATGAAGACCATATCTATTAGGCTGATGAAAATGACGATATATATGTAAATTATATTTATTTAATATTTTTATTACTTTTTTATCAATATGAACTTTCAGATTTCACTTTTTATAAATTATTGCATTAAGTACAAATAAAGTATCTGAATGCCGTATAAAAAAATATCGTCATGAATTTCACCTTACATTTCGTTATATGGATTTTTCTTACATTTCGTTCTATGGATTTTTCCTAGAGTTTTTTTCCCCCTACAAACCTTTGGACCAACGAAAATGTACGGCATGTAAAAAAATATCATCTGTGCATAAAATACTTTCAAAATAAATTAATTTTATGTTGTTTCAAATACCCCCCGGACCACGGAAATAGAGGGGGTTGCAACCCTCGATTTTTTCCCCTTGTCGCATGATTTTTGTACGGCGTTGCGAAATAATGGATTAGAAGCTGTATTGAAACAGTATGAAACTGATGCCGTACAGAATGAAGTGACCAAATTAACCCTGGAAATTGTCGGAATATAAAAAAAATTTACCGACTTTATGGCGCACCATTTTTTTACGGCACTGCGCGCTTTCTCATTATTTTTCATGGATCTATCGATGGTTAAAATGCCGTACAAAAATATATGACCAAAATGTACTCGCTCTACCTGCACTTTTGAATTCTCACCAGCACTCAGTTGGACAGCTTTCAAGTGACGGCATAGTGCTGAATCTTATTATTTTATGCTCTTATATCGTCCTATATACGTCACCTGGTGGTTCATATGACCCATCCATTTTTTGACATGGGCCTGTAGTCTATACCCTTTACGACGTGATATAATCGTTCTGGTGTTTCGCCTCGTGTCAAATTATGAATGTTTTCATATTGACGATGTCTTGACGTTTGTCAAAAAAACTGATACTACTATTTTTTATTCGTTATATAATCGTAACGAATACCACTCGAGCAATCGAAAATAATAGATTATACTGACCTTGTCACTCGACGTATTTTCTCAAATCATCATTCGAGCTGCGCTCTCGTGGATGTTTCGCAAAATACGTCTCGTGACTCGGAAGTATAATCGATTATTTTCGATGCTCTTGAGATATTATAACTGTTTATTTTTTTGTATAATTTTCAACCAATCAGAACGATCAGTTTAGTTAAGTTACTTTGTATAATTTTACAATAATTTAATTTCCATAGTAACCACATCGACATCAATATACAACAATACACAAACTAACAGGACCGTCAAATTTTGACGTTTATCAATAACTGTTCAAAAATGAGTCAATTCGGAGATTTTTACTTAATTTACTCAATAAATAATCGTATCAAATACAATACGTACTTCAAAATAAATACGATTATACATCTGAATCTTCCTGCATAATTACAAATCGTGTCAGTTTGACAGAATAATAATAAATATTTAGACTGTCAAACTGACACTCTTTGTAAATATGCAAAGTTATCGTTGTATAACATGATTATTATGAAGTAATTATAGTATTACTACTGATTATATAACTCATGTGTTAATGAGCCAATGGAATCCGTGAATTTTGCATAGTTACTGCGTATTGATAAGTAAATATACCCTTGACGACTAGACGTGATATAATCGTTTTGGTGTTTCGCCTAGTGTCAAAATGTGAATATTTCATATTGTAGATATTCTGACGTTTGTCAAAAAAATTAATAATCAAGTTTGTTGAAGTTTCTTTCTATTTTTCAATATTGGTTATAGTTCTGGCGGTGCTTTTTTATTCGTTATATAATCGTAACAAATACCAACTCAAGCAAACGAAAATAATCGTTGAATTTACCTCGTTACTCGACGTATTTTCTTAAAACATCACTCGAGCTGCGCTCTCGTGATGTTTCGCAAAATACGTCTCCTGACTCGGAAGTATAATCGATCAGTTTCGATGCTCTTGTGATATTATAATATATATATATATATATATATATATATATATATTTAATTAATGAATTATTGGGATAACAGTCAGGTAAGGTCCAAATGACAATACTCTTTAAAACGTTCAAGCTTTCGGCTAATTATTGCCTTCCTCAGGAACCTGGAAAGTATGATGAAGCAATGCAATGAAATTACTATATTCGTTACTAACTTACGTTAATTGAGGTTATAAAATTTAAAATTCACTGCCAGCATAATCTCACCAATTTGGTGGTACAGTTCTATGCATAATTGGTTACTCTTGTTTATAGAAGACAGTAATTTGATTTATATAGGTACATTCAAAGACGTTCACAATCAATACTTAAAAGATAGAAGATTTAACAAAAGACGTAGACCTGACACATGATTTAAAAATTTGTTGTATATCCTATATTACCAACATAGATTTAGTCCAGCCTTCGCTGCCAACATCAGTTGCTACTTCCACTATGATGTATAGTAGTTATTAAATCAGAAAATTGTAGTTATATATGTTTAGGGTTGGTTTTATCCTTTAGTCTACTGAACAACGCATCGTATCCAGTGAGTACTGTTTTTTTTGCAAATTTGAAATTGCTAAAGTTGTTGAATAGTTATGTTTTCAGTGAAACCTTCTATATAGGATATCGAGTGATATACAACTGGGTCTTTTGAATTTATGTCTGTTTTAATTAAATTTGATGGACCAATATCTGTCAGATGATCATTTCTGGTATTGAACATTATACTATTAACCAACCTTAAAGGATGACTGTTTTCAAGCAAGATATCTCTCAGTAGGTGCAGGTTTTTTTTGTGAAAAGATGGATGTGCAATTTTTAATATTATGTTTTTTTAGTCCCTGAACCAAGATTATTTTCATCTTTAAAGGGTGATGACAGAAAATTTAGATATCTACCAGAATACATCTCTTTCCTGTACCAGTCTGTCATCAATATGTCATTTGCTCCAAAAACGGGACAAAACTTTCTGTAGTTCAGTAGACTAAAGAATAAAACCAACCGGAAACTCGTCGGTTTACAGCATTCCATGCAAAGAATGCAATAAAAGTTATAGGGCAGACATCCAGATGGATTGAATCTAGACTTGCATCACATAGAAGTGATTGCAAACACAACACAAGAACATGTGCCTTGGCTAATCATTGTAACGATGAGGGACATGCAGTGAACTGGGATGATACAAAAATACTTTTATTTTTCACTTGTATATTATATGTTTATTTCACCTTGGATACGGTTGCTATAAACACACTCATTATGCCCTAGACCATTACGCCCGCATTTGCGGGCATAATGGATTTAAAACGCCCGCTTATTGTACTAGGAGAAATGAAGCAAATTTTATTGATTAAATACTTCATAATCCTTATCGTATCCGACTCTGGATTTCTCCGGCAATTAATTATTCGCAGCTTTGGCTGCATTTTCTATGATATTCTTGGGTATATTCATTTTCATTATTTCTATAAGACTACACAAAGAAAGCAGCATGACATTCACTGAATATGATGACAAAAATATTCACAAACGTCAAACTATCAACAAATGACATGCCTACTATGAGAAGGAAAATGGATAGGAGCAATGAAACGATTTTAAAATCGCTTTTTCATCATAATATAATAATTTTTTCGTGAAAAATAAAATCTTGTATGCACCGCGTGCGTTACTAGATCCTTATGCCCATCGGGCATATCCTTCATCGGGCATATCCATTCATCCCTCGGGCCAGAGGCCCTCGGGCCGAATGTTTCCCTCAGGGCATAAGGATCTATATAACGCACTTGGTACATAAATAACTATTTACTGAGAACAATTACAGAAAACGGTTGTTTCTAGAAATGGTGGCCATTAAACTTACGGATAATACAATGAATAAAAAAACCGACACACAGAGTCTCAATGATATGTATTCTTTCTTGTTATACCAGTTACAAACCAAAAAAAATCACTCAAATGAGTAGATAATGATATCAACTAATAACTGGAATCATATTAACTACAATTTTCTGATTTAATAACTACTGTTACAAATTCGGGTTCGCTAGGATGATTTCCAATAACTAAATTCAATCAATAAACAAAACAAATCAGTATTTATTTACACAACAGTGATTCTGACAATAACCACACTTTTTAATAAATATCACCACAGAACACCTTATCTACATATCTATGTAGATATAAGGTGTTCTGTGCTATCAATACTTCAAAACATAAGCTTCGTTCTTTTTTTTTATAACACGGTAGTTCACTGTAGACTGTGTCCCATCGCTTCTATGGTCGCTTTTATATGTCTTGTCATTCCTTCGAGAAGCTTCCAGAATGTTCTTACTTCAACGTTCATCGAATATTCCAGAACACACACAGAGTCGGCTTTAGTCATTTTCGTAACACTGCCCCTCTCTTAAGTTTGATCGTCCCGATCAAAATCTTCTGGTACAACTCCACCGTGATACTTTGCTAGCCTATCTAAATGTACAACTTTAGGCTTCGTCCTAGGAGTGCGTTGGATTCGGTAGACAACATCATTTATCCTCTTTGTGACTTTATAGGCTCCTTCCCAATTCTGGCTCAATTTAGGTGATAACCCTTTCTTTCGCTGGGGTTTGTACAACCATACTAAATCTCCTTCTTTAAATCCGGCTGGGTTCGCCCTCAAATCATACCTGGTCTTCCTTCTGTCAGTACTAGCATCTATCTTATCCCGGACGTGCTCATGGATCTTTCTTAGGTGCAGTCTCAATTCATCTGCATAAGTCTTTACTTCCACTGGTGTATCTTCGGGAGTACCGAATAGCAAATCACATGGCAAACGTGAATATCTATCAAAGAGTATCTTTGCTGGAGTATGACCTGTGGAATCATGAACCGATCCTCGATAAGCCATCAGCAGTACTGTCCCAATCCTTTTGGTGATCAGTCACAACCTTCGACAGGTATTGTTCCATGGTGCGATTGAATCTTTCCACCATTCCATCAGACTGAGGATGTAATGAAGTGGTTCTGGTCTTTCGAATGTTCAATATCTCCATCACTTTTTAAAAAACTTCACTTTCGAAGTTTTCTTCCCTGGTCTGAGTGCAATTCCAGTGGAACTCCGTATCGGGATATGAGCTGATCTACCAGTACACGTGCGACAGTCTCAGTTTCTTGGTTCGGAAGAGCATATGCTTCAGGCCACTTGCTGAAGTAGTCCGTGACAACCAGTTTGTATTTATTTCCATCGTTAGAAGTTGGAAATGGCCCGGCAACATCAATAGCGTCCTCTCAAATGGAAGCCCTACATTGTATTTCTCCATTTTTCCATGAAATCTCTTTGGGGGTCCCTTAGTGGCTGCACATGTTGGACGTTATCTGCACCAAGCTTCTACATCATCACGGCAGTAGGCCCAATAAAATATTTCCCTTGTCCTTGCAATTGTCTTATTCACGCCAAAATAGGCCCCTGAGCTTCCACCGTGAATTTCCTGTAGAAGTTCTTGCACTTTACTAGTTGGTACCACTGAGAGGGTTTTGATTTATTTACCATCCAGACATTCTAATTTCCTCTTGAGTAACCCATTTTCAAAAATTAAGGAATCCCATTGCGTTTTAGCGCCCTTTGTTGAAATATCTTTCCAGGTGGGTCTACGGTCGAGACTTTTCCATTCTCTGAGATGCTTTATTTTAGGATCTTGTTCCTGTGCCTCAATTAATTCTTCTGTCGTCCATCCCTGTTTCAAATCGATGGTAGTTCTCCTTAAATCGATTATTACTTCTTTCATTTCAATTTTCGTGTGGCGACATTCTTCCTTGCATGGTCGTCTAGATAATGCTAAGCATTATTATGGATTTTTCCTCGTCGATGTTCTACTTTGCAGTCATATTGTTGCAGTCTTTCCATCCATCTTGCGATTTGGCCCTCTGGAATCTTCATCTGCTATAACCATTTGAGTGCTGCATGGTCAGTCCGAACCAAAAATCTCCTTCCATAAAGGTACTTGTGAAAATGCTCTATGGATTTTATCAGAGCTAACAATTCCTTTCGAGTAACGCAATAGTTTCTTTCTGATTTATTGAAAGTTTCGCTGTAGTATTCGATGACTCTTTCTTCGCCTCCTTGTACTTGTGACAAAACACACCCAATGCCCATATTGCTAGCATAAGTATCTAGAATAAATAGTCCCGAAGTCTGTGGATACGACAAAATAGGGTTTGAGCAAAGTGCAGCTTCAAGTTGTCGAAATGCTGCCTCACACTCTCTCGTCCAGTTGAAGGTGGCTTTATTTTCCGTCAGTTTATGTAATGGTTTAGCTATATCAGCAAACTTATCTACTAATCTCCCATAATAGGTACATAGACCTAGAAAACTTCTAACCTCATGTTTGTATTTCGGTTTTGGCCATTCTCTTAGTGCTTCGACCTTATCCTCTGATGTATGTATTCCGCTAGATGATATTGTATGTCCTAGAAAATGTAGCTGATTTTGAAATAGGCTACACTTCTTATAATTCAATTTCAAATGAGCATTCCTAAATATGCTGAAAATTTCTCTCAGATTTTTCAAGTGGTCTTCGAAGGATGCTCCCATAACCATCACATCATCTAGGTATACTTAACAGGTTTTTCAAGTTAATCCTTTCAGAACAAATTCCATGGGTCCTTCAAACGTTGCCGGTGCATTGCATAACCCAAAAGGCATAACATTGAATTGGTACAATCCACTTCCAGTTGAGAAGGCAGTTTTCTCTTTATCATCGGGGTGGATCTTTACTTGCCAGTATCCACTCTTTAGATCTAATGTCGAAAACCACTTCGATCCCGCCAGTGTTTTTAATGTGTCATCTATTCTGGGTAGTGGATAGCTATCTTTCTTGGTAACATCATATTTTAGTTTCCTATAATCGACACAAAATCTCGTTGTCCCATCCTTCTTCTTAACTAGAACAGGTGCTGACCATGGACTTGATGACTCTTATATGGCTCCCTTCTCCTTCATGGATTCGATTAGTTCAGCTACTTTTGATTGTTTTGCTAATGCAAGTCTTCGAGGAGCTTGTCGTTTAGGGTGGGCATTTCCTGTGCCGATCCGGTGGGCAACTAAACCAGTTCCTTCGAGTTCTTGGTCTCCAAATAGGTCGCTTTCTTCGTGGATAAATTTTCGAACCAATTTTATCTGTTCTGATGATAAATGTTTCAATGAAGACTATAATTTAGTGAAATCGACATACTTCCTCTTATTTTTCTGTATATCATCTGGTTCCTCACATCGAGCTATCCACGACACTGGTTCCAATGTAGCCACTGTTTTTCCTTCTTCAATATTTAGCTGTTCTTTAATTATATTAGCTACTCTTACGGTGGTGTTTCGTTTTGTCAGAGATAAAGTCCTAGCCGTTAAAAATGTACAGTCTAATTTAGGTTCGATGAGTCCAACACACCACCCAGGATAGTGTTCTGGTCTAACATAGATAATATGCTCTGTTCAAGCAGGTATCTTATAGGCTTGAATTGTTTTCAGACTTACTTAATTTTCATTGGAGCCATATATTGGAATGAATTCCTCATTTCCAATCTTTGAAATTCCAGTATTTTTCTCGTAGACTAATCCATATTTCTTCACAACGTCCATACCCAAAATTAAATCATCATTAATGTCGGCTACAAGAACTTTGTGTGGGATCTGCAATCTTTCCCCAATTTCCAATAAAATCTCAGCTTCTCCATGAATATAGCTCCTCTGGCCAGTTGCTGTCTTGTAGGTGGTTGTAGTTTTCCTGATTCCTCCTAGGTGCTGGTGAGAATGATCTTCCTCTGTTTCTGATATCATCTCTGCCTCCGTTAGTTCCGGAACGACATTCTCTACTAGTGTGTCCATATTTTCCACACGAGTAACATTCACCCTTAAAAGACTCTTTTCTTTTCAAAGGAAGAAATAAGTTTGTCTAACCGTTCCAATAGATCTACACCAAGTATTTTGTTTTAATCTACTTCCATTTCTCGAGCTCTGTGTGTTGCTCTGTTATTACAAGATGTTAGTTTTGCTGTTTAAAATTCCGGAGCCCTCACTAAAGCATAATTTCCTGTTCTTGGTCTCAAAATTTTCAGATGTTGAATCAGGTCGGTGTCTTTTAACCCATTAACAAAAGATTTGACACTCAATTGCTCAAGAATATCATCTGGAGCCATTGGGTAGGCTAACCGAGTCAACTTTTCTACTTCGGCCTGAAATTCTTGTAGTGATTCATTTGCCAATTGATGCCTACCTTCTAATTGAGCCTGGTACAACATTTCTTTATGATCATTTCCATATCTCAACTCTAGAGTTTTTGTTAAAGTTATGTAATCTTCCTGCTCTTTTAATGACAATTTTTGTAACAGTTCTGCAGCTTTACCTCTGAGGGACAAAACCAGTTCTACTGCTTTCAGTTTATCTGTCCAACGATTAGCTTGGGCTGCTGCTTCAAACTGCCGTTTGAATATTGGCCAGGAAGAATCTCCATCAAAAGTAGTTGGCTTTGAAACTTTCTGTCTGGGGACTGGATTTGACATTACTTTTGATTAATTTTTTTCCACTGTTGATATTCGCTTTTCTAAATCTTACAATACCTGTGATTCACGTTCTTCTAAATTATGCAATTGGTCCTCCAGGTGTTCCTTCACATGTACTATTTCACCTCTCAATTTTTCATTATCCTCATTCCTACGTTTGTCGAGGTCTTCCAGGATTTTCTGTAATCCTTTAAATTGCTCCCGACGTTTCTGTTCATCTAGAGTTTCTTCCTCTCGGCGTTTCTCTTTTTCTAATTTCTTCCGTTCTTGACATTTCTGCTCTTCCAATTTCTCATGTTGCCATTGTTCCGTGAGTTTTTGCATAAGTTTTTCCATCATCGATTCGATTTTTCTGGTTATTGGTATCCCACTTCTGACACCAGTTGTTACGAATTCGGGTTCGCTGGGATGATTTCTAATAACTAAATTCAATTAATAAATCAGTATTTATTTACACAACAGTAATTCTGACTATAGGGAATTATTGAAGACCGTCCTTTAAGGTAATTCCTTAATAAAGTTAAGCCTTATTTGAATAAAGCAAAACCTTAAATGTCAGGGTAGAAATTGAGTTATTGGAACTCACTCCTTAAATTGACAGTTCTTAGGACAGCAATAGTTTTATTTCTAACCTAAAAAAAATTCTACTTTTACTTGTGTCTTGTCTTTTGTTGTTAAAAATCATCATTATAAGCAAACCTCAATCTGTTTTTTTTGTGCTGCATTCTTGACCAAGGCTTCGTATTGGCCCATTCATATTTCTTGATTTAAACTTGAACATTTATTTAAAAAAAAACACAATTGCAGCACAAAACCGACCCAAAACAAAATTCAAACCGAAAATACAGACGGATTACTTGAGTTGAAAAACTTTTTTTGAGAGGTTAGGTTGGGCGAATTAGAGAAATAAGGAAACCTTAAATACTTACGGTATCTAGTCGTAAATAGGGGAAAGCAGTATTTTATTATGGTTCCCTTATTACATTTTTTTCTAGTGTGCATGCGCACCTCTCACCTTATTGACCATTTTCAAACACGTGATTTTGACAGGTCCGCCATGTTGGCTGGAGGACAAACAGTTGTAAATATAACCATTTACGACTATCCGTGTTCTGAGTTGTTTGTTTACGTTTATTGAAAGTAAAAGTATTAAAAAACTTTGAATCATAAATTTATATTGAAAATGGAAAGAGGTACTTATTATCAATCACTTCCTGCCGATATTAAGAGCCGCTACGATCAGAAAATTATTGATGATATAGACCCCTATCTCTTGGAGTCCAGCTCTCAAGATTTGATATCATTGTCATCAATTCCAGTAATATCCATCATCGATATGGTTAATTATTTTATCCTCGCCCACAGTTTTTATACTGGACAGCAAATGAAAGCATATAAAAGCTCGCAAGGTTTCAAATTGTATGAAGCAGGACTAGTCCAAGAAATTTATGGGAAAAGAGTGAACGAAACAGCTTTTGTAGTTATTTTGGCAAGGTAAGATGTATTTGAATGATATTCATTAGGTTTATTATCATACTAATCAGTGTTCTTAATTGTTATAACTAAAAGTAAGCCTTATATTTCAGGTGAAACATTCACAACGTCTCAAGGAAAAACCTCTGAATTCATGGGTTATTAACCTAACTGACGGTAGTATTTCCAGTGGACATTGCACTTGTATGGTAGGCTTAGGAGAAGTGTGCAGTCATATAGCAGCAATTGTTTTTCTCCTTCACACCCGCTCTCAGTCTAAGGATGAAGAAGCGTGTACCTCAAAGCTGGCAATGTGGCCTGTCTATATCTATGTGATATGTCTATATCTTCATATTGTTCCTCCAGAAAAAATAAATATACTTTTTGAGAACTGGGATCGCATTAGTGGTCATTGTAACATTAACGAAGAATCATTCATTAACCTTTTAACCTTTATGTTTGATAACTCTCATTTTTCATTTAACAAAAAATTTTACAAACAAACTTTTGACACTCCCATGGGAGCATCAATTTCCCCCATTCTGGCAGTTTATGTCATGGATGATGTGTCGGATGCGGTGATTCCAGTCCTTTCTTTTGAAATTCCTTGTATTAGAAAATATGCTGATGATATAATTTTGGCGTTACCGCATCATGGCTTAGCTGAGATTCTGGATACTTTTAATAGTTATGATCCTCACTTACAGTTCACAATCGAAACTGAAGACATGAATAATTCCGTACCGTTTCTAGACACGAGACTCATTCGCAGTAATAATAAGATATTGGTAGATTGGTACATGAAACCATGTAGTGCAGGTAGATATCTCAATTATGAGTCTTATCATAAACGATCAGTGAAGGTGAACTTAATTAAGCAAATGAAAAACAGAGTGATCAGAATTTCAGACAAAACATTTCACAAAAAAATTTGATTGTTCTTTATAACCTATTTCTAGATCATTCAAATCCACCGAACTTAGTAAAGGGTATTTTGTTTAACACACTATCTCCTTTAGAAACACAAACGTTGTATATTAACAGTAGTACAACCGTTGGAGCCGATGAATCGAATGTAACCCCTCTGAGGCGTATTTTTACTTCTTGACCTTATATAAAGGAGACTGTCCCTGTTCTCGCCAGACTTTTTCATCCTTTGACCAATATTAAAATTGCAAATGGGAAGGTGCTTGCTATACGCTCAATTTACTCTAAGTTGAAGGTCCAAGTTCCACTTACATCAGTCTCTAATGTCGATTATAGCATTCCGTGTCGTGATTTTAATAAATGGTCAAACATCTAGACCACTTCCAGGTCGAATTGTCTCACATAAAAGTGATTGCAGACTCCACCCAGAAAGATGCGCATTAGCTGATCACGTTAATAAGTTTAGTTAGACCATTGTATGGATTATAAATCGGTGTCGGTATTAGCAAGAGAGTCGCAAAGGTCAAAGAGAACATTTCTAGAAATGGCCTTTATTCACCAAAATTTAAATTGTATTAATAAAAAGCAGACATTAACCATTTGAGTGAGATTTATTTATATTTGCTGTCACTAGATGACAACCGTTTGACGAGTGAGTTTAACACACATTGTGATTAACAGAATCATCTGGTTGTTTCTTGTTGTTTTACTCTTTATTTCTCTTTTGTTTGGTTTTGCAAACATTTAAGTTCTCAGACTTTTGATTTAATATAATAATTTTAAAACTTTTAGTGTTTTTACATTTTTCACACTACACTATGTGTGTTTTACAAAGCGGTTGGTATCAACTATGAGTTGGCATCCATGCCGTGAATGACTTGACATATGTCACGTAAAATTGTTGAGTTGATATTCTACTCATCTTTTCCACGTTTTGACCAGTTTGAATTCTATATAAGAGCATCAAATGTAGTACCTAGATATTGTTTTTATTATTTTGTGGCAGATTTTCTTATGGTTTGTTGTTTCTTACTGTAATTGATTTTTATTGCTATGCATTATACTGTGAATTCCACATTTCTAGTTTCCCCGATGATGGAATAAAATTGACTCGGAAAGCTTGGACAGACCTAGAAGAGTTTTCTTTCTGACATTGCTGCATTCCTCAATATTCCTTAATTTTTTATATATATATATATATATATATATATATATATATATATATACATATATCCCGTAAATAACACGCCAGAGTGACACTGGAGGTAGATTGGCTTCAGATAAATCAGATAACATCAACATGACCTAAGTAAAAGTTTTCTGGTTTTCGAGATATTGCCACTCTTATGTTTTTTCAAAAATCTATATTTTTTGGTCATTTTCTCGCTTGCTTTGAATACAAATAACTTCTAAATTATGGTTTTATTTTTTTGTGCTATCAGCAATAGTTGGTTGAGATAATCAACCCATCATTTCATTAAAAATTAGGTCGCCAACCTCAAAAAAAATTAAGTTGTTTCAATTTAATTTAAATCCGAAAACCTTAACTAAAGTTTGACTATTTACTTTGGAAAAATATTGTACCGGACTGAATCAGCAAATGATCTTAAAAACTAGCCTATTTAATACTCTTTGGAAAATGGTATAACATTTGTCGTTTTTTTTTTCAAAAGTCTGGAAATCCCAATTTTTGTCATTGAAGCGGTGCTACTTGCGAAACACTTCAAATAAAAAATTATACTTAGTAAAAGGTGCAGGCGTCTTTTATCGGCAAATTACAACTTGGTAGTTGTAGAAAATATCTGAAACTGCTACTAATTTATCTCTTTTTTATTTATTGTATCAGGTAGGCGTCCAAATAATGAACAGAACATAAGGTCGTATCAATTATTTCAATAGATTGTTACATCGATAAAAGCAAATAAGGAATTCTGATCTAAAATTTGAATCATTATTTTCACAATAGAATTTCGAATTGTCTACCACCGACTCTCAAAGACAACCTGCATCTTCTCAAAAATTGTCCTTTCAAACGCCTTAAACTCAAATCAGATATTTCACGTGCTGCTTGATTGATTCGTTGACGCAATTTATTTGTCGATCGAGTTGGTTTTCAATAGACCTTATCTTTTAAACATCCTCAATAAAAAATTATGTTATTATTTCGTACATTACGTGGGTAAAGGTTTCTGTGGTTTCCCTTACCGTCTAATAATAACAGATTTGAATGTTAATATTAGACTGAATAGCACGTAATAAATAACAGAGAATGGCAACAGCCGAAAAATTTTGGTGAAACATAGTAGTCTTTTTTAACTATTCAAATTTTTTCAAGTCAATAAATGTCGAAGAAATTTCAATTTTTCAAAAGTTTTGATAAAGCCACGAATGTCGTGGCGAAACGTCAACTTTTTAATAAAATCGAGTTTTTTGAGATTCACCAAGCCTGTTATTGCTAATAATTATCAAAAAGTTATATATATATATATATATATATATATATATATATATATATATATATATATATATATATATATATATATATATATATATATATATATATATATATATATATATATAGGCAGATATGCGGACCAGACAAAACCATGCACTCAACATAGATAAAACAGTTTATTGCAACAATATTACGAAACTGTCAGAATCGGAAAATATCAGTCTTGTCCAAAGGATTGAACTACGCCATAACACCGAAAACAATACCAACGGATGAAATAATCGCGAGCCTTGAGTCAACCTGCCAACGATAGAACATGAAATACCTGAAGAAATCAGACAAGGCTTTGCAAGAACGCTTAAAAAGCCCATCTGCCAACCCTAAATCTGACATCCGATGAATTCCGAGCACTAAAATCCCTGAACAGGAACAAAAAAATAACTATTGTCGCTGCAGACAAAGACAACGCCACGGTCGTTATGAATACAGAAGACTACAAAGACAAGATGAAAAGCCTTCTGGATTAAGATATCTGAATCAGATCCAATGACATATCCATAAAATACGACAAAAACAAAAATAAACGCAGTACCAATAGACATGAAATTGAAGAAAAGCTGATCCCACGGGAAAAATCCAGCCGCTGTACCAAACTATACGGTCTGTCAAACATCCACAAACCTGACATCCCGCTACGACCAATTGTAAATGCAATTAACTCACCGGTACAAAAACTCGACAAATACATCGCAGCCGACTCATACGTAAGAAATTCTCACCACCTCACGCAAATACTAGACCCGATCCAGTTAGATGAAAATTATTTACTGGCAAGCTTTGATGTCAAATCGAAGAAATACAAAGAAGTGAATGTTTTCCCCCTCACATAGTCGATCTCGCCGACACTGCCTACTTCTTATTTGAAGGTTAAATATGCAAACAAACACGAAGCGCCGCCATGGGATCATCACTATCACCAGTAGTAGCAAACATTTTTATGATTGACTTCGAAAAGAAGGCCCTACATACAGCATCACAAAAACCAAAATAATGGATCCGATACGTTGACGATGTACTCGTGATTTGGCCGTTTGAAAGAGAGAAACTGTACAGCTTTCTTAACCAGATAAATTCCATACATCCGGAAATCCAGTTCACAATAGATTTGGAGGAAGATAATGAGCTCCCATTCCTCGATGTACTTATTACCAAATCATCAGGCAAACTACAACACACGATATATAGAAAACCAACACACACGAAAAGATAAGACTAACAGACAAGTTTGGCAAAAAAGAAGAACTAGAAAACCACAACACAACACTGAGACAAAATGGATAAACCAATCGCACGATAAAAAAAAAGCCATTTAAACCCGGCGACAAAAGTACAGAGAGAAATGAAAACCGCCCTAAAGTTATAATGTCGTACATCAAGGCTCAACGAACACAAACTCAGCAATCGAAATCGAGAAGAAAGCTCACCTAAATAGAGGAGATTATGACCTAAATCTACCTCAAACATGAAAATCACTAATAAAGAGGAGTGACTCAAAAGTCAACACACCGAACGCTACACAAGTATAGAAAAATGATGGAAAATAGACAAAATAAAGAACGGAAATATATTTATTGAGAACAAATTACAGATTGCAAACGAGTTCAATACTGATTTTTCAATCAAATGGAGCTGCAAATTCCTCCAACATTCCGGTTTTGTTTAGATTCATGTAACCTTTAAAAAGACCTAGAATGCACAATTTCGAATATGTTGATAATTATTAGCAATAACAGGCTTGTTGAATCTCAAAAAAATCGATTTTATTAAAAAGTTGACGTTTCGCCACGACATTCGTGGCTTTATCAAAACTTTTGATGAAGCCACGAATGTCGTGGCGAAACGTCAACTTTTTAATAAAATCGAGTTTTTTGAGATTCAACAAGCCTGTTATTGCTAATAATTATCAAGAGATTATATATATATATATATATATATATATATATATATATATATATATATATATATATATATATATATATATATATATATATATATATATATATATATATATATATATATATAATTATATTCTAGTCAGTTCATATTTCAGAGGTTTTCTATGAATGATATGGAATATTTTTAATTGGAATAGAAAATCGCCCATCCTTTCTGTTTTGGTGTTCTGAGCATTCGAAGTCAGTGACCACGAGCTTTTAAAACAATTCGATACTTGATCAGTTGATCCATTGAATTTTATTGAACAGAAGCCATGTAACAATCAAATCATGAGAAATATACAAGTTGACCATAGTCAATTTAATATATCACATCCGAGTCCCGGAATACATATAACCAGCCTATTTGGAAAGTTTTTTGATGATTTTTAAATTATTGCAGAATTTTTCTTGTTCACTTTATTTGATATGAGTTAAGATGTTATGAAAATATGATTAATCTAATATAAATTGTTAAAGTTTTATACGTTAGGTGCAATATTTCATCAGTGTAACAGTAATATACATCTCTCATTTTCTACAATGAAATTAATGTATTATTCACATTTTTCAGGGTTCCGTACCCAAAAGGTAAAAACGGAACTTTATTACTAAGACATCTCAATCATGTACCACTTTTAAAGTAAGGTAAGGCATGTCGTTAAACTATACAATACTTACATAATATGAATAAAGCTTACATGAAAAATATACATTTGGCGAAATAAATATAAATATTTATTATAACACTCACAGTTTAAAAACAATACAATAAATATACCTTTTCATAATTATTTGTTAGTATTATAATTTAATAAGTTAAATTATAAAAGCATTACAATACTTTTTTGCGAGACTTTGAATTCGCAAATCTACCTACTCTTGCATAAAAATCTAAATCCGATGTTTTCTCACATTAAACCGTACCTAACGAATACGATGTACATGTATATTATTTAAAAAGCAACTCATCAGAAAGAAAAATGATAGCTAAGCTCATAAAAATTATTTTTCTAATTTTAACTCTTTCGCTACTAATGGGTTATATACGTCCCAGTAGATTTTGAGTCCCAAAAATACGGGCTCAATTTTTTCCAAAAAACTCAATTTTATCCATTGATAATGAAATAGAATATACAATGGAAGTGATTGATTCGAATTAAATAATTCTAGACTACTATTCTGCGGTGGGATATATATGTCCCACCCGTATGAATTAAGGGTATATATTCGTCCCAGTAGTATAGTAAAATAAATATTTCAGAAACATTCAAAATTTTTTATTACGAAAATAGACAGGAAAAGCTTACAGATAATAACTCAACTAAACTTATATATGGTAAGGAGAAACACAAGCATTACATAGAGGAATATCGCAACCCGAACATAATATTTTGGTTCTCTTTTCCAACTTCTTCTGCGTACAACTACGGCATCTTCTTCTAGTATTCGTCTCAACGGGTAAATAATCCCCAACGTTTATGAGATTTCTTGAAGCTGCAGCTGATCTCCCATAGGAGCGCTTTCTAACTACAGACGCATTTTTGTGACCTGCTGATACCAACGCCTCTGAAAGATTCACAAGAAAAATGAGAAATGGTAAATTATGTTTTTTGCGAAGATCTTTGCAAATGATCCAAGCATTGATAGCAGTGGTCAAGAGAAGCTTGTAGAAAGCTTTTTTCCACCATTTTAAAGACTTTCTATCAACTTCGTATAGTCCAGTGAGCTGATCTGACAAGTCAACGCCGCCCATGTGAGCGTTATAAAACTTGACCGCTTCTGGACACGGTAACTTCATTTTTGCTCCATCTTTTCCTGTTCGACATATTTCAACTATTTTATTTTCATGGCAGTTGCTGAGAACCATAACCTCTTTGGTATCCATCCAGAGAAATCCAATAGTACTATTATCGTTTTGGAAGCTTTCAATATGACCTCTCTTCCTTTTTGCTTTTCCAAATTTTGGCATATTTTTTCTAGTAGAGATACATGTTCCAACTGCTGGAAATGGTAGGGTATCTATCAAATTTACAGAAGTAAAAAATCTATCGAAGCAAAATGACACCTCCGGTTCTCTCACTGTTTCAGTCAGTTTTTTCACAACCCGTTCTCCTAAAGTGCCTTCAACTTCTTGGCTCTCCTTTCCCGAGTAAAAATTGAAATCATAAACATAACCGGACACTGAGTCACATCGTTCCCAGATTTTCACACCTCGTTTTATGGGTTTCAGGGGTAGATATTGCTTCAAGACAGATCTACCCTTGAATTTAGCCATAGATTCGTCTATTGATTGGTTCTTACTTTCTGATCTAGCCTGGGCATAGGTATTCTTGAGACATGACACTATATCTTCAATATAATAAAGTTTACTGGCGTTATCTGGTTTAATTGGTGCATTGAAGTAAAGTTTGCTTGATAAGAGCTGGAATCTGTCTCTAGATATTGCTTGCTTTATAGACTCATTGCCCAAGGATTTATTGGATGACCAGTAATGATGGATTGCTGGGAGTTTGTTATAGGCCATGGTGAAAAAGCATCCTAAGACGATCATTATTTCATGGGAATCTGTGTATGTTTGCTTTTTTTTTGTTGCCTTTTCTAAAATTTCTAATCGCTGATTGGTACACTGGGCAATGTACTGAAACAAACTGTTCGGAAAAAGTTTCATGAATATTTCGAGCTCCGAAGACCCCCGATTCAAATCAGCTAAAATAGTACAACATTTTTCATTAGGTATTCTTAATCGTGGACGAAAGTGCTCATCCACGGGTTTCCATTCAACTAAAATGGGGTTTTGATTGGAAAGATTTGCAAGTGGCCCAGAATAAGAAACATCTATCTCAGAGTCGGAAGAAGGGAAGTCAGAATCACTGCCATTCCTAACAGCCAGGCCACGCTGTTCGTCAGAATGTACTGGTACTTTTCTCAAGAATTTTTTTTGGAATATCTAAATCAGAATCACTGCTAGTGTCATGTTGAGGCATAGTATATTCATAGCCACTGCTTTCATAAGGCTCATCATCCATTGATTCAATTTCTGATGAATGTTCAGCTAAATATTCAATTTCCGTTGGCTCAAAGGTCGTTTGCTGAAGGAAAGTTCCAATCGGTAATACTACTGGTATAGGTTCAACCCACTATGAAATACTGTTGGGACAAATATGTCCCAGAACATCGAAATTGCAATTAATATACTGTTAAGTTAATTGAAATAACTATAAAAAGTAAAATGGTACATACCTAGCCATCTTTAATGCCCACTTCTACGAAATTTGTTTAATTTATATCACTACAATAATAAAACCCAGTCACACAGACGACTCTGCACACATGTGTACAACAACAAGTTTATGCGGTTATTTGTCGAATTCGCGCCGAAAATACGATTTTCGCCTCTATGCATTCAAGCTGAGATTATCCGTTACCATTGGGACAAAGTGGATGCTAATTTACGCTACATTTAGTTACCAACAGGACTTTTTGAATATCTGCTGGGACACATATGACCCAACAGTAATTTCAGCACAAATATTTCTGCAATTATGCCATAGCGAAAGGGTTAACACTAAAATATATAATCATATATAATTTTGAACTAGTTACTATAAAACTTAAGCAATATTCTAAAAATCTAAACAAATCCATACGCTCAACCGTAGTTTACGAAACTATACCAGTATTTCAATCCAACTGCAACCAATATTAATTACATTTCTTCGATGAGCACGGGCGTTTGAGCCACGAGTCCACAAAAACGGCAAGGCGAGATGACGTAATCCGGGGTCGGCGGAGAAAACTGCTACGGACTCAACGTGTCTGGGCCCGCAACCCGCATGAAGATTACCTGTTGTTTTGGCGGATGGTTCTAAGGGCTGTATTGTTTTTTCTTTTCCCGATTTTATAAACATAATGAGGGTACGTGAGTTAGAAAAAGTTGTTTTTAGCAAATTAAGTTTGTAGGAAAAAGTGGATTCAGAAGATAATGGACGTCCGATCGGAGTTTTGAATATAATTCACGAACAGAAAGGATTTAAAAATCGGCCTGGTTTTAGGCAAAAATTTGATGAAAACATTTACAAGACTCCTTGGTTGTGTGGATGTGATGAAATTTATGCTTTTTTTTTGTTTTGCTTGTTTAATATTTGGAGGCGATGAAAAGTGGATAAAGGTAGGAGTTCGTGATCTCAAACATTGGTAGACAAGATTAAAAAACATGAAAATTCTCCAAAGCATAAAAACAGTCTAGTAATTTTTCAGCTCTTGGGAAATGTGAATATTGAGTCTTTTGTACGTAAGGTTTATGCAGATAAGATAAATATTCGTTTTGTGCACCTGCAAGAATGCATTTTGTTGAAAAATTATTGATTTAGATAAATTGATAAATCCCTCGAAGATATTCTTTTGGCTAAAGATTTAGCCTAAAACCAAGAACAGATACACAAATATGTATAAACCAATAGTATTTTTGCGTTCCCCTGAAGACAAACTCACGAGCCCCCATTGCATTTTATATGAAAAAAAGTAATTTTAATGCCATATCGTATGGATTTTTGAAGATCGTGTTCACAGTAAACACAATAACTTTCGCAAAAATAATTTTTTCACTTCAATTTTTTTAAATGTACTCATTCGACTAGAGAAAAGCCGGTGAATAAAAAATTGCTGTATTATTTTATCTTATTATAATTAATTCATTCCGATTGGAATTTTCTGAAAAAGTTGGCTTTGTGAAAAGTTAACAAATGTACGAATGTGAACATTCAATTTAAATAATTCGTGTACGAAATGAGCGCTTAAGGTATGCTCATTTAGATTTTCCAAACTTTTTCTTACTACAAATAAAATAATTAACTGATGAAATTTTTCAATTTTCTAATCAGCAAATTGTCAAACTTCATATTTTGTGCAGGGAATTTCTTTATTGTCAAGTCGCAGTCGTTCTAATATCAGTTATTCGATGAATTTAAAACAAAAGACTATATCTCTATAAGATATTGAACTAGTTTTTTATTTAATAAAAATTAGTCAATTTAAGTCAGTATTTTTTACGCATAAAGAAATAACTTTCTGAAATTGAATTTGGCAATTTACAAACTTGCTGCAGCAATCATGATTAGTTGTTTAAGATCTCATAATTATTAGGTACACGTAGAAAAATTATAGCAGTTATCAGTGAAGAAAATATGTAAAAATAACTAAATTTCGACGATAATATCGAATCGCTAATGGGATATTCTGAAAATTCACGATCATTAATGTTTAATTAATAAAGCGTTTACCAATTGTTTATGTAGAGATGTTGAAATACTACTGTTTATTATTTAGCACTGTATATAGGACTATATTTCAATTTTTGTTAAATATTTTAATTTCTCTCCAATTTCCGAAATTCGTATTTTGTGTGTTTAATAATTTTTTTTCTTTCAATTTGTAAATCGAAATAAAAAATTTATGAACTAAATTTTCCGCCCCTTAATAAAATTTGCCGCCTTAGGCTCCAGCCTACTCAGCCTGCTGGTAAATCCGCCACTGATATAATATATATATATATATATATATATATATATATATATATATATATATATATATATATATATATATATATATATATATATATATATATATATATATATATATATATATATATATATATTTATATACCTACATATTTATGTGCGTATGTCGCAAGCGGCTCTAAGGATTTGGATGAAATTTAGTATTTACATAGTTTTGCTGTTTTAATTTAGGTACATTTATAGTTTTACAGAAAAAGTGACAGTTTCATATTGCGCCATCTTATGAATATCTGTGGTACTTATATTTATAATTATGGATGATAATCGACGGTTACATTAAAATTTGTTAGATGGCGCAATATGACATTGGTTAGACCATCGAAGCTCTTTCGCACTTTTACGAGACGGCGCTATAATATGACATTATCTTTTTTATTTTGGTTACTCTGAACGAAGCTCAGTTTGATTTTAATCAAACTAAAAATTATCTTTCAGACAAACTATATAGAATCATTTTTTTCCTTAAAGTACATATATTTTATAAAATTAAGATAAACTACTTATTATAAAGAGATAAAATATTAAATAAAAAAATTGTATTTTTTTTATCTTCCATATTTGCGTGTGATGCGGCAAAAATGATTGTGAAGGATAGGTAGCTGTACGGTTTCATTTGTTACTGAAACTTAAAAAATCATTTTCCATGATTTCAAATATCCCAGACGTTTTATTGTCCGCTTTTATTTTAATTTTTCCCCAAGACACTCGAGGCTCGCGTTTCGTCAGACAAGTTAACATTATCAGGGATTGACAATAACAAAATTATATTGGCGTTTACTATAGTTTGATCACTGCTTCATTCAAATAAATCACATTTTTGTTATTGTTTTGAAAATATGAATGTGAAAAAGAGTCAGTATAAATTTGTTTCTATATGGAATTATTCAATGAAATCGAATTAATGCAATTAAATAAAAATTATGCATTTGGATATGAAATACTATCTAAAAAAATAGCTATTTTTAATCTATATTCTATATTTGCGTTTGATATGGCATTTAAAGTTCAGCGGTTTCGGTTTCATTCGTTACTGAACAGAAAATGGTGAGAAATTTTCCCATTGATATTTATATGAATTCAAGTATTTCTTCTTGAAGAATGAATTGAGTTATCCGTTTTCACGGTCATATTTTTTTTAGCTGCTGCAATTTCAATTTAAAAATTTCAAGAATTTTTGAAGTTTTTCAAGTTTTGTGCATCTCACCAACCGCTACAAAATGTGAAAAAGAACATAAATTAGTTTTTCATATTGCTTTCATATTACTACAATAATATTGACATCATTTGTGCATCCACCACTTTGGAACAGCTTAAAATATATGAGAAATTAGAATGAAATATCCGCCTTTTTTGTGTACAAGTTCACAAATCACAATTTTCAATTTTTATAATTATCGAAGAACTTAAATACGCAAAAGAATTCGTATTAATTAAGAAGAAAGGGTCAAAGAGTCATAAGAATTTTTTGTGTTTTTCAATGGCTTTAGAGATGTTGAAAATTAATACTAAACAGGAAAACGCACCACAGACAGCTACTCTACTGATATTTTTGTGTGTTCCTAATAATAATAATAATAGTAACCGATCTTTATTGTATGTATACATACAATAGGGAAGTACAAACTTATGATTTCAATAAGCTTTTATTTCAATTATCAGTTATTTCTCTTTTCTAATTCACTTGAACATTATTTAAGACTAATCGTTACCGATTCTTACGGCCATATTCGAATGCCATTTCATTTCTCATAATAGTACTTAATTCTAATGGAATACCCCTGAAGTTTCTATTTAAAGGAACATAAATTGTCCAAATGTAATTCAACTGCATTTGAATATATCTTCCTTTTCTGTCATAATTGTAAATTGAAAAAACTTGATTTATCATTGAAGATATGAATGTTTGTTGACACTCACAACTTGGGTCCGAAAATAGATGTCGGTCTATTAATATACTCACATGCCAGCCAACTACAAGCCAAAAATATTAATACGGTCGCATTTATTGATAATTTTACATATAAAATTTAGTCTTTCATCATTTTCAATAAATTAATGGATGAGCTATGTAAATATATTTATATATAAAATATATATCCATTTCATGCTATCACGTGATCATACACAACCATTCATTATACGAATAGAATGAGATAGCCTATTTCGATATCTTCGACTAGCGTAGATTGAGTCAATTGGCATAATACTTGGGTTGATGGTGAAATTTTGGATGAATAAAAGTGGTTTAAAAATAGTGGGTGCGCGGAATCCCGTGGTGACCTTTGGCTCATTTTCAAGGACTTGATCATGGAAACCGAAGAGCAACAGGTCGTTCTAACCTCTAATAGTAATCAGCCTTCCGTAATTGTTCAAAATGTTAATACTCTCAACGCAACAACTGTGACTGGTACGTTAACATCTGATTCCTAACCTCACTTTTTAGAACTTTCGTATTTTCACTATATAGAGATGACAGAGAGAGAAGGAGCAGGCAAATATACTTATCCTATATTAGTTCAAGATTAAGAATTTAAGTTGTTCAATAGACGTTTATGATATTATTCTTCTCCATAACATCGCAAGTTTGCAAAACTCTTCCAACAGGCAATAATTTTACATAACAACATATATATTTGGAAGTACAAATAAATTGAGAGAAAGATTAAATTAAGTAATATATAGATTTAGGACTGCAATTTACTTATTTAAGATTTTTTCGTTTTTCATCGTTTGATACCTATTTTTCGAACAGTGTCGAACGACAATTAGGCATTGATTGTGATGTAGGAGACAAGATCATTCACTTCGTTAGTTATTAAATAACTGAAATATCTCCATTGGTTAGCGTGTATGAAGTACTTTTCTTGTTAGTTTCAAATAAAATCTTTTATATTCTACGTCCGTAGTGAGGCAATGAAAAGTTTATACCGCGTGTGAAAAGTATTCCGCTAAAATAACAAAAAAATTAAGTACTTATCTTCAGAAAAATGCCGGGACATGTCCACTCTCATCTTGAGGGGGACACATTTTCACAGAAATAACATCCCCGAGAATTCACCCCTGTGGAAGTAGTAGCAACCCTTTAATCTTATTTGAAAGGGATAGCACCGAGTGGTATATCGTGGGAAAGGTACTTTTATTGTCTTCATGATTTTGCTAAAAAAATTTGTTTCACTCTCAAACCTGCGGAGTACCTAATTTTCCATTTAATAAGTGAAAGTATGGTTTCTTCGACTGTTAACGACAAATGTCTGATACAAGAAAATCGAGTTGTTGATACAGAAATTAGAAAACTGCAAGTTTGATATGAAATTTACAAATTTTTATAATGAAAAATGCAAAAAGTGGGTTCATTTCAAATTTCGGAGAAAAGGTAAATTTTTTATTTCAAATTGATTTTGAATTCTGGCACACTCAGCTGTTCCACATACTAATAGTAAAAACAACCATTCAGTCCAATAAATGTTCGAATTGGTTCCCGTTTTTCTGCATGCAATGGTAAAGCCCTCTCTTACGTTCTGAAACATTTAGGGAAATATCTATTCTTCTGCACTCATTTTATATTCTTTGGAACAGTTCTTCAATTGTTCCGGGTGATGTTGCGAAACACCACATTTTTCAGATGAAAATCTAACGGATTGAGATCAGGCGAACGAGCTGGCCATTATATGGGACCCCTTCTTCCTATGCAATATATATCAATTCCCATTGATCTAGAAAACGTTGGTTCAAAAATTTTGAAAAATCTAAATAACATAGGTTTTTAGGTGAAAATTCAGTATCTATATGAATCTATGTATGTATGTATGTATATATATATATATATATATATATATATATATATATATATAATATAATTATATATATATATATTTATATATAAATATATATATATATATATATATATATATATATATATATATATATATATATATATATATATATATATATATATATATAGAGAGAGATTATTCCTGAAGACATTTTAAGAAAAAAGTTCCTATGAATGTAGGTTCCGCAAATGCTTCCTCACCGTAATACAGGATGTAGAAGTTTGAAAAAGAAATCATTTTTTACATCATCGAAATCACGGAAGCTATTAAATTGAACTTTAGAACATTGTTATAGCTTCCCAAGCTCCATACACTGGTGTAGTAATTTTTTCCAAAACTGTTCAGGGGCGGAGAATATAGTGGTACCGTGGGTTTCTTTAACCCATATTTTTGAGTGAGGGCATTATAGGTAAATAGAAAATAAATAAGCAATGAATTTGAAATCTATTAAATAAATATTGTCAATTTGATATTCTCAAGCGTTTTCTTTTTTACGAAATAGAACAAAGCAAACACTTTTATTGTAACTCAAAATACTGAATCTAATTTTGACATAAGTTCAGCATTGCGATTGCGAGTAGTCATGGCAACCACATTTTTAATTCTTAAATATTTTTTCCAGAAAAATGTTTAGAGGAATTATGCTAGATTATCTTGAAAACGCTTGAGAATATCGAATTGAAGCAAGAGACAAAATTAATTCAAAAAATTAAAAATTTATTGCATATCCTATTTTTATTCACCAATAATGACGTCCCCCCAAAAATATGGTTGAATGAAACCCACGGTACCCCCTATTCTTCGTTCCTTAACAGTTTTGAAAAAACTTCTAACAGTACTTTATATAGTTAAAGGAGCTATAACAATGTTCTTAAGTGCCTTTTGATGGCTTTCTTAGTTTAGAAGATATTAAAAAAAATTACATTTTTTTTTCAAACTTCAACACCCTGTATTTCGGCGAGGAAGCATTTGCGGACCTTCATTCATAGGAACTTTTTTCTGAAAATGAGTTATAGAATAACCCTTCGAAATTTTCTGATGTTATTCTGGAACACCTGTATATACAGGTGTTCCAGAATAACATCAGAAAATTTCGGGACAGGCTGTCCCGAAATTAGACGTCAATATTTCGACCACATATTCTACTTCCAAAAATAGAGATAAAAGTGCATATAAACTAGGGTCCACAACTTCTTCGTTTTTAAGATACAGGGTGTGATGGTGTTTTTTTGTAAATATAAATAACCTGTGAAGGTAATTGGATAAAATTTGGTACAGTTACGAAATTTTTTACGCTCTATTCAATGTACTAAAAGTTAATATTTTCAGGAGTGCGTAGTGCAGGGGGGCATTGTCGAAAAATTTGGCCCAAATTTTTTGGTAGTTAATGTTTAGTAATTTTGACTTCCTAATTTGAAAATATGAAGCTTATTGTACAAATAAGATACTCTTCTCATACTTCGCTAGGAAGTAGCATTTTCGAGAAAAATGCATTTGAATATTTCGTTACGAATTGATTGTTGTCCCAAAATTAGACGTCAATATTCTAAACACGTATTCTACATCCAAAAATAGATATAAAACTTCATATAAACTAGGGTCCACAACTTCTTCGTTCTGAAGGTTTCGAAAATCTTTACAGAAAACCACCATCAGGTCTTCCCTTCAACGCCCTGTATCTTAAAAACGAAGAAGTTGGAGACCCTATGAACTTTTATCTCTATTTTTTGAAGTAGAATACGTGGTTGAAATATTGACGTCTAATTTCGGGACACCCTGTATACAGGGTGCCCTGGAAAATGTGGAAAATCTCTCGGATTCAGTTAGAATATTAAAAAATGAGATGACAAGTTACCATTAATTTTTTTCCTAGAGTCCCTCCCCACGGAGATACGGCATCCTAAAAGAGGCCACTGGAAATCAATTTTTCCTGAATAACTTTCAAACTACTCAATGTAATTCAATGAAAATTTAATATGATAAACAGTAGTACGGACCTCTTGACATACTGCCCTTGAAACATAATTAGCTTGTTTAGTTTACCAGAGGCGGACTAGGTTGTACATTTTAATGCTTACATTACAGGTACACACCCTGTACGATAGGGAGAGAAAAATAGATTTGGATACCGTACTCTTGTT
This sequence comes from Cynegetis impunctata, assembly GCA_030704885.1. Classification (NCBI taxonomy): domain Eukaryota; kingdom Metazoa; phylum Arthropoda; class Insecta; order Coleoptera; family Coccinellidae; genus Cynegetis; species Cynegetis impunctata. Next base: position 429,999 of record JARQZK010002925.1, on the reverse strand, counting down.
CATTGTCGATAAAATGAACTGTTTTCGAGAAAACAATAAAGGAATTATAATTTTATTCTTATTGAAAAAAACCATGATTTTTAATTTTTTTTGTCTGCATCAAAGTGTGATACAGAAGTCATTCAAAAAACAAAAAAGTTTTAGTTTATTTAATCCGACAAAATTACAAAGATTATTAAAAATGCAGTTTTGTCCCAGAAAGTCACCTTAACAAAAATTATTTTTAGAAATATTTTAGAACTGGATTCTACGAGGAAAATCTTCAGGAATTATTTGATGCACTTTTTGCAGATGATAGTAGTGTAACAACTTCATGAATTATCGTTTTTGTCGTATGAAGCTGCGCGGCTAATCATCGAGTGTTCATTGAAGGAGTATCAGCTACACTATCCAAAATATTTTCCTCCAATCGCACCGTACTGTTTCAGACCATCATCAGTACTTGTTTTTCCAACTTCCTAAAAATTATTATAGAAAGTCAATAATGTTACCTTATTAACTTGGAATCGCTCACCATTCTCTCTTAGAGGTTGGTCAAGTCGCTGAAGTGTTTTCTGCTTTGGAATATTGCGATTAGGATATCTTTCTTCATACAACCAACATTCTTGCTTTCAAACCATTGCAAGATGCAAGACCATACATAAGATGCATATCTGCTTACTCACTAAATGTGTATCCCATTATCGAATTAAATTTACCAAGATATTCAAAATTCAATAAATTAATATCGAAGTAAATGATCAACGTGTTAACAATATGAAAGATGACAAGATTTTGTACACGCCAATGCAAGATATTTATTAATATTTTGTAGGTACGATAGTAACGTTTGTGAAAACTATATATTTTTTAACTCCTTATCATACAGGGTGTTAAAAATGTAAGCATTAAAATGTACAACCTAGTCCGCCCCTGGTAAACTAAACAAGCTAATTATCTTTCAAAGACAGTATTTTAAGAGGTCCTTAATACTGTTTATCATATTGAATTTTCATTAAATTATATGAAGTAGTTTAAATGTTATTCAAGAAAAATTGATTTACAGAGGCGTCTTTTAGGAGGCCGTATCTCCGTGGGGAGGGCCGCTAGGAAAAAAATTCATGGGAACTTGTCATCTTATTTTTAAATGTTTTATCTGAATCCGGGAGATTTCCCACATTCATATCTACATATGAATATATTATATATATATATATATATATATATATATATATATATATATATATATATATATATATATATATATATATATATATATATATAGTATATATATATATATATAATATATATATATATATATATATATATATATATATATATATATATATATATATATATATATATATATATATATATATATATATATATATATATATATATATATAAATATATATAGGCCAAGCTACAGAGATTTGTAGGAAGCATTTTGTGTAAAAAGTGTCAGAAGAAAACCAGCTGCGCCATTGTTTGTAAAATAGTTCCATATGATATAGTGATATGTTTTTCACTCGACTTTATTATTTATAACTTTGCATTTCGCATTTTTTTTAGTTTTTTGCTTATAAAAATGAAACTATCAAAGTAATCGTGATGGTGTCAATAGACTAATTGTAGAAAATGAAAAGACGAAGAAAATGAGAAGTAGGAGGACTCGATCAGACCCTTAGTTTGAGAGAAAATCGGAGAAAACCGTCCAGGCTGCAGTTTTTTCAAAAATTTTTAACTCGGTTATTTTTTGAGTTGTACCGTAGATCCTCCGGCCAGTATTAGTTATTGATATAAACTTCATTTGTGCGAAGATCAGGAACTGTCCGATGCATAGTTTTTGATCGGTGGCCATTTGATTATGTTACTAGGCATTTTTCCAGCAGACCTGAATGCGACAGGTAAGGTCCGATTTCAATTTACTAAAAAGTTTTTGAAAGCAGAATTCTCATAGCTCAAAACGTTCATCTTGGTTTTTCATAAAAACGCTGAGAAATATGTTTAAAATAATGCTGAACATGACGAAAACGGCCGAGCGCGTGAGAGTAGTTGACGAGTGGGGGTAGAGCAGCAGGCAAGGAGAAGTATGACATTCGAAAGCGTCGGCATTTTGAACATGACAGTAATTTCTAAACGTTGTCAGATAATAATTGTAAACCCCCACTCTTCAACTACTCTCACGCGCTCGGCCGTTTTTTGTCATGTTCAGCTTTATTTTTAAAATATTTCACAGCGTTTTTATGAAAAACCAAGATGAACGTTTTGAACTATGAGAATTCTACTTTCAAAATCTGTTTAGTAAATTGAAATCGGACCATACCTGTCGCATTCAGGTCTGCTGGAAAAATGCAAAGTAACATAATCAAATGGCCACCGATCAAAAACTATGCATCGGACAGTTCCTGATCTTCGCACAAATGAAGTTTATGTTAATAACTAATACTGGCCGGAGGATCTACGGTACAACTCAAAAAATAACCGAGTTAAAAATTTTTGAAAAAACTGCATTTTGGACGGTTTTTTCCGATTTCCTCTCAAACTAAGGGTCTGATAGTAGAAACCCGGCACTTGAAGCCATTAAAATTGATTGATGATGACAGTTCCAGGAATTCTATTGTTATACATGACAGCTCAAGGTCATAAATCATGGCCGGTCTATTGTTATGTGCAGTCTTTTGTTAGACCAGGTGTTTCTATTGTTTGGGCAGGTGTTCGGGCAGGACCGTATTAACTAATGATTGAGGGTCGTGAGAATTGAATATTTTTTACAAATTTAGACCAAAATTCGTAAATCGTAAGAAATCCAGCCCTGACATTAGTTATTCGACGTGTGTAATATTTCTAAGAAAACACACAAAAGGTTGACGCGAATATCTCTTCACAAAAGCGGGTGGCAGGTCTTTTGTTCCTATTGTTTCTATTGTTTGGGCAGGTGTTCGGGACAGGACCGTATTAACTAATGATTGAGAGTCGTGAGAATTGAATTTTTCTTCACAAATTCGTAATTCGTAAGAAATCCAACCCTGGCATTAGTTATTCGACAGGGGCAGGTATTTCTAAGAAAACACACAAACAAAAGGTTGAAGCGAATATCTCTTTACAAAAGAAACCCGTCGCTGAGTTATTCCACGTGAGGGGACTGGTCTTTACAAAATCGTGTGATTTCATAGAATTCCGGCGCGCCAGTGGTGGGGGTAGTTTCTATATTAACCTTAACAAACTCGGAAGAGTTTAGTTTACTTCTTTTATAGTTGTTGAACAGTTTCATTGTGCGTTATGTCGTCGAATATGTTTGCCGGTTTTTTAAGATCCCTGTCTCTGGACATGATCATGAATATGTTTAAGCAGGGGCAAGTCAGAACAGCTGAATTACTAGATATCGTAATTGATATTGTTAATGAAAAAGTTGTTCTGGAGAACTCATCAGTAAATTTAGATGAGTATAATGAACTGTGCCTGGCCGCTCGCCCTGAATTGGTAAGTATTAATATATTACTTACTTTCGTATTTTTTGACTCTATTTTTTGTAGATGTCTTCGCAAGTGGATATATTAGAGCCGTCGACATCAGGATATTTTAATATGGTGGGTTTTAATTTTATTATTTGTAAATATCATATTATATTTTTGCAACAATACTGAATGTTTAATATTATTACAGTATGATCAACACCAAGGATTTCCCGAATATACTGACACACTGTTAGAGAACCAGGTTCGTTGAAATATTTTTTATTGAAATTTTCGTATTTTCTGACTCTATTTTTGCAGATGTCGTCGCAAGGGAATTCACCTGCGCAGTCGTCGATATCTGGATATTCTAATATGGTACGTTCTAAATTTATTATTTATAAATATCAGATTATATTTTGAAACAATACTGAATGTTTAATATTATTACAGTATGATCCACACCAAGGATTTCCCGAATATACGGACGCCTTTTTAGAGAACCAGGTGCGTTAAAATATTTTTATTGTTTTTTCGTATTTTTTGACTCTATTTTTGCAGATGTCTTCGCAAGGGAATTTATCTATGCAGCCGTCGACATCAGGATATTTTAATATGGTACGTTAAATTTATTATTTATAAATATCAGATTATATTTTGAAACAATACTGAATGTTTAATATTATTACAGTATGATCAACAGCAAGGATTTCCCGAATATACTGACACACTGTTAGAGAACCAGGTTCGTTGAAATATTTTTTATTGAAATTTTCGTATTTTCTGACTCTATTTTTGCAGATGTCGCAAGAGAATATAGTCGCTCAACCGTCGACATCTGGATATATTCATATGGTACGTTAAATTTATTATTTGTAAATAACAGATTATATTTTGAAAAATATTGAATGTTGAATATTATTTCAGGCGCCGCTACACGCAACAGGCTCTGGATTACCCGGATATACGAGTTCACAGTTAGAGAAACAGGTTCGTTGAAATATTTTATTTATTGAATCTTGCTAACAAAATATTTTCTAGCCTTCCTTAGATGTCAGCCGTAACTACATAAACCTCGTCAGTACCAGTTCCAAATTTTACAAAAAGTTCAATTCTACTGCCCGGGTGATACATTTCACCATAAACGATGATCAAGTTGGAGATAACCCCAATGAATGGCTAGAGGTAAGAATATTTATCAATAATCTATATACATTTGCATAATTTTGTTTTATTTCCAGAACGTAATTAAGGAACTGTTACGGAGAGGTTTAGAAGATTGTGCCCCAGGCGATTATGTCGGTCTAAAGATTGATAATGCCAATATACCTGAACGGCCAATCGGTATTTCTCTAAGGAAGGCTGAGCAATACGATGCGGCGGTTGTTATGGATGTGTTAACGAAAGTTTTACAGAGCAATGAAAGCTTTTTCATATAGGTAAGAAATCCACATAGCTATGCTTTCCACGATAGCAGTTTCCACGACCCCCACCCTTCCTCCTCCATGCTTACCTGTTGTTGTGCAATATCCGAAAATTACCGAAGAAACCCGAACTCCTTTCTACAATCTACACAGACAAAACTAGGTAAGCATGGAGGAGGAAGGGTGGGGGTCGTGGAAACTGCTATCGTGGAAAGCATAGCTATGTGGATTTCTTACCTATATGAAAAAACTTCCTAATCCATGCCCTTTCTGATAATATTGACCTCTGTATATCGACCCAATACCGCTCCCCGCCTGATGCATGTAATAATCGTGATAAGGGCAATTGCCACCACCACTTAATGAACGCATAATTTCAATATTAATAGTACCGTGTACTTGAAACGTTCAATGGCTAATAAAGATTTTATACATATATACGTACTTATATACTAGAATAAACAACTAGCAATTTATTTTTCACATTTTTATCATACAAATATGTTTTGAATTATTACAAATCAATTCTCTTAAAATGTAATTTAATACTAGAAGTTCCATACATGAAAGGTATACTCTCTCCGGTTTCAGATCTTATGTCGATTTCGATGTTTTCAAATTCCCTTTTTAGTAATGGCACATAATGAATGGAATCGAATATTTTTGCTTTGGATGCACCATAAGTATAATTTGAATTATCGATGGGTACGTTTCTTAATAATTTCGTAGAATAATCACCCACGTATTGTGGTTCAATAAGATCACAGTAAACAAACATCTGACTGGGTAAGCCTAGTAATACATTAGCAGGGTGAATACTCTGCTTGCTTTTGCACAAGTCCTGTTCAGGTTTGAATCCCAACTGCAAAGCTAATTTTGGTGAAAATGATAGGCACGTCAGTTTCGATCCGGTGAGATTAACCAGTACTTGTTTAGTAAGTTGATCGTAGGTAAATGTTATTTCCTTCTTGAATTCGGGTGTCTTATTCAGTGCATTCACGATACTCTCGATATCATTATAAATATTAGGTTTTATCCGTGTTTTAGAACGGTCTAATAACGGGAGTATTTTGTAATAAACCCTGTTTTGTTCACTAGTGATTGTTTGCAAGGAACAAGGATATTGAAACTCTGCTAATCCTACAGCCCAGGTACCTTCTAAATGAATTGAACGGGGTAATTGTGTAACGAAATGGGATGTTTTATTTTCGGGAAAATAAGACATTGAACTATTGCTCAGAAGCGTAACGTAAAAGTTGTCAGTCATTTTTTTAAAACTTCGCTCTCGGCAATCCAGCTAGAGAATTTTTCGGGATAACCAACCCACGATACGTACAATTCGCGTCTGCCATTCCTCACTCTCTTTTTCAGTATTTTATCTATTTTGAAAATATCGTTTTCACTATAACTGATTTTCTGTATTTCAGGTTCATAAAAAATTCCTTCAATCATTTCCCCCATTAAATCGCAAATTTTGTAAACAACAGGGGTTCTTTCGACAACTTGCGCAATTTTGAATACTTCAACCGTCCAGTTATTTTCGTAACCTTTCTCGAAAATATGTTTGTATTTTGAGATACGCACATAATCACCCTTCTTGTATTTTGGTTTCTTAGTTTTTGTTTTCTCATACTCCCCATGGGTATTTTTATATACTTGTAGAATAGTATCGGCATTAACATCCTCGGGAGCCATTTTTATAGTTCTATGAGTGCTCTTGTTATAAGAAGCGACAAGATCGTTTAAAACATCTATATAACGATGTGAATTTGCATAAGTAAAATATTTGAACATTTTCGATTTAATTGTTCTGTTAAACCGCTCGATCACTGCTGCTTTAACCTGAGGATTCGTAGCAACGAAATGATTGATATTATATTGTTTCCACACTGCATGTTTTATAAATTTTCCTAAAAACTCTTTACCTGCATCAGTTTTTATATTTATTGGAATTCTATCGGACTCTGTGAAAATATCAATGAAACTTTCAGCAACGTTTTTAGCTGATTTTGATTTCAACGGTTTAACCCATGCATATTTACTGAAAACATCCATAACAGTCAGTAAATATTGATACCCGTCATTGAATTCGGCTAATGATTTCAAATCTACCAAATCAGCCTCGAATAAGTCATCAATATTATTCACTTTGTACTTATTCATAGGAAAATTTTATCTGACATTTTTATGAAGCGTGTATGTTTCCTGCCCCTGTAACCATTCTTCGATATCCCGTGATGTGAATTTTCTACGTAAACTTTTTTGCAGCTTTTGAACGCCTGCGAAACTCGAAGGATGTTTAACATCATAATAAAGAGAATTCATGATTATTTATGGATATACATAGGAATCCCACACAAGTTTTTTCTTTTTCCTACGTGTATTATTAGGAGTTGAAGTATCTGTAATTTTATCTGCGTCAAAGTGTACCGACTCATCTATTTCTTTGAGGGTTTTATTCAAGCGATCTATAGGTGTCTCTTCTTCGCCAACTCTCCTCTTTATAGTGTTGTAATAATTTGATTTCGCAAAATTGTCGAGTGTTTTGCTCAAAGCATTGTAGGACTTGTCTAAGCCCTCATCCGATCTATTTCGCAGTATCTGTTTGTATTTTACGTTACCTATTAGTTCTAAGGGAATATTAATATTCTTTAAAGCGTCAACATAATGTTGCCATTCATACGCTTCGGCTTGTTTACGAGGTCTAACCGTGTCATTTATCAGATCGATAATATTCGCTCCGTGTAACAATTTCCCATTTATAGTAACTACACCTGTTTTATCCCAAGTTATCAAATCTGTATTTTTCAGCATATTTATCAACAATTTCGCTTTATTGTGTAACGTTTTAGGAACAGTCTGTAATACATCATCTACGATGGCATCTTTCGAATTGTTAGATGTATTGTTTTCAGTAATTATAGGTATCTTTAAAGGAATTCTATCTGTCTGCGTAAAATGTAGATATCTTTGAAGCACTTGCTGGTATTTTTTCCATTTCTCCTCGTCACAATTCAATATAACAATCATCTCACTATCTAACTTTGACGCGGGCTCCGAAGGTTTGCTGTTATTTTTCATTCTGCTAAATATTTCATGATCGATAACAACCATTTTCTTTGTGTGATCCATAGTTATTTTATATTACGAGAATAAAGCTTGAAGTGCCCCCGTTAGTAAAGGAGTTAATATCAGAGGTAGTAAAGCGCCGCCTCTCTGAAGTAATATTTTCTTCTTCTGTTTGAAATTACGTTTATCTGTTAAATTTCTCAATGTTTTTTTATGTTTTCGAAGTTTTGATTTCTGCGCTGTGTTCAAAGGGACGTTACCTCGCAGAATATTATGAACGCATTCACAAATACTATTTATAACGGCTGTATCAGGGTTGTTCAAAACTGCCTCACGTTGTTTAGGTGACGAGTTCGCTAGAAATCGAAGCACCTCTTTATTAGATTTGATCAGACGACTCATCAACGAATGAGTTAATATTATTTAAAGTTAAACTATTTATACCCTACTTAGGTTGGTAGATAATACAAGGTTGTTCGTTTGGAAGTATATTCGTGCGAACACGAAAATTTTCAGGTGTTGATTGTTTCAAATCTATCAGAATGTAACCGTGAGGTTTAGACGTTGCATCATTATAAGCTTCCTGAATGAATTTTGTATTTTCAGGATAAAGTTGACGGGCCAAATGCATTATTTGAGCTTTATCTCGGGGGTTTTTGAAATATACTATATAGTTTGCGTTCAAAGAAATATCTCTCTGACCTCTACCCTGATGAAATAAATTTTGCGTTATGAAAATTACGCTTAAATTTCTGTGATGGCATCCTTTTGTAAATATATTCACAATTTCTTTATTTGTCTCAGTCATCATATCATCTATTACGATTAAACTATTCTGACTACCATCATAATCTTTCAAACACGGTAGACCTTGTTTATATTTTATATGAAAAGTTTTTTCCTCTTCAAAAGTTGGTTGCCATTCATCGTAATAATATACGATATTAACTATTGGTTTATCACATATGTAACTTAGGTTTTCTAAAAATTTATAGGTGAACACTGTTTTCCCCGAGAATGAGGGACCAGCTATAATGCAAGTAAAGGGGTGTTTAAATTTCAATTCCATTTTTATGGATAATTTAGTGTTTCGATCTAGGAGGTTTGTAATGAACTGAATAAATTTTCTGATTAAGTTAATTTTTATATAATACATTTAATCATATTTATATACAATAATATAACTACCAACTAACACTATCCAATACAATATTCTCAATATTGTAATAATATTTCACAAGTAATTCATACATATAGGGTGAGTCATTGTAACTCAATTTTATGAATTCAGCACAATTTTGTATATCGATTACACGTAAATGTTGCTTACGCATTTCAGTGAGAATGAAATCTGCGAAATAATCAATTTTGCAATACCTGGTAATAACATCGTCACTTTCAATTTTTTTCTTCCATCTTCCGTACAAAGAGATTCATGCATGCTGCAAAAGTTTTTAAAGAATCAACAGCCAAAAATAGTTTTACTTTCCTTGAATATCAACACGTTGTTACATGTAGAAACCACCCCCCACCACTGGCGCGCCGGAATTCTATGAAATCACACGATTTTGTAAAGACCAGCCCACCCAGACGTTGAATAACTCAGCGACGGGTTTCTTTTGTAAAGAGATATTCGCGTCAACCTTTTGTGTGTGTTTTCTTAGAAATACCTGCCCATGTCGAATAACTAATGCCAGGGTTGGATTTCTTACGAATTACGAATTTGTGAAGAAAAATTCAATTCTCACGACCCTCAATCATTAGTTAATACGGTCCTGCCCTAACACCTGCCCAAACAATAGAAACAATAGGAACAAAAGACCTGCCACCCGCTTTTGTGAAGAGATATTCGCGTCAACCTTTTGTGTGTGTGTTTTCTTAGAAATATTACACACGTCGAATAACTAATGTCAGGGCTGGATTTCTCACGATTTACGAATTTTGGTCTAAATTTGTAAAAAATATTCAATTCTCACGACCCTCAATCATTAGTTAATACGGTCCTGCCCGAACACCTGCCCAAACAATAGAAACACCTGGTCTAACAAAAGACTGCACATAACAATAGACCGGCCATGATTTATGACCTTGAGCTGTCATGTATAACAATAGAATTCCTGGAACTGTCATCATCAATCAATTTTAATGGCTTCAAGTGCCGGGTTTCTACTTCTGATCGAGTCGTCCCACTTCTCATTTTCTTCGTCTTATCATTTTCTACAATTAGTCTATTAACACCATCACGTTTACTCTGATAGTTTCATTTTTATAAGCAAAAAACTAAAAAAAATGCAATTTTTTGCATAAAATTGTTAATAACAAAGTTATAAATAATAAAGTCGAGTGAAAAACATATCACTATATCATATGGAACTATTTTACAAACAATGGCGCAGCTGGTTTTCTTCTAAGACTTTTTACATGGAAAAATCTCTGTAGCTTGACCTATATATATATATATATATATATATATATATATATATATATATATATATATATATATATATATATATATATATATATATATATATATATTATATCCGAATTAGTATATATTGTGATAAAGAATCAGTGAATAGCAGGAAAGCCAGGCTTTAGTCATACAAGCCTGTGTGCATCTTATAATGTACCTACACTTGACGAAACATTACAAATACAACACACACCTCAGTAAACGACATAATCGAACAACAAATATCAACATTCTATTCAACGTCGTAGGTATCTGCACGTTTTAAAAAACAATCAAGAATATGTGGTGATTTACTATCACAATAATGCTATCCATTCACATCGACTTTTCTAGTAAAAAAGCAAAAAGTAGTACATCCCATCGTACATCCCATTTAATTTGTGTCTATCTGTCTCCTCTTATTTATCGCGTTATCAGTTGTGCTTTTAGTCACAACTTGCAAAAACCATCTATTATAATATTTCTTTTCCGTGAAATTCAACGTCAACATAACCAATTCTATGTCCTTCATCTGCCAAATGTTGAGCTAGTGCACAAGTACCTATTCACTTTCGCTTTTAAGTACTTAACTGTTTTGCAACCACTTTTGTCTGACCATATTCTCGATGGTATCCACCATGAAGTCCCTATGGTATTGCTCGGCACCATTAAAATTTGGGGTATTATTTGGGTCATTTGCTACCTTTCCACCCAGGATCCAGACCCTGGTTCCTAAGACTTACGGTTAAGGATTTTTTCTCAAATTAACCAAAATCCTGTCTTTAGACCCTCATAAGTTTTTTATTAATTCCTGCAAAAAGCACCATTTTAGCAAATGAATATTCTGTAATGTGTGCTTCTTTAAATAGTTAATAGTCTTCATTACAACTGAGAGTACCAAAGACACATACGAGGATAGTAGAAGTGATTGAACCAAAGCCATTAAAATTGATTGATGATGACAGTTCCAGGAATTCTATTGTTATGCAGCCTATTGTTATGTGCAGATGTGCGGTCTATTGTTATGCCAGATGTTCCTATTGTTTGGGGCGGTCTATTGTTCCTATTGTTTGGGCCGGTCTATTGTTCCTATTGTTTGGGGCAGGTGTGCGGTGCAGTCTTTTGTTACTATTGTTAGACCAGCTCTTTTGTTAGGGCAGGTGTTAGGGGCAGGACCGTATTAACTAATGATTGAGGGTCGTGAGAATTGAATATTTTTTACAAATTTAGACCAAAATTCGTAAGAAATCCACCCCTGACATTAGTTGTTCAACGTGGGTAATATTTCTAAGAAAACACACAAAAGGTTGACGCGAATATCTCTTCACAAAAACGGATGGCAGGTCTTTTGTTCCTATTGTCAGACCAGGTGTTCGGGACAGGACCAGTAACGCAAAATTTATTTCATCAGGGTAGAGGTCAGAGAGATATTTCTTTGAACGCAAACTATATAGTATATTTCAAAAACCCCCGAGATAAAGCTCAAATAATGCATTTGGCCCGTCAACTTTATCCTGAAAATACAAAATTCATCCAGGAAGCTTATAATGATGCAACGTCTAAACCTCACGGTTACATTCTGATAGATTTGAAACAATCAAGACCTGAAAATTTTCGTGTTCGCACGAATATACTTCCAAACGAACAACCTTGTATTATCTACCAACCTAAGTAGGATATAAATAGTTTAACTTTGAATAATATTAACTCATTCGTTGATGATGAGTCGTCTGATCAAATCTAATAAAGAGGTGCTTCGATTTCTAGCGAACTCGTCACCTAAACAACGTAAGGCAATTTTGAAAAACGCTGATACAGCCGTTATAAATAGTATTTGTGAATGCGTTCATAATATTCTGCGAGGTAACGTCCCTTTGAACACAGCGCAGAAATCAAAACTTCGAAAACATAAAAAAACATTGAGAAATTTAACAGATAAACGTAATTTCAAACAGAAGAAGAAAATATTACTTCAGAGAGGCGGCGCTTTACTACCTCTGATATTAACTCCTTTATTAACGGGGGCACTTCAAGCTTTATTCTCGTAATATAAAATAACTATGGATCACACAAAGAAAATGGTTGTTATCGATCATGAAATATTTAGCAGAATGAAAAATAATAGCAATGCATCCAAACCTTCGGAGCCCGCGTCACAGTTAGATAGTGAGATGATTGTTATATTGAATTGTGATATACCCGACGAGGAGAAATGGAAAAAATACCAGCAAGTGCTTCAAAGGTATCTACATTTTACGCAGACAGATAGAATTCCTTTAAAGATACCTATAATTACTGAAAACAATACATCTAACAATTCGAAAGATGCCATCGTAGATGATGTATTGTAGACTGTTCCTAAAACGTTTCACAATAAAGCGAAATTGCTGATAAATATGCTGAAAAATACAGATTTGATAACTTGGGATAAAACAGGTGTAGTTACTATAAATGGGAAATTGTTACACGGAGCGAATATTATCGATCTGATAAATGACACGGTTAGACCTCGTAAACAAGCTGAAGCGTATGAATGGCAACATTATGTTGACGCTTTAAAAAATATTAATATTTCCTTAGAACTAATAGGTAACGTAAAATACAAACAGATACTGCGAAATAGATCGGATGAGGGCTTAGACAAGTCCTACAATGCTTTGAGCAAAACACTCGACAATTTTACGAAATCAAATTATTACAACACTATAAAGAGCAAGAGGAGAGTTGGCGAAGAAGAGACACCTATAGATCGCTTGAATAAAACCCTCAAAGAAATAGATGAGCCGGTACACTTTGACGCAGATAAAATTACAGATACTTCAACTCCTAATAATACACGTAGGAAAAAGAAAAAACTTGTGTGGGATTCCTATGTATATCCATAAATAATCATGAATTCTCTTCATTATGATGTTAAACATCCTTCGAGTTTCGCAGGCGTTCAAAAGCTGCAAAAAAGTTTACGTGGAAAATTCACATCACGGGATATCGAAGAATGGTTACAGGGGCAGGAGACATACACACTTCATAAAAATGCCAGAAAAAATTTTCCTATGAATAAGTACAAAGTGAATAATATTGATGACTTATTCGAGGCTGATTTGGTAGATTTGAAATCATTAGCCGAATTCAATGACGGATATCAATATTTACTGACTGTTATAGATGTTTTCAGTAAATATGCATGGGTTAAACCGTTGAAATCAAAATCAGCTAAAAACGTTGCTGAAAGTTTCATTGATATTTTCACAGAGTCCGATAGAATTCCAATAAATATGAAAACTGATGCAGGTAAAGAGTTTTTAGGAAAATTTATAAAACATGCAGTGTGGAAACAATATAATATCAATCATTTCGTTGCTACGAATCCTCAGGTTAAAGCAGCAGTGATCGAGTGGTTTAACAGAACAATTAAATCGAAAATGTTCAAATATTTTACTTATGCAAATTCACATCGTTATATAGATGTTTTAAACGATCTTGTCGCTTCTTATAACAAGAGCACTCATAGAACTATAAAAATGGCTCCCGAGGATGTTAATGCCGATAATATTCTACAAGTATATAAAAATACCCATGGGGAATATGAGAAAACAAAAACTAAGAAACCAAAATACAAGAAGGGTGATTATGTGCGTATCTCAAAATACAAACATATTTTCGAGAAAGGTTACGAAAATAACTGCTAAATGATTGAAGGAATTTTTTATGAACCTGAAATACAGAAAATCAGTTATAGTGAAAACGACATTTTCAAAATAGATAAAATACTGAAAAAGAGAGCGAGGAATGGCAGACGCGAATTGTACGTATCGTGGGTTGGTTATTCCGAAAAATTCTCTAGCTGGGTTGCCGAGAGCGAAGTTTTAAAAAAATGACTGACGACTTTTACGTTACGCTTCTGAGCAATAGTTCAATGTCTTATTTTCCCGAAAATAAAACATCCCATTTCGTTACACAATTACCCCGTTCAATTCATTTAGAAGGTACCTGGGCTGTAGGATTAGCAGAGTTTCAATATCCTTGTTCCTTGCAAACAATCACTAGTGAACAAAACAGGGTTTATTACAAAATACTCCCGTTATTAGACCGCTGTAAAACGCGGATAAAACCTAATATTTATAATGATATCGAGAGTATCGTGAATGCACTGAATAAGACACCCAAATTCAAGAAGGAAATAACATTTACCTACGATCAACTTACTAAAGAAGTACTGGTTAATCTCACCGGATCGAAACTGACGTGCCTATCATTTTCACCAAAATTAGCTTTGCAGTTGGGATTCAAACCTGAACAGGACTTGTGCAAAAGCAAGCAGAGTATTCACCCTGCTAATGTATTACTAGGATTACCCAGTCAGATGTTTGTTTACTGTGATCTTATTGAACCACAATACGTTGGAGATTATTCTACGAAATTATTGAGAAACGTACCCATCGATAATTCAAATTATACTTACGGTGCATCCAAAGCAAAAATATTCGATTCCATTCATTATGTACCACTACTAAAAAGGGAATTTGAAAACATCGAATTCGACATAAGATCTGAAACCGGAGAGAGTATACCTTTCATGTATGGAACTTCTAGTATTAAATTACATTTTAAGAGAATTGATTTGTAATAATTCAAAACATATTTGTATAATAAAAATGTGAACAGTAAATTGCTAGTTGTTTATTCTAGTATATAAGTACGTATATATGTAAAAAATCTTTATTAGCCATTGAACGTTTCAAGTACACGGTACTATTAATATTGAAATTATGCGTTCATTAAGTGGTGGTGGCAATTGCCCTTATCACGAATATTATCTGCATCAGGCGGGGAGCGGTATTGGGTCGATATACAGAGGTCAATATTATCAGAAAGGGCATGGATTAGGAAGTTTTTTCAAAGGATTATGGCGGATGGCATTTCCTCTAATCAAATCTGGTACAAAGGCCGTCGGTAAAGAAGTACTTAAGAGCGGTAGCGACTTTTTGAATGATGTAATTGCTGATAAACCTATTAGAGATTCGTTGAAAAACAGGTTCGAGGAGACAACTAAAAATATCGGCCATAAAATGGTTAAAAAAATGGAATCTATGAGTGGAGATGGTATAAAAAACGATAATCGTAAAAGAAAAAGCCATTCAAAGTCCACAATCAAACGAGACAAGTCGCGAGCCAAACGCATCAGACAAGATATTTTCAGCTGAAATGGCTTATCTACATAATAATTCGTGTGAATGTGTAAAATCTGAATTAGATTTATTTTCTATTCCACCAACTCAAACGAGCATAGAAAAAGGCCACTACATACACTTCAAACCTATCTCAGTTCTTAACGATGAATCACCTGATAGAATTTATCATCAGTGGATTAACGGACGAGTATATTGATTTATCGCATACTCTCCTATATATACGTTTGAGGATTATGAAAGAAGATAATTCAAAACTTAAAGATACAGACATTATAGCACCTGTAAATAATACTTTACACTCGATATTCAACCAGGTTGATGTGTATCTGAACCAAAAATTGGTATCACCGCCGAATAATACATATGGTTACAGATCGTACATTGAAACTCTCTTGAGTTATGGATCGAACGCTAAAGAGTCGCATCTTACTGCGGGATTATGGTACCCCGATACACCTCTCAAAATGCAATCAACGGGTGCCGACAATGTAGGCTTTCATCAAAGAAAGTATTTCACGGAGGGAAGTAAGGAAGTTGACTTAATAGGCAAAGTACATGGACACCTTTTCAATCAAGAAAATTTTTTAATGGGTGGTGTGGAACTACGTCTCAAATTTGTTAGAGCTAGAAACAGTTTTAGTTTAATATCGGCCGCAAATCTGAAAGGAAAGATAGAAATCGTCGAAGCCAGTTTATTGGTCCGGAGAGTGAAAATATCACCCACAGTTTTATTGGCTCATAATAAAGCTTTAGATGTAACAACCGCAAAATACCCAATAACTAGAGTTGATGTCAAAGTTCTAACGATTCCCCCCGGACTGCAGAGTAAATCTTTAGATAATATATATATAGGTCAATTACCTAAAAGAAGTGTTCTTGGATTCGTTTCTAATAAAAGTTTCAACGGTTCTTTCGATAGCAACCCGTTTGATTTCAAACATTACTCTGTAAATTATCTATCACTTTATATAGACGGCGAGCAAATCCCATCAAAACCTCTACAACCTAATTTTGAAAGCGGTTTGTTCATTAGATCGTATCAAAGTCTCTTTTCTGGAACGGGTATTCATTTTTCTAATGAGGGTAATCATATTTCACGAGAAGACTATTCCGGAGGTAATTTTCTCACAGCTTTCGATTTAACTCCCGATATGTCCGCTAATTCGACAACGCACTGGAACCTTATAAGGAATGGTAGCCTGCGAATAGAAGTTAGTTTCAACGAAGCTTTGACAGAGACTGTTAATCTGATATTGTATGCAGAGTTTGATAATATCATCGAAATTGATAAAAATCGTAACGTAGTTGTGGATTACGGAAGTTAAAAAATGACTGCAGTGTTTATCGATATACAAGGATTTTATTTTTAAAAAAAATTCGTCGTAAAAGAGTTGGCTATCCTTTCGTTAAATGAGAATGATGTACAACATTGTTTATTTAAACCTGTATGTGACTGGGATTCCTTAACCTCATCATGCTGCAAAACTAATAGATGGCTGGAAAATAATCATCATGGTCTCTGCTGGGAAGGTGGTTCTGTGTCAAATACAGAATTTAATAATTTAATTGACAGTGTGTGCACCGAGTACGGAGTAATTTTTGTTAAAGGTCCCGAGAAAAAGGATATTATATCAGAAATAACGCACGCGCGTAACATTATAATCGAAGATTTGGAGAACCTTGGTTGTCCGACCCTCCCATATTTATCCGAAAAATATCAACGCAAACAATGTGGTTCACATAAAAAACACGAACACTTGTGCTCTCTGAGAAACGTGTACAATTTAAAAAATTGGTATCAGAATGAATTCATTGGAATTGGCCCAAATACTGGATGTGATAGCTCCCCGAACCAATCATGTTGGGATTTATGCTATTGATCAGTTACCTATTTTTGTTAGTAAACCATCTGTAATAATAATTAATGAGGATACTTCAAACATGCCTGGAAGTCATTGGGTGGCGTTATACATTGACGAATATGGTTCATGCAGTTATTTCGATAGTTACGGCAGACCACCTAAATTATTAATCAAGAGAAATTCTAAATATGGAATATGAATTCGTTTATTCTTCAGAGTGTTGATTCTTTAGTGTGTGGCCAATATTGTTTGTTATTTTTATGTTTCATGTTGAATGGTTACTGCTTACATGATTTTTTAGAATATTTCACTCTAGAATTAGGAAGAAATGATGACACTGTCTCGAGATTGTATTATTTTTTGAAGTATAAAATAAAAAACTCTTTTTAAATATATGTATAATTTTATTTGATTCTGTTTAACACTGTATAAAAAATATATATAATAAACAAAAAACAAAATGTATAAAATAAAACTTTTTAAATATATGTATAAATTCTGTTCAACACTGTATAAAAATATATAATAAAAAAACAAAATGTATAATTTCATTTGATTCAACAATAACATTGTATAAAAATATATAATAAACAAAAACAGTATAAATAAACATCAATTCATAACTACTCTTTTAATTTATTACAAAATATATAAAAGTAACAATAAAAAATCATAACTACGCTTTTAATTGATTTAAAAACGTAACAATAAACAATATTCATGACTACTCTTTTTAAGAAAATTAAACGTATAACAATACATTACATGACTAGAACTACTATTTCGAAAAAATGTACAGAATAAATATTTATTAAAATTAAATAACTTTCTATATATATATATATATATATATATATATATATATATATATATATATATATATATATATATATCTCAAAACTTTAAAACATACGGTACGCTATCGAAACTCTCCGGTAATCGTCGTCTTTTATTAAACTGTACAGAATATTTCTTTGATTCTGGCTTCGATACTATCTGATAATTTCGATAGCGTACAATCTTCCTATCATTAAGAGTTGTTATACTATGCGCCTCACCCAATACTAGAGATTTCATAGTCTCAAAATTAATCAGTGTTGTGCATTCTTGTAGTTGAGGTGTGATACCCTTAACTTTACAAACAGTCTTTGTCCTGTTTTGTATCAGGGCAGAACACTTTGAAACTATATGATTTTAGGGCCTGAACTTATGAAATCTGTAATGTAAGGCATTTTTACCGTATGATTCCAACTCATTGGTCATCATGCCCAAAAAATCTCCAGTTTCAGGTAACCATTCACCCGGTTTTCCTTCGTTACAAAAATAGAATCTGTATCAAAATAAATAACCCTTTGCCCCAATTTTCTCCAAATATTCATACAACACGAGCCTCGCACTTGCTGTTGTGTACGCGGCAATCGCTACATTCACAGTTTTCAACGGTGAAATAGCTTCGTCGACATAATCCCAATTTACTACAATAGATTCGTCATCTATGAATAAAATGGATTTGCTTTTCTTCGCGGGATCTACAATTAGTTTAAAAAGTTCTTCAGGATTAAAAATAATTGAAGTTTGGGGTAGATTTTCCCTCTGACCGAATTTACCCCAAAAACTGTTTAGCATTAATTTAGCAAGATATCTGAAACCCAAATTTTTCGCAATATTATCTTTATCTAATTTTATCCCCTCCCTTTGAAAATATTCTTCTATATAATTAATTTTATCCTGTTCGTTACAACAATTAGATGGCCAACCGCTATTTTCCTGCTTTAATTTCAAAAATTGATTAACATATTCTGTGAATAACCCACCCTCTTTACTTTCCGTATTATATTGTGTAACTTCAAATATTTTTATTACTGTATAATTTAGTTCGATTGCCTTGCGTAACTCATCAGCAACATACGTTCCGATAAACGAGCGTTCTTCGTCCGTATGAAGACACTCGTCTTGCTGGAGATTTTCAACGCACGTACGACACAGTGGAAACATAAGTTTACCGTTACATCTGTAGGGAAGCACGGGATGATACAGGTTTTGTGGAGGTAGAACTAAACACTTTACAAGACCTTCTACCTTATTCAAATCTATATCTAAACATTCGTCACCTATATGGACCTTGGGATGTCCAATAGGACATTTTTTATATTTATTTACAAAGGGGTACAGCGAACAAACATCATAATAATGAATTTCTTCATCCTCATCAGTATTGACGCTGTGATGTAACCTAACAGCGTTAGTTCTACCTCCAAAAAATGCGTCCCGGGGGTTCAAGGGATTTTTATATTGCTCATAGTGTCTGTCCAAATTAGCTTTCATACCCGGATTACTTTTCAAAAACTCGTTAAATTCACATTCCCATATAGTAACGAGATTATATCCAAGTGAACGAATTTTACGTTGTTTGGCTATTGTAGATTCATATTTTTGAAAACATTTGTTCTTTCTTTTTGTTATCGCGACCTAACTCAATAGTGGTGTGTTTAAACACTTTCTACACCCGTGGAAATAGCACCCGTTATACTCAAGAACAGTTTTTGTGGATTCTATATAGCCATCAACCAAACCAAAATTCCTTCAGGTAATCTCATTTCTCTACCCGAACCTGCATGCTGTATATTGGTATTCAAAACACCCTGCATATACAACATCCATTTCAAAGCTCCCATAGATGAATTATCTTTCATTCTATAACCCTTAGGGGGTATTATGCCTATGGTATTCTTTTTGAGGAATTTCCGTCTATATACTTGATTACATGCACCAGCTATTGTAATACTTTCTAAAAAGGGATCTAAATCTGTGGACGATATAAAAGTATCTCTGAATTTCAAACAAGCTTTTCTCAAAATATCCACATCTGAAACACAATATTTTTGTATTTCTGTTTCCATATTAAAAATAAAATTTGAATTTACCATTTCATTATACCAAACAAAAAATTTTTCGCGGTCAGTAGTGTTCATCGCGTCAGGTGCATAAAATTCGTAATTTGGAAGAGGACCGGTATAATTTTGATTCGCTAATGTATTGAAAAAATGGGGGAAATATCCTTTGACACCTTCAAATCCAAAAGTTGCAGGCAGTTTCGATAGAGGTAAAGGCATGAAATTTAACGAATCTATAAGTTTAATGTTATTACATTTTATCGACATTAATTTGGTACCGTTGCTTATAATTTTAGGATTCCATGCTTTGACATTCTTCATAATAGCCCTTAAAACAAACAAACTATCGTAACCCTTACTGTTGTGCGCTATACAAAAAATGTTATGTTTTCTGAATGACGACGACACATACTTTAGAAATTCTTCCACGGGATTTTCTTTAAATATATGCTGACGTGTCCCGCACGTTTGACAACATTGCGATATATCATCGTTATTCAGACATACATTACAAATATTCTGTGCAACGCACAAATTAGGTAAATGCTCGAAATGACCTTTTTCATTAGGGGTGTCTTGTGTGCATTCGAAATCGTAAAATATATAAACAAACTTTTTATTTTTTTCAATGTTTGGACAGACACTCATGAAACAATCATGTCTAATTGGTTTTTCACAGTCGCAAGTTGAGCAGTATATATAACCGCATTTGTGTACCCTTTTACTCTTCCAAACAGATTTATGACATGATAGACACCTCTTCAATTGTGAGCATAAAGACTTTTTATGATTCTCGAAACAAATTCTACCTCTAAAATCGCGGTTACAAGCGTCGCATACAATGGAATCTACCTTTTCGTCACATAACGGCCACGAATGACAACAGGAGCACCTGAACGGACAGTTTGTATGCGTCATAAAATTAGAGTATCCTTTTCTACACAATTCACAAAAGAATTGTGTTGAAAAGGCACCCGTCAACGATTTAATAACGTTATAATGACCGTTCTCTAAATATAAATTTAAAGTTGTTCGTTTATGGTCACGCGGCCCCTCGTAACAGGTAGTGGATCCGTCTCGCGAATTATATACGATAATTGAATAATTCACTAAATAATTAAAAAAATTAAATAATAAGAAAACAACTTGTCTAAAAACCACAAAATGAAAATAACTTTTTATTCGACTAGTTTCGCCTGTTACAGCATTATCAAGACTGAATACATGATATTGATAATGCTGTAACAGGCGAAACTAGTCGAATAAAAAGTTATTTTCATTTTGTGGTTTTTAGACAAGTTGTTTTCTTATTATTTAATTTTTTTAATATAAATATGAACTACCACAGAGTTGATTCATCGTCCATCGAATTTATTTCACTAAATAATTTTGAAATAAATCAATATGCTCATAATTACAAGCTGTATATCTGTCAATGCCTACATTACCGCATAGTATAAGCGCTCTATTATCTAATATATCTTTACTCCTGAGCATTAGTTCTACTTGTTTAGGCCCCTCTGTTTTGAAAACAATTGCTAGAACTAATGCCCTAGCGAAGCACATATTATCGTTTGCATATGGTGTAATTATGAAACTATATTTTTTTACGGAACGATAGTCCTCCGCTGACTCACCTGTTAAGTTGATGTTCCCGCTTCCACTCGGTAGAGAAATTCTAGTTATGGATAGTGTTAACAAGTCCTTAGTGAAAAAGCTTTCATTACTCTGTAAAACTTTTGTTAACACATCCATAACAACCGTTGCATCGTATTGCTCAGCCTTCCTTAGAGAAATACCGATTGGCCGTTCAGGTATATTGGCATTATCGATCTTTAGACCTACATAATCGCCTGGGGCGCAATCTTCTAAACCTCTCCGTAACAGTTCCTTAATTACGTTCTGAAAATAAAACAAAATTATGCAAATGTATATAGATTATTGAAAAATATTTTTACCTCTAGCCATTCATTGGGGTTATCTCCAACTTGATCATCGTTTATGGTGAAATCTATCACCCGGGCTATAGAATTGAATTTTTTATAAAATTTGGAACTGGTACTGACTAGGTTTATGTAGTTACGGCTGACATCTAAGGAAGGCTGGAAAATATGTTATTAGCAAGATTCAATAAATAAAATATTTCAACGAACCTGTTTCTCTAACTGTGAATATTCGGGTAATCCAGAACCTGTTTCGTGTAGCGGCGCCTGAAATAATATTCAACATTTAGTATTTGTCAAAATATAATCTGATATTTACAAATAATAAATTTAACGCACCATATGAATATATCCAGATGTCGACGGTTGAGCAACTATATTCTCTTGCGAAGACATCTACAAAAATAAATAAAGAGTCAGAAAATACGAAAAATACAATAAAAATATTTCAACGAACCTGGTTCTCTAACAAGACGTCCGTATATTCGGGAAATCCTTGGTGTTGATCATACTGAAATAATATTAAACATTCAGTATTGTTTCAAAATATAATCTGATATTTACAAATAATAAATTAAAACCCACCATATTAAAATATCCTGCTGCCGACGACTGCGCAGGTAAATTCCCTTGCGACGACATCTGCAAATATAGAGTTTAGAAAATACGAAAATTTCAATAAAAATATTTCAACGAACATGGTTCTCCAGCAAGGCGTTCGTATATTCGGGAAATCCTTGGTGTTGATCATACTGTAATAATATTAAACATTCAGTATTGTTTCAAAATATAATCTGATATTTACAAATAATAAAATTAAGAACGTACCATATTAAAATATCCTGATGTCGACGGCTGCGCAGATAAATTCCCTTGCGAAGACATCTGCAAAAATAGAGTCAGAAAATACGAAAAATACAATAAAAATATTTCAACGAACCTGGTTCTCTAACAAGGCGTCCGTATATTCGGGAAATCCTTGGTGTTGATCATACTGTAATAATATTAAACATTCAGTATTGTTTCAAAATATAATCTGATATTTATAAATAATAAATTTAACGTACCATATTAAAATATCCTGATGTCGACGGCTCTAATATATCCACTTGTGAAGACATCTACAAAAATAGAGTCAAAAAATACGAAAGTAAGTAATATATTAATACTTACCAATTCAGGGCGAGCGGCTAGGCACAGTTCATTATACTCATCTAAATTTACTGATGAGTTCTCTAAAACAACTTTTTCATTAACAATATCAATTACGATATCGAGTAATTCAGCTGTTCTGAATTGCCCCTGCTTAAACATATTCATGATCATGTCCAGAGACAGGGATCTTAAAAAACCGGCAAACATATTCGACGACATTACGCACAATGAAACTGTTCAACAACTATAAAAGAAGTAAACTAAACTCTTCCGAGTTTGTTAAGGTTAATATAGAAACTACCCCCACCACTGGCGCGCCGGAATTCTATGAAATCACACGATTTTCTAAGAACAGTCCCCTCACGTTGAATAACTCAGCGACGGGTTTCTTTTGTGAAGAGATATTCGCTTCAACCTTTTGTTTGTGTTTTCTTAGAAATATTACCACACACGTTGAATAACTAATGTCAGGGCCGGGTTTCTTACGAATTTTGGTCTAAATTTGTGAAAAAAATTCAATTCTAACGACCATCAATCATTAGTTAATACGGTCCTGTCCCGAACACCTGGTCTGACAATAGGAACAAAAGACCTGCCATCCGTTTTTGTGAAGAGATATTCGCGTCAACCTTTTGTGTGTTTTCTTAGAAATATAACCCACGTTGAATAACTAATGTCAGGGGTGGATTTCATACGATTTACGAATTTTGGTCTAAATTTGTAAAAAATATTCAATTCTCACGACCCTCAATCATTAGTTAATACGGTCCTGCCCCTAACACCTGCCCTAACAAAAGAGCTGGTCTAACAATAGTAACAAAAGACTGCACCGCACACCTGCCCCAAACAATAGGAACAATAGACCGGCCCAAACAATAGGAACAATAGATCGGCCCAAACAATAGGAACATCTGGCATAACAATAGACCGCACACCTGCACATAACAATAGGCTGCATAACAATAGAATTCCTGGAACTGTCATCATCAATCAATTTTAATGGCTTTGGTTCAATCACTTCTACTGAGGATTTTTATTCAACAAAATTATTGATTTTGTGAAAATAAAGCAACTTCAAAAGTCAATGTTGAAAAAATTAAAATAATTGAGAGCTTCACTCTCTTTCAAAAACTTCTGTACTTAATGACTTTTTTAACGGTATGCTACACATTGATAAAAAAAACATTTCTGCTTCAAATTAGGATTAAGTATTACTTCAGAAAGACGGAAATCGTTCGGAATGAGTGAGTAAAACAATTTTAATTTTTTGAACAAAAGTTTAATAATAATTTAATACCTACCTGGTCTCTTGTTACACATTTTGTTCGAAAAATTTCTGCTTCAACAAAAAAAATTTTTTTCGAACAAAATGTGTAACACGAAAGCAGTTAGGTATTAAATTATTGTTAAAAGTTTAACTTTTGTTCAGATAAACGATCATAAAATCACATTTTGTTCGAGCAAACAAATAACTAGCTACCGTAACGCTTGAAGTAAGAAAGATGTTGCGGGCGTGCATTAGGAACAAAGGAGAACAGTTCGAACAACATTTGTAACTAGAGAACAGTTAGATATTTTATTATTGTTAGTATTTAAACTTTTATTCAAATAAACGATCATAAATATAAAATATCACTTAGTTCGAACGATTTCCGTCTTTCTGAAGGAATATCGGCAATTTTAAGCAGCAATGTTCTTTTGTTGTCAATGTGTAGCATACCGTTAGAAAGGTCATTAAGTAGAGACGTTTTTGAAAGAAATTTAAGCTCTCAATTGTTGCTACTTTTTTCAACATTGATTTTCGAAGTTGATTTATTTTCACAAAATCACTAATTTTGTGGAATAAAAATACTCGTATGTGCCTTTGGTACTATCAGTTGTGATGAAAACTAAGTATTCATTATTTGAACAAGCATACGTTACAGAATATTTAATTTTTAAAAAAAAGATGCTTGTATAGGCACTAATAAAAAATTTACGAGGGTTTAATGGCGAGATATTGGATAATTTGAGAAAAAAAAATTTTGAAAATTTAAAAAAATTATATCTTTAACCGTGAGTTTTAGGACCCAGCGTCCAGAAGTGGAAAGGTAGCAAATAATCCCAACAATATTCCAAAAAATTTTGATGGTTCATGTGCCGAACACTAATATATACAACACATATGTAAATATATATATATATATATATATATATATATATATATATATATATATATATATATATATATATATTTAGTTATTTATTTATTTAAGACAAAAGGAATACAAGAGGTAAAAAATCCCAATACAGCATTCACAGTTTGACAATACATACCTACCATACAAAACTATATTAAATGAAAATTTTACTCATATATATATATATATATATATATATATATATATATATATATATATATATATATAGGGTTATTGGCGCTATACGGCACAGAATATTTTAATAGCCAGGCAGAATCACAAAAATAATTTCCAAATTCAGACTTCACGTCTTTTAAGAACATCAACAATTCAGTTTTTAGTTCCAGATCTTGTGTCAATACCTTTCCCTTGGACAGCCGTTTAACTTCTCTGCGATAAAGGATATTTAGATGGAGGGAACCAATGACTTCTCAAATTATTATTAACAGCCGAGTTGGCGAGGCATAATCTTCAATAGAGTTCACAACATCAAACACCTCAATCAGCACATCATTTAAATCAGAAGGAAAAACTTGGCTGGTAGAGCCTCTCTATAATCTCTATAAAGAAAGCAGTATTTCCATGAAATATTTTAGGCATTAGTTGTCATCACCTACAGCTAAATTGATTAGGTACATACCTACCTACCTTATTCTTTAGAGTCACTTGAAAATAAGATGCACAACCTGCGACTGTGTGCGTACATGCGTTGATTTTTTCTATTATACACATAATTTAATTTTTGTATCAGTAGGTAGTTCAATTGAAGTAGAATTAAATATGTCGGTTTTTTAAATCACTGACATAGTTTTATTATAGACCTTGGAGGATCACAACAATATTCTAAAGTTGAGATGAGCTGAAGGACGGCTTTCAATTTTTTACAATGATGAATGGGTATGCACTGCCGTATAAGTATGATTTGGCATCGTTGGACGTACTGAATTTTTTCAGAAATTTAACAAAAAACGATGTGACACAAGTTTTAAAACCACAGTTGTTCAAAACTGGGATATTATGCAGCTCCGTAACCGCAACCGAAACTATCGGTTATCCGAATAAAAATCTATCTGTATCTGTAACCGAATCCGGTATAGAAGTTTCGAATAATTTCGGATAGGGGCGGAAGTAAAATCACCTACCGATGTGTATTAGCATTTTTTCACTTTGAAAACCTGCTTATTAAAATGGGTGCTATTAGCAATGTTGGACCTAGGACCAAGATAGTTTTTCGTTTCATGACATTTATGATGCTTGGCACCAATATCATATATCTATATCTATATATACATATAGATTTATATATATATATATATATATATATATATATATATATATATATATATATATATATATAATATATATATATATATATATATATATAGATATATATATATATATATATATAATATATATATATATTATTATATCTATCTATCTATATATATATATATATATATATATATATATATATATATATATATATATATATATATATATACAATTGGTTCGAATTGGTTGGGGGTTGACCCCCCCCGGGGGGGAAAATAAATCTTGTTTACACGATAAAGGTCGCAATTTTGAAGAAATAGGGTTGAAAGTTTGTAAATAGGTAGTTTCGCATGATCTCTTGGATGGGATTGCTTTTGGTTCGAATTGGTTTGGGGAGTTGACCCCCTAGGGAAAGAAATAAATCTTGTTTACATGATAACGGTCGCAATTTTCGAAAAATAGGGTTAAAAGTTTGTAGGTAGGTATTTTCGAAAGATATCTTGGATGTGATTGGTTTTGGTTCGAATTGGTTGGGGGGTTGACCCCCCTGGGGAAAGAAATAAATCTTGTTCACATGATAAAGGGCGTAATTTTGTAGTTATAGAGTTGATAGTTTGTATCTAGGTAGTTTGTATGATATCCTGAATGGGATTGGTTTTGGTTCGAATTTGTTGGGGGGTTGACCCTCTGGGGAAAGAAATAAATCTTGTTTACATGATAAAGGTCGGAATTTTGGAGTAATAGGGTTAAAAGTTTGTAGGTAGGTATTTTCGGAAGATATCTTGGATGGGATTGGTTTTGGTTCGAATTTGTTGGGGGGTTGACCCCCTGGGGGAAGAAATAAATCTTGTTTACATGATGAAGGGGGTAATTCTGGAGCAAAAGAATTGAAAGTTTGTGAGTAGGTAGTTTCGTATGATATATTGAATGGGAATTGGTTGGGGGGTTGACCCGCCAGGGGTAAATCTTGTTTACACGATAGAAGGCGCAATTTTGGTACTATAGCGTTGAACCAAATTATTAGGGTAAGTCCAAACTTTTTTTCCGCAGTATATATATATATATATATATATATATATATATATATATATATATATATTATATATATATATATATATATATATATATATATATATATATATATATATACTTATATATATATATATATATATATATATATATATATATATATATATATATATATATATATTATATATATATTATAATATATATATATATATATATATATATATATATATATATTATATATATATATATATATATATATATATATATATATATATATATATATATATATATATATATATATATATATATATATATATATATATATATATATATATATATATATATATATATATATAGGGTTATTGGTGCTATTTTTTAATATAGCGCCAATGTATGATGAATTTGCATGTTTCCAAACTATCACTTTCTCTGGAGTAAATTTTCACCTGTATATAGCTTCATATTTCCACTCGAAACTAACATTGTTACGAAAAACTGAAAAAAACTTTCAAATCTCTCATATAACCCGTGTTCAAAGTTAGTTTTGAAGCGCCATGTTTTTATATTATCACCTAAGCTCCGCATCTATGTCAGATCCCAATAGAATCGTTCTATGGCAATCACTAGGATTATCAGGTCAACTCACTTTACCCTGATATAAAAAAAGCTTAGGTCAAGATTGATTATAGAAAGATAATAAAAAAGATGCATTGGTTTAGACTGTAATGATGAGATATTATATTCTTCTAGTTATACTCGTGTCATCGTGCACATCTTATCTATTAGAATGGCTTCGAGTCGTTTTAATTGATCGCACACCTGAAGTAGGCTATGTTTTCTTCGAACATATTAGACTATTGCATTTTTTTCTGATGTCTAATAGATATATAAGTTTGAATTTGAAAATCGACTTAATTAAATAGTTAACCGAGGTGATGTTAGCTCCCGGCCGGCCAGCTCCAAGCGTCACCTTTCCACCACGGTCATATTCATGGAGCTGGCCCTTTTGGGTTACTTATTCGAATGGAAAATTATGCACGATAAGTACTATCTTTTCTCTATGTAAAATTCTAGATTTCGTTTTTGGCCGTTCATGCACTGAGCCTAAAAAAAAATTATAAATATTGGTTCGTTCGCAATGATTATTTTTATTTTGTTTCATAGAGCTGGCCCTTCAAGGAGGTAATATTTGAAAAATAAATCTTGCCTAGATTGTAAGTTCTTTCTTCTAAGTAATCACCTCAGTTGTATTTGCGGCCGATTATTCCCAAAACGACAAAAAAATTATGAATAACTATTCGACCGCTGTGATTATTCATATTTCGGTTTATGGAGCTGGCCCTTTTGAATTCACATATCCGATCAGAAAAAATTACATGGAAAGAACTTTCTTTTCTCTATGTTAACATCTAATTTTGGTTAATTTGGCCGGGCATTATTTGATCAAAAAAAAATTATAAATATTCGTTCGACCACTATGATTATTCATATTTCGTTTCATGGAGCTGAATCTTTTGAATTCACATATCCGAATGGAAAATTTTGAAATGAAATGTACTTTATTTTCTTTATGTAAACATCTAATTTTGGTTCTTGACCGGGCATTATTTAAGCCAAAAAAAATTATAAATATTCGTTCGACCGCTACGAAATATGAATAATCATAGCGGTGAAACCAATATTTATGATTTTTTTTTGGCTCAGTGAATGGGCTGCCAAGAACAAAAACTAGATGTTTATATAGATAATAGAAAGTACTTTCTATACAAAATTTTCCTTTCGGATATGTGACTTAAAAAGGGCCAGCTCCATGAAACGAAATATGAATAATCATAGCGGTCCAACCAATATTTATAATTTTTTTTTGGGCTCAATCAATGGGGGGCCAAGAACGAAAATTAGATAATTACATAGAGAAAAGAAAGTACTTATCGTGCATAGTTTTCCGTTCGAATAAGTTACCCAAAAGGGCCAGCTCCATGAATATGACCGTGGTGGAAAAGTGACGCTTGGAGCTGGCCGGCCAGGAGCTAACATCACCTCGGTAAATAGTTAACATTTCGTCACGAAATTCGTGATTTCCTCAAAACTTG
>JARQZK010002925.1:342500-395000 GCA_030704885.1 Cynegetis impunctata | reverse complement strand
AATTTTTTGTTGCTTGAACAAGAACATTGCAAGTGTGATAACTGTTGAAATGTGAATCTGAGATTTATTTCCTTTCTTGGAGTTAGTTTTGAAAGGCTTCTGAATAGATTACCGTCAAAAATTAGAAAAATTTAATTTATCATAATTTTTTTTTTCAATTCCCCTATAAACAACGCATTTGTTTATAAGAGTGTTTCATACAATAGGACACGATAATTAGAAAAAATCATTTTTATGCAGCTTCCGATTATAAAAACGGCTTTTGGAAAATAATAAAAACAAAAATTTTTTTATTTTGCAACTAAGTAAATTGTTAATAAAAAACAGACAAATTGAAAATTTTCAATTTTTTCAACGGGATCTATTCTGATGCCTTTAAAAATAGCTCCAAGAAAGAAAAAAAAATTCTGACCTATAGTTGAATAGTCATAACACTTACAATTTTCATGTTCAAACCCAAATAAATTAATAATTATCAATTCCATAACTAACTGAAAAATGGTGATAAAAATTTTTTGCCACCGAATTATATTTCACTCATCTATCCAGTAAGCGCCTCAGTTTTTTCGTATATAAATTTTGTATTTAATATGGTTGAATGATGTTAATTGTTAAAGTGTTTAAAATGGGCTTGACTTGCGCAAGCCAAATTATCCGTTTTCGGTCGTATTTTTACATCTTAGAGAAAATTATAAATATTGATCCTACAGGTTCGAAAGTCCAAACTCTATGATAGGAAATTTTCTCCTCATTTTGAATATTTTTTAGATATCAAAAATCTCAATTGGTTTTTGAGTTATTTGCAGAAAACCAAACCCCTCTTTTTATCTTTCAGTAAATTGTTTATAACTTACAATTTTCGCGAGCGGAACTGTATTTTTTTCAAAAAATATCTACATTTTATTCCGAATCAAATGACACGCAGGGAGTACAACGGTCGTTGAGGAAAATATTTAGTTCTATTTTAAATAAGAAAGCTCATAGTGACTTCTGGTATAACCGGAAGTACCATTGCAATATTTTTATTTCAGAAAGATAGTTCGCTATAGAATATGGCCTTGCTCGAAATTTCAAATCTCCAACTTTCATGGTATCCAAATTCGTCTAATAGGCAAGTTTAAAAATCACCCTATTTATATATATATATATATATATATATATATATATATATATATATATATATATATATATATATATATATACAATCATATATTTATATATTTATATATTATTTATATTCATGCTCCCGATGGAACAATTTGAGAAATTCATAGATGGAATATTAGACATGTGACAGTCTGAATAGTTCACATTACCTACAATATCTGATAAGGAATATGTGGAACTGGTGGAAGCTGAAGTGTTAATTACTTTTGAACGATTATTGCATAAAATTTTTTCCGCAGTTTCTACTTTATTTTGTATAGAGTTAAATTTTTCGATTTGAATTATGAATTCCTTTTCACTGTGAAATAACAGTACAGACACAGAATAATTCAACTATTCCGTGCTGAATACTTCTGTGTTGGTCGATCATTTGTCGAGACCCGGGTCGATCATGACCCATTCGTATAGTGATAGGGTTAAAAAGATTCGATCATTTCGATCATTTGGGTCGCAGATCGCAGTTCCTTTGTAACGAATGACGAATGCTGAACCGGTGAACCGGGTAGAATATATATTAATAAGATAACCTACATGAGTGAAAAACAACATAAAAATGTTAAAAATGGAAATAACTAATAGTTTTTAATATCAAAAATGATAATTTACTCCAAATTGTGATTAAGAAATAAAATTTGAGAGGCTCTTTTCGGTTTTAAAGAGCTTCTTTTATTATAGATAGACGCTTCATTAATGTATATAAATGTGGATAGAGGAGACGACGATAATATCAACTAAGTTCACTAAAACACGCAAGGAAAACCTGAATATAAAATCACGTGTCGCGGGTCATACCTATATATGTCACTGATTCGATCTCAAACTGAATTCGATCTAGATCACGACGCGATCTTGTTCGCGACCCAAAACACAGAGAGATCGACAGTACATAATATATCAGCATGTCACTGATTCGATCTCAAACTGAATTCGATCTCGATCAAGACGCGATCGATCGAGTTCGCGACCCAAAAGACTGAGAGATCGGCAGGTCGCGACTCTTCTACGCGAGCGTTCCTGAAAAAATCGGTTCCTTTTGGATTATTCAAAATTGGATTGGATTGTCAAAATTCAAAACAACACAAGAAAGAGTGCGATGAATTAAAGCATAAGCAATCAGTTATATACTGTTGTATAAAAACATATGAAAATAAATTGCAATTTGGTTAGTCTTGGCAAGTGAATCGGGATCGGGTTAAATAAGATCGGGTCTTTTAGAAATTCGTGATTCGATCACTCGTGTATAGGTTGCGATCGAATCAAAAAGATTCGATCAATCACGATCGACACAGGACTAAATATATAGATATATATATTATATATATATATATATATATATATATATAATATATATATTATATATATATATATATATATATATATATATATATATATATTCCAAGAATATGGGTGAAATAATACAAAAATGATATATATTAATTCCAAAATATTGAATTAATTAAACAAATCTCGTAGTGCAGCTAGCTACATCTCGATGCCAGCTATATTTCCAACTTTGAGCGCTGACCGCTGAATGTAACATAAACCATAGACAGCTGTTTCAGACATATCGGGTCCTCCTCAGTATTATCCATCTGACGAATGCGGTAACCATCAAACAGTGTTGCCACTTGCCACAGAGCCAAGTGAGAATTATGGTACAGCGTTGCTAGAACTATCGATTTTTCTTCAAAATTATGTTACAATTTTTTTTTTGGATCTGAAACCACAAATCAGAAGACCTTTTTTTTTTAGGATTACTCATTGTATTTCAGGATTGGGTAGCGATGATTTGCACACACAGTCCAAACAATATTCCTTTTTTTTTTGTAGTATCACACATCTCGTAATTATTTTCAGGTACTTTCCATAATTATTTATATTATAGTCGAAAAACCTCTAGGTCAAAATTATGTTACAATTATCGATTATGGTACAATTATCGATTGAGGACAAATTGGAGGAGAAATTATGTTACAATTCGATAATTATGTTACAAACGGCAACGCTGCCATCAAATCATTTCACTCTTATCTGAAAATTCCGAACGCGAGTCGCAGTGGCATGTATATGCCATGCGCCATCTGCCGGAACACAGGCACAAACGTCCCAAGTCAGATGGAAAGTCTGAAATGAATATATATATATATATATATATATATATATATATATATATATATATATATATATATATATATATATATATATATATCAGTGGCGGCTCGTGAGGTTTTGGTTTGAGGAGGCTACAAGAGGTGTTAAGAAATACACCATAGGCGAAAATTTTTAGGATTTCAAGGTCAACCGCCTTATAACTTAAAGAGAATCAAAAAAACAAGCACCCTAAGCTATTAATTTGTTTTCACTTTCGAGTGTCTACCTTGAGACCTACAACTCCTATTTACAATATTCACAAAAACTCTTCTCAGCCAATTAATCAGTTCATCTATTCATCAAATTTTTTTTTCTTTCACAAAATAGGTACCTACCTACCTACTTAACGAATTTGTTAACAGCTGGTGAGAGCAAATAAAAAGTTATTATATATTTTTGAAGATTAGCGGGATTCTGCGATCTTTAACGTTAGCAAAATGATCTATAATATCCTCATAAAATTTTTTGTCTTTCGCCAAAATTTTTACCAATTCCTTTTCAATAGATAACAAACCAATATTTTTCAAACGATCCTGGCTCATTGAATTTCGTAAATAAGTTTTAATTCTCTTAACAGTGGAAAACGAGCGCTCTACGGATGCCGATGTCACCGGGATAGAAACAATTAGACATAAGAGTTTATAAACTTGGGGTAAATCTTGATTCAAATCATTATCAAAAAGGTATTTAATAGTCCTCACATGATTTTCATTTTGCCCCAAAATTTCATTGTCATTATAAACAACACACAGTTCACTTTTTATGGCCACCTTATCAAAAAAAGTGTATTTTTGACATAAATTTTTCAAAAGGTTATCTGAAAAATTAGCCGAAAATCCGGTTAACAAATTTTTATTGAGTAAGTCGAAGAAATGCAGTTCTTTCAAATCAGAGAACCTTATTTCTATTTGACCCCTAATAGTATCCAAAATTTCATAAAATATTTGCTTATAGTGAAGCTCCATATCTGCGTAACTGAATTTCTTTCATTTTGGGCTAAATTGAGTCGTATCATCAGTAGTTTGAAATACAGAAAATAGTTTTTTAAAATAAACTTCTGCACGAAATTCTGAAATTTTTTCCAAAAGAAACTTGAGCCGATTTCGTGAGTAAATTACATCTGAAAACTTGTGCTGTAAGATTTGAAAAACTATTTCTGTTTGTTCAAAAATTAATTTAAAGATGTTTAAAAAATATATAAATTCCTTATCTTGTAAGTAAGATATTAATCCGCGTGCGGTATTTAAAGTTACTTTATCGGTGAAAAATTCCTCACTTTCAAGTTTCAACTATAGAATTAAATCCTCAAATCCTAAGCGGCCCCAAACAGAGACATTTTCCCTAGTAAAAAGTAAACACTGCCAACAAAATAATTTATTTTTTACCTGTGATCCGGTTAGGCAAGGATGTCTCTCATAATTTCTTGTATTAAAACCGCGGTTTTGTTGTCTGTTACGCTGCACCCAATTGTTTTATTCAGGGGTAGGTCGCAATGTTTTTATCAAAACTTTATCCTCATAACTTAGTGCACTTAAGTTATGGGATAACAAATATTCCACTAAGTCACCATTGAAATTTTTGAAATTAACTTCAGTAACCAAACTCATTTTAAAACAATACGCGAGCAATATAAGTAAACAAGCTGTTTTCGGCCATTAGGCACTACGATCACACTACGATTAAATTAATGCTTTCCAACGAATTCACTCGATTTTACCCGAAATTCTATAGTTATGATTGGTCGACATTGTATGAGACTCAGGCTCCATCGGTGTTGCCATTTAAATGTGTTTTGCTTTTCTATTGCAATGAAGTATTCATTGGCAGTATTCGCACCGTTGTTTGCTTTTCTGTGGCAGGCATAATGAAAGGAAGGTAGGTGCATAAAATAATATGATTTTGATTAATATGAATATGCTGAATGCTGACGACTATTCAATATAATATATTAGTGATACATGGAATATTATTGAGGAGGCTTAGCCTCCTTAGCCTCCTTTGACTAGCCGCCCCTGATATATATATATATATATATATATATATATATATATATATATATATATATATATATATATATATATATATATATATATATATATATATATATATATTGTATCTGTTCGCAGAAATCACGATTGAATTAATACTGAAAATAGTTGGAGATATGAAATGATTGGACTAATTCAGTGCTACATTCTTATCCTTGTTTCAGAAATAGCTTTGATTTTCTTCGATGAATATCTTGAATGAGACTACTGAATTATCTCAACAGGATATGTTTATTGTATTTAGTCCTATCAATTGATAAACAACATTTTCAATTAACAAATATATACCCAGTATCTCGTATCACATTTCGATTTTACTTAGTTATGCATCAGTTTTACATTGAATGTTATGTGAGTTGAAGACTGCAATTTTTTCGTGATGAATTTTGTAAAGGCCATTCAATTAAATATTCAAGTGATTATTG
The DNA here is from genome assembly GCA_030704885.1 of Cynegetis impunctata. Classification (NCBI taxonomy): domain Eukaryota; kingdom Metazoa; phylum Arthropoda; class Insecta; order Coleoptera; family Coccinellidae; genus Cynegetis; species Cynegetis impunctata. The sequence goes on along the minus strand of JARQZK010002925.1, from coordinate 389,209 downwards.
CCTTCTGAATGTTCGAAATTTGATACACCTCAGATATGTGCACCACCTCTTCTACATATTCTTCTTCCAGTCCTGGAGAAATTTCTCTTTCTGACGATGGAGAAATGGAGAATAACTACTTACTCAATAGTACCATCGAATGGGATGACAATATTTATCATATTTTTGGTAAGTTATCTGGCAGTGGAGGTTTCACTTTGAAATATATATTTTTAAATATATATATATATATATATATATATATATATATATATATATATATATATATATATATATATATATAATCTCTTGATAATTATTAGCAATAACCGGCTGGTTGAATCTTAAAAAACTCGATTTTATTAAAAAGTTGACGTTTCACTACGACATTCGAAAAAATTGAAATTTCTTTGACATTTATTGATTTGAAAAAATTTTTTTGAAGAGACAAAGACGACTTTATTTATTATGTGCTATTCAGTCTAATATTAATATTCAAAATTGTTATCATTAGAAGGTAAGGGAAACTACAGAAACCTTTACCCACGTAATGTTCGAAAAAAATAATAATAGGTTACTATTTATCTAACAACAAAGAAATTAGTCGTGGGAAAATATTGAAAAAGTAGAGCAGAATTATCGGAATAGAACGCTTATATGGAAGCAGCCGTTGACACGCGTTTCGGACTCTTTGGTCCTCATCAGAACGGCGTAGCTAAGCATTGGATTGAACATTTGGAGATGAAAATAGTATAACAATATAATATATATATATATATATATATATATATATATATATATATATATATATATATATATATATATATATATATATATATATATAATCTCCCATACCGGAGAGTTCAAACAATAAACCACAAATGTGTGATTGTCTTCCATAACAGAGGATTTTATTTGTTATACTATTTTCATCTCCAAATTTTCAATCCAATGCTTAGCTACGCCGTTCTGATGAGGACCAAAGAGTCCGAAACACGTGTCAACGGCTGCTTCCATATAAGCGTTCTATTCCGATAATTCTGCTCTACTTTTTCAATATTTTCCCGCGACTAATTTCTTTGTTGTTAGATAAATAGTAACCTATTATTATTTTTTTCGAACATTACGTGGGTAAAGGTTTCTGTAGTTTCCCTTACCTTCTAATGATAACAATTTTGAATATTAATATTAGACTGAATAGCACATAATAAATAAAGTCGTCTTTGTCTCTTAAAAATTTTTTTTTCAAATCAATAAATGTCAAAGAAATTTCAATTTTTTCGAATGTCGTAGTGAAACGTCAACTTTTTAATAAAATCGAGTTTTTTAAGATTCAACCAGCCTGTTATTGCTAATAATTATCAAGAGATTAAAAATAGATCACAGGCAACAACAATTCAAATAAATATATATATATATATATATATATATATATATATATATATATATATATATATATATATATATACATATATATTTAAACATGTCCTCTTAAGTACAGTACCTAATTATTTCAATATAGTGAGACATAATCGTCGTTTTATTTTGAAGTTTGAAGTTTATTCTTTATGATGTTCCACCAAGTGATGTGCGAGTCATCACAATCTCAGTTATATATATATATATATATATATATATATATATATATATATATATATATATATATATATATATATACATACATTCAGATATATGTTTATACATTTAAAATTTTTATAAATAAGAATGTTTTTTGGAAACGTGGCTAACATGCATGCCGTTAGTTCATAACAGAAGAACGTAATTCCTCGACCCTTTTCGGCTTATTTGATACTAATATACCTACATCATCAAAAAAGAATTTTTAATCAAAAAAAAATATTCGTTATACAGTTATACATGTGAATTCAAAGAAATCACTTCCAAATGTGAAACTCATTAATTCCCTATCGTTAATGATTGAACTTGCGGATAAAACGAAATATCAGGAATATAATCCGAAAAAATATTCAGCACACTTTCGCAAATGAGTGTACGAATTATGAATAATCTGAATCTTCAGGTACTAATTATAATATTCGATTTATTCAAGAAATAATATATGTTTTATGTTATTCTGGCTTATTTAGACAGGGTTTAGAATGTACCTACATCTTCTATTCATACTAATTTCGTATACAAGATCTAGCCTATTTATTTCTGTATGGAGAATAACGTATATTTCAATTCTTTTAGAATATACTCTACTGATGATAATTGCAATCACAATTTCCGTATCATTAACTGATAGCCATCAACTGATGATCAGAAGAGTCGACTAAGTTTTCTAATATGAAGATCTTCAATGATAATATTTGAATAATTAGTTACATTTGCCCAAATTATAACGAAATAATGCTCATATTTCATCAGATGGTAGGTATTGCTTGGAATTGACTTCATTAACTGGAATCGAAGATATTGAAAATTAACTGAAGAAACTCTCAATAATACTTGGACAAATCTCAAACCTTCCATTCGGTATTTGAAATATAAAAAATATATTTCGTGGATAACAATTTCTGACATTATGATATTTATACATAATGGCCACATATAGTAGAAATTTTTATTTCGGATAATTTTTTCCTATGATTGTGCCAGAAAAAGTTGGGTATGGTAATATTAAATAATACTTTTATTATTGGAGACAATTATTCTTGATTCAAGTACCAGGCGAAGAAAAATCAAACTGAATTATATCTTTAAATAATTTTGATGAGCTTTGATTTCATAAAGAAGTTAACTTATTCTTCATAATTCCAAAAGTTTTTACTGTTACGAAAAATTTCAGGTGCAGTTGAAATATGAATGATTCTTGGAATGATGCTTTTGCGCTAACATTATTTTTAACAAATTGATTTTTCACCAAGCTTTTGAAAATCTGTTTTCACTGAACTCTCATTTTCCTAAAAATATCATTTTACCTTTTGAGGAACAGCTATATCTCAATAAGTTAACTGCAATTCATCATTTGAAGATTAGATTTATTCATATCCTTAAGTTATTACTAAGTTTTGAATTCTTAGATATGTGGAATATTATTGAATTATCAAAAATAATGAAGGTGTGTAATTATTGATGAGTAATAGTGTTATTCATTTTTGGTATGTTCTCAATGAAAAATAACAAACAAATCAGGTTTTCAGCTCTGTTGAATAGTAGGCATCTATCTATATTGAAAAATTTGAGAGGGATACTATTGTTGAAAATTTTACGAAATTTGATTAAAGCATTATGAAAAATAACCAAATGAAGTAAAAAATATAAGAACTAAACAATGTAAAACATAGAAATAGAAACACATCAAGAAAAGAGTAGAAAAACTAAACAATGTTAAACAGAAATAAAAACACATCACACATTTCCATACAAATTATATATATATATATATATATATATATATATATATATATATATATATATATATATATATATATATATATTCTGAATAATGGACTCTTTTGTAAATTCAGAGAAGAACATGAGTGGACCTTTTTTTTCAGATTTTCAAATCCCGTTCCGTCGAAACTGAACGAGATGAGAAATTTATACATATTTCCTTTTTATGATAAATAAGATCCCGAACAGTAATAATTGATGTACCCAATATAAATAGCAATTATGAGTTTTATAAAGAGCCCTCGTGAAATGATCATGAAAAAGAAAATTGAAATTTTGACTATGACTAAAGAATTTTTTTTCATATTTTCGATCAATAATTTTTTAGAACGGATAGATTTTTCACACATAAAAACTAATAAGTTAAAAATGAATATATCTCATTCTTCCCATTACTTGATCAGAACAGTGTTCTTAGGTCAATTACATTCTGGCTATAGTCAGATCAAGAATTTGTTTAATTAGTTGCCTATACATATGGCGTGCTTTATGTTAGATTAGCTCAGATTATTTCTCAACTATATAGGTAACCAATGTTCCATTAATTTTCTAATTTTAAAACAATAGACTATAGCACTATTTCGAAAGTCGACAGTGAGGTGCGGAATTGGTTTTTAAGTCCATTTCATACCTCTGGGATCAAAATTTTGTGAAGTTTTTAGACGTATTTGCTACGAAAATAATAGACTGCATCGAAAGTCAACAGTGATGTGCAGGAGTGGCTTTTAATAGTTATTTATGTACCAAGTGCGTTATATAGATCATTATGCCCTGAGGGAAACATTCGGCCCGAGGGCCTCTGGCCCGAGGGATGAATGTTGCCCGATGGGCATAAGGATCTAGTAACGCACGCGGTGCATACAAGATTTTATTTTTCACGAAAAAATTATTATATTATGATGAAAAAGCGATTTTAAAATCGTTTCATTGCTCCTATCCATTTTCCTTCTCATAGTAGGCATGTCATTGGTTGATATTTTGAAGTTTGTGAATATATTTGTCATCATATTCAGTGAATGTCATTGCTGCTTTCTTTGTGTAGTCTTATAGAAATAATGGAAATGAAAATGAATTTACCCAAGAATATCATAGAAAATGCAGCCAAAGCTGCGAATAATTCATTGCCGGAGAAATCCAGAGTCGTATACGACAAGGGATATGAAGTATTTAATCAATAAAATTTGCTTCATTTCTCCTAGTACAATAAGCGGGCGTTTTGAATCCATTATGCCCGCAAATGCGGGCATAATGGCCTAGGGCATAATGAGTGTGTTTATAGCAACCGTATCCAAGGTGAAATAAACATATTATATACAAGTGAAAAATAAATCTATTTTATACATCTTGTATGAATGATTTTTGAAGTTTTCAGTCGTATTTTCCCCGAAAATAATAGACTAAGTGTATAGGATGGTAGCAGTTTCTGCTGTATTTTCTGTGTGTAGTTAAATACATTATACTTAAATAATAGACTACTGCATCGTTATGAAAGTAAACAGTCAGGTGCAGAAGTAGTTTTTTCGTGTCTGTAGTTTTTTCATGTCTGATTTTTTTTCCCCGGTACATATTGACATCTCCAGCGGCTTCTCATCAAACCGAATGAGTTTAAGTTTAAATCCATGTTTATGTTGACAGTTCTTGTTTTTCCACTCAATCTGGATATTGAGTCAGAGGGTTTAAATTTGGTAAGTAGATTGAGTTCATGTTGAAATACTATCCTCTGTGGGATCCAACTTTTCCTCAAAACACGATGTATTTCACGAAATTTTAATTTTTTTTTCAAATAAAATAAATTACTTTCAAATTTTATTTCGGTTTGCTACTGAGTCCTGGTTTTTCAAAGCATAATGTATCCCCTTCGAGTATCTAACCGACGCAATGCACTTTTTTTTTTTTTTTTTTTTTTTTTTTTTAACTCGAGGGACCTACAGTTTAACGCCGGTTCCGAACGGCCAATGGGCTTGTAAACGATGTACATTACCCAACAATTCATCTTTATAATTAGAACCACTAAATTCCGGACATACACAACACCAAAGAGCAAGGTGGGACTCGAACCCACATCCTCGGCTTACAAGCGGTACGCCTTACCGCTGGTCTACCGAGGCCTCCGGCAATGCACTTCTCACTGCACAAAAATACGGCTTTAGTGATTGATCTCTGTTGCTTCATGCCATATATATATATATATATATATATATATATATATATATATATATATATATATATATATATATATATGTATATATATATATACATATATTACATTATATTATAAATTTAACGACTTTTTTAATATATTTGATAACTCAGAAGATGAAACTATAGTAGCTTTTGCAGATGACGCAAATGTTAAAATTTCTTGCAAGGAAGTAAACTCAATGGAAGATATCATCCAGATTATTCAGTTTGTTTTTTCCAACGTGCAAGGGTGGTTAGTTGATAATCAGTTAGTCTTGAACGTGGAAAAGACAAATTTAATTTTGTTTGGGTCAGTACATAACCATTTTACAAGCCCAGAGAAGGTTTCTTTAAACGAAGTAAACGTATCCTTTCCGGACAAAACAAAAATGCTAGGAATTCAATTGGATGGTTCTTTAAACTTTTTTCTCATATAGATCTTGTTTGTAGAAAACTGTCCAGGGTGTGCTACGGAATTAGGGGGCTAAGTCGTAGTGCGGATTCTGAAACACTTCTTACCGCGTACTATGGAAACGTATACTCTAATTTGAAATATGGCATTGTAGCGTGGGGTGGCAGCTCACAGCTGCAAAGAGTATTTATAATGCAAAAACGCATAATAAGGACAATGTTCAAGATGGATTTTATGACAACTTTCAAAGGTGTTTTTAAGGGCAATAAACTGCTAACCGTATATGGCATATACATTTATGAATGTGTCTTGTTTGTATATCAGAATGAAGATAAATTTAAAAAATTAAACTTTAATCATAAATACCCCACCCGATATGGTGACATAAAATTGGAGATACCAGCCCACAAAAAAGCTCTTACTGAAATAGGGCCGCATTATGCGTCTATAATGTTTTATAACAAAGTTCCAGATGAGTTTAAGTCCTACAGAATAAAACAATTTAAGGGAAATTTATTTAAATATTTATGTGATATTGAGCCGTACTCATTAAGTGCGTTTTTAAAATTTTAGCGTATTATATTGTGTGTTTTAAAACTGATGTAATTTAATTACGATTGTTATATTTTTATACATTATTTTAAGTAAAAAATTTGACATGAGCCCTTAATTATGTAATTAAAACTCGAATAAGGCTCTATCTCTCTCTCTCTCTCTCTCTCTCTCTCTCTATATATATATATATATATATATATATATATATATATATATATATATATATATGTTTTTTTGTTACGTTCTGGCATTTTTAGTGGTCCCCATCAAAGCAATTGAGCTGAAATTAGATATTGGAGGTGGTTCTAGAGGCAGGGTATCTTTGCCGCCCATCGTATTGACTTGCAAGGTTGAAAATTTGGGGGTATAAAATTTTTTCTCTAACCTGCGCTATTTTTATGTAGAGATTTCGTTTTGTCTTGGTTTTTGAGTTTTTGCGCAGCTCCACAGCTTATGTAGATTGAGTTCGAGTGATGAAATTTGGTACATGAATAGAGTTGATGCTAGGAAATGATCCTTTGGGTTGGTTTCAATTTTTTATCCTTAACCGCCAATTTACTGCAGAGATTTCTTGTTTTTACGTGTATTTTTAAATATGTATATATATATATATATATATATATATATATATATATTATATATATTTATATATAATATATATATATATATATATATATATATATATATATATATATATATATATATATATATATATGTATATATATATATATATATATATATATATATATAGAACAAAAGTATCAAAATATTGGCATCTTCAAAATGTCAGAAAGTGATGGGGAGGTGCATTTGTCGACATTTTTCAAACCGAAAACCGATAGGTGGAAATTAATTATGAACCACATACCTTAAATTCAGTCTTTTACGGTTTCCTGAAAGATTATGGATCTAAAAACACTAGTTTTTGAATTTTTATACCCCCAAACCCCCACTAAACTGTGTAAGAGGGTTGATAATTTTAACTTGCATTGAGTTGATGTTAGTGAAGTGCCCTTTGGCTTTATAAATGGCATACAACATATATCACACCGGGCATATTGATGTAGATTTGTTGTTTTTCCGTGATTTTTGAGGTCTCGCGCACCTTTACAGCTTCTAAATATTGAGTTACATACTCTTTACATGAAAAGCCTTGATAGGAACGGTAGAAAAATTAACCTAAAAGTGAATGAGGAGAAATGTATAGTAAAATGGCGGTAATACGAAACGAATATACAAAGAGTAAACTTACTATTAAAGTAACAAGAAAAAGAACAATATAATATTGCGTTGTTTCAACTATGTAGAAACAATTATCAAGGAAAACGGAAATAAGTAAGACAATATGGATCCACCCTGCAAAATAGAAGCATATCGACATGAAGTTTAAATAAAACTCTAAGTTCGAAGGATGTATTCAGAAATTAAAAACTCTTTATGATGGTTATCAGACTGACAGAACTTTATAGGATCTACATTTACATAAGTGTATAGTAACGTGTGTGGCTATCATTCTACGTTGACTATTGTTATTTTATCTGAATTTTTCGAATCGTTGTATTATTCATTTTATTCGTTATCCGTTGTCAACTGAGTTCTATATGGGTTGTAATACAAGGTTGAAATTTTTTTTATTGAAAAACTGAAGTTCCCAACCAGTTTCGAAGGTTCCTGTTTAGTTATCATATATATTTAATTACGTAATGATCAAGTGTGATAATTGTAATCAAATGAATTGCTCATACTATTAATTTATCAGGACGGTACTTGGAAAAAATTGATACAAAAAATTATTGGATAGACATGATTTAAAAAAATATTAAAATAAAATACTATTTGCAAAAAATTATAATGTGTATATATATATATATATATATATATATATATATATATATATATATATATATATATATATATATATATATATATATATATATATATATATATATATATATATATACATATACATACATACATACATATTATTTTCCGGTACATATTGACATTTTCAACGGCTCCCATCATACGAAATGCTATAAAATTTGTTATCTGGGGTTATTTTCAAGGCAGAACATGACTTAAGTAAATTCAGTAAACATTTTGGAATTTTCAAACTTTGTGGAAGACAAGCAAAAACGATTCAAATTCAAAACGATGGGAAAATTAATTAATTATGATCATTCCAGCCTCCAATGATCTTTGGAAGGTATTTGAAGCTGAACCCTGTTTTTGAAGGATTTTTGCATACCAATCATCCTCAAATTGAGTTAGAGGGTTGAGAATTTGTACGTGTATTAAGTTGATGCCAAGGAAGTGCCTTTTGAGGTATGATCTTTCTTCAACCGCCGTCATTTTTACTTAGATGTTTCTTGTTTCCTCGTGGTTTTTGAGAAATTATGAACCTCTATTTTCCGTTCGAATTGCATTTCGACATTTTCGCACTCGATACGCTATGTGTTTCGATGTAGGGCTAGCCATTATGATTTTCTACTATTCAATTTTCACTCCGTGTTTTTTCTCTATGAGGGAAAAATACGTCCTTGTGACGGAGTTCTGCTGCTCGCCCGTTTTTTCATCGATGTAATAAGAATATTTTATTTTTAATATTTGTTCATAATTTGCATATTTGGGGATAAAATAATTTGAAATTATAGAGAACTGACTGTCATTTTGGCAACCTAAATTTTTTTTTTTTTAACTCGAGGGACCTACAGTTTAACGCCGGTTCCGAACGGCCAATGGGCTTGTAAACGATGTACATTACCCAACAATTTATCTTTTATAAATAGAACCACTAAATTCCGGACATACACAACACCCAAGAGCGAGGTGGGACTCGAACCCACAATCCTCGGTTTACAAACGGTATAAGGCGGTTCACCTTACCGCTGGTCTACCGAGGCCTCAGGCAACCTAAATTAAGTTGAAGGGTTGAAAATTTGTACGTGAATTAGGTTAATGATAGAGAAGTGCAATTTAGCGATATTAACTTTGTTCTCTTACCGCCGTCAGTTTGATGTAGATATTTCTTATTTTCAAAATATTTGCTCACCTCCGCAATCCCTCCGAATTGAGTTAGTGGGTTAGGAATTTGTTTGTAAAAAAAAAACGAAGTTATAGAAAAATACGACCTCATTGTAGGAATTAAGCTGCTCAGGCAACAGTTCTGGGAAATTTTATTTTAGTAAGCCAAGTTACCGCCATTTTATCGAATTATCATACCCTGACAAAAAAACAATTAGAGCCTGAGTAGTCACTACTTCTGAAAATAATTGTACCTAAATGGTTGACAAGTTCGTTATTTGGAATTTTGAATATTTTCTCTTCGTAGCAATACTTGATATCCGCACCTTAATATTGCACTATTATAATTATTCGAGGTTAAAAATATTGACCAGCAGACAAAATGAGTTGAAATTTGTTATCTGGGGTTGTTCTTGAGGAAGAACAAAATTTTCGAAATTTGGGACATTTGGTCGAAATTTGTGTATTTTCAACTTTGGGGAAGAGAGTAGTGTGGTGGTGTATGAGCACTTTTCAAACCATTAACAAAATATGTGGTTATTATAATTATAAACCTCATACCCAAAATTCAGCTTTCTGGGCCTTTTTGAATGGTCACTGCAGATAATAAAAAATAGCATTTCTAAGAAGGTTTTGGACTCCTGAACCTTCGCCTAAACCCTTTTCAAATTGTATTCGAAGGTTGAAAATTCATAAGTTGATGTAACGGAAGTGCCTACTAGCGGTATAAACCTTCTCATAGACCGCCGCTATTTTGATGTGGAGGTTTCTTGATTTTTCGTTGTTTTTGAGGTTTCGCGCACCTCCACAACTCCTCCAGATTCAGAATAGAGGGTTGAGATTCCGTACGCAGATTGAGGTGATGTTAGGTGAGTGTGATTTATTAGTTTTAATAATTTTACTTTACCGCCGCCATTTTAATTTAAAAATTTTATGATTTTCTCATGGAATTCGAGAATCCGCAGTTCCTACAAATTAACTTAGGCGGTTGAAAATTTGAATGTAAAGGAATCACAAAAAGGAGGGTATTTTTTGATTACACACCTTACAAATTACAGGCTTCTCGTATTGAAATTTTTTTTCTATCGGCGAATAAGTAACTGATGAAATTTGCAGGAAATTAGGAAGTTTCCTCATTCTCAAGATAATATTAGTGTAATATTATTTGGTATTTGATACATAATAACCACTTTTACTCTGTTTTAATTAGTTATGATTCACTTGAAGAAATTAGATTGCAGACAAAAGATGCATGCGTCATTTTAATGAAATAAAGTAATCAGCTAACTATTATCTCTATCATGAAGAGATAGAGAACGTTCATAATGGGCCTGGAAGCACGGAACGTAAGCCGGATTGATTGAAATAATCGGTGGAGGCTATAAAATTGCTCTAAAAATCACGGATCCGGACTAAGATGATAACACAGGTTTTCGATAGGACGTATATTAATCAGATCGGAATATTTGGCGCTTGATAGATATTTACATATACTATATGCTTTTCTAACGATTCAAAAAACGGTGAATAATAATTATGTAATTTCTAGACATAAACACAAAAACATTATTATTTGAAATAGCTCATAATATATATATATATATATATATATATATATATATATATATATATATATATATATATATATATATATATATATATATATATATATATATATATATATATATATATATATATATATATATCTATATATATATATATATATATACGCCGAAAGAGGTGAATGAGGTGTTCAAAAGAGTTCATTAGACTACTAGGTGCAGAAGTTCTCGTATCTTTGAGATGCCTTCGAGGTATCTCTGGAATGAAAAACATAAAACAGAAATTTCTTACAGCAATGTAGAGTTTCTCTAATATTTACCATTTCAATATTGGAGATTTGGCTGAGAAATAGTTATTTCCACAGTCCTGATGAATTCTTCATTTTATTTACACGATTATTTGTCTAAGCTTGGCAAATACACATCACAAGACGAAAAAGGTTGAAATATATATATATATATATATATATATATATATATATATATATATATATATATATATATATATATATATATATATATATATATATATATATATATATATAGGGTGTTTCTGAATTGATGCGTAAGATTTTAATGAGTGATTCTTTAGCAAAAATTAAGGGGGTCTTTCATATAACTTTTTGTTCTACACCCTTTTCCCTCCAAGTTACAGCCCTTTGAAATTATGTAAAAAAAATTGTTTTTATTCAATACATCCACTTTGGAAAAATTTAAAAATTTAAAAGAATGAAATTAGGCAGATAACTGATGCTAATAAAATGGCAGTTTTTGAGTGTTTTTGTTACCCTAAAATGTAATCGCAAGGGGCTGAAAAAAACAACCCCTATAATAGTTTGCATCAGAACTTTTTAGTGCGCCTATATTTTTCTATTTAAAAAAAAATATTTTAAAAGACAGACTCGATCTGCAACTTTTTTATGTCCTAATTTTTTATCATAAAGTTGTTAGTTTGGTCACAAAAAAATAAAATACTGCTCAGACTCGTTTCCCATAAATTCACAGAGAGGTTATCATTTATTTAAAAAAAACAAGTAAGCTGAATTAAGTCATATGACTTATAGTTTTATTGTCCTGATTTTCTCTAAGTTCTTAACAGTTTTATAATGACTTCAAACATTTTTCACAACTAAATAAAACTTTATTGAAAGAATAGCATTTTTTTATTTAGTTGTAGAATATTGCAAGTTAGAGCGGATTGAACAATAATTGTACTATTAATAACAATTAACAAATTACAAAACAACTGATAATAACGTGGACAAAATTTCAATTACAAAAATCATAATAAATGCTGAAAATGGCGCCCCTCGACCAAAATGCAGCATCCTGGTGTATTTTTTATAGTATAACATGCTACGTTGATACGATCCCTTAGACTTAGATCATCGATATTTTTAACGGGAGTGGAATAAACCAGTGTTCTAAGAAACCCCCAAATGCAAAAGTCCAATGGATTGAAATCTGGAGATCGGGTAGGCCAATTCTGGGTGCCTCCACGTCCTATCCAACGATTTGCATAAACTTCGTCTAAGCAGCGACGAGCGTTATTACCTACTAAAGTGGGCTGGAGTGCCATCATGCATGAACCATAGTTCTTGCCTAATTTGCACAGGTAACATCATCAAAAAGTTGGGATAACTCTTCTTCAAGGAAATGGCAGTATGCGTCTCCATTTAATCTTATTGGGAGAAAATATGGCCCAATTAAATAATCATCAATAACTCCAAGCCACACATTCAATCAAAATTGATGTTGAAATTTAGATTCAGCAATTTCGTGTGGGTTTTCATCTGCTCATATGTGATTATTATGGAAATTTCTGATAGATTACCGAGAAAAGCTTGCCTCATCAAGTACTGCGGAGCTTGTGTGATCATTTGAATTATCCATTGACAAAAAATTAGATGAGGTAGAAAATCTCGAGGTAAGAGCGCTTGGACTTGTTTGATATGGTAGGGATACAGCATTTTTTCTTTTAAAATTCTAAATACTTTGCAATGACTCACATTTGACTGTCGGGCAATTTGTCTCGTACTTGTTCTTGGAGATTCCTCAATTAAATTAAGAACAGTCTCCCCTAGTGCTACACTTCGTACTTCTAGAGAACGTCCGCAATCGACGGTTGTTCTTGAAAAATTTCCTTCTTCTCGTGAACTTTGATGAATACGGGCGAATACGCTATGTTGGGGTAATGTTCGTTCTGGATATAACTCAGCGTAAAGCCTCCGAGGTCTGAATCCATTTCCATTAGCACGACCATATAAAAAATGCACATCTGCCATTTCGGCATTTGTGTAATTTGCCATTTTATTCACTTAATTAGTTTTAATTCTTCAGCGATTCAAGAATAACACCGAGAAAATCAGGAGAATAAAACTATTTATCATATGACTTCATTGGACAGCAACTTACTTGTTTTTTTTTTAAATGAATGATAACCTCTCTGTGAATTTATGGGAAACGAGCCTGAGCAGTATTTTATTTTTTTGTGACCAAACTAACAACTTAATGATAAAAAGTTTGGACATAAAAAAGTTGCGGATCGGGTCTGTCTTTTCAAATATTTTTTTTAAATAGAAAAATATAGGCGCACTAAAAAGTTCTGATGCAAACTATTATAGGGGTTGTTTTTTTCAGCCCCTTGTGATCACATTTTAGGGTAACAAAAACACTCAAAAACTGCCATTTTATTAGCATCAGTTATCTGCCAAATTTCATTCTTCTAAATTTTTCCAAAGTGGATGTATTGAATAAAAACAATTTTTTTCACCTAATTTCAAAGGGCTGTAACTTGGAGGGAAAAGGGTGTTGAACAAAAAGTTATATGAAAGACCCCCCTTGTTTTTTGCTAAAGAATTACTCGTTGAAATCTTTCGCATCAATTCAGAAACACCCTATATATATATATATATATATATATATATATATATATATATATATATATTTATATATATATATATATATATATATATATATATATATATAATATATATATATATATATATATATATATATATATATATATATATATATATATCTGATATATAAAATTCTCGCGTCACAAAGTTTGTTACCGTACTCCTCCGAAACGGATTGACCGATTCTCATGAAATTTTGTGTGCATATCGGGTAAGTCTGCGAATCGGCCAACCGCTATTATTCATCCCCATAAATATTAAGGGTGGACCACCCCTAAAATTTGTTTTTTATTTTTCACACAAAATTGTAGGTTCTTTTTTTCATGATACAACATTCAAAAATACATACAACCCTAAATTTTCACCCCTCTACGATCAACCCCTATTTTTTATTTGTTAAACTCCTTCGAAATGACTCGACCGATTCTCATGAAATTTTGTGTGCATATCGGCTAGGTCTGAGAATCGGCCAACATCTATTTTTCATCTCCCTAAATGTCAAGGGTAGTCCACCCCTTAATTTTTTTCTTTATTTTTCAGAAAACATTTTTTGTTCTGTTTTTTTAATGATACAGCATTCAAAAATATATACAACCCTAAATTTTTACACCCCCCTACGATCAACCCCTATTTAGATAGATAAAAATAATTTATATGGCAGAACAACTTTTGCCGGGTCAGTTAGATTGATAGATAGATAGACAGATAGATAGATAGATAGATAGATAGATAGATAGAAAGATAGATAACTATCTTGATAGATAGATAGAGATTCATTGACAGATAGATGAATAGATAGATAGTTAGATAGGTAGATATACATCGGCAGATGAATAGATAGAAAGAATTTATATGGCAGAGCAACGTTTGCCGGGTCAGTATATATATATATATATATATATATATATATATATATATATATATATATATATATATATATATATATATATCTATATATAATATATATATATATATATATAATATATAATATATAAAAATATAAATATATATATATAAAAATATATATATATATATATATATATATATATATAATATATATATAAATATATATATATAGATAGATATATATATATATATATATACATATAGCTGTTGAAGGAACTCCAGAAACTCACATTATGTACAGAATAGGTTTCTAATTATTTGATTTAAGGAGGAGTTCATGAATTTGATTAATTGAAAAATCAAAATAAAAAAATAACAAAGCCCAAATAAATGACGTTTTTCGGCATTTGATTAAAGAATTTTCGTCAAACCTAGGAGAGACTAATTTGCTCAGGCAAACGTCGAAACTTAATTTAACGAAATCGTAGTTTGATCAGTCAAACTTCAATTTAGTCCTTGTTCCCCAAATTTAGAATCTTTTGTACTGATTACTCTTAGAGACAGCTGAACGTCGGGCACATCTTCGAAATTAAAAAATTGTATTTGCATTCTTTTATTTGATTCCTCGTGAAAAGTGTGTTTATTGTTACGTGTTTCGTCCCTTCTTTGTATGCTATAAACCATCAGCTGTTTTATCTTGTATGATACCCAACACATCTGGATCATCTTTAATCTTACACATACACATATATATATATATATATATATATATATATATATATATATATATATATATATATATATATATATATATATATGTATATATGTATATATATATATATATATATATATATATATATATATATATATATATATATATATTTATATATACATATATATATATATATATATATATATATATATATATATATATATATATTATATATTTATATATATATATATATATATATCTATATATATATATATATATATATATATATATATATATATATATATATATATATATATATATATATATATATATATATATAAATAAATATATATTTATTAATGTTCATATACAGGGTGGCCCACCACATTCGTCTCGGTGTTTATATGAGAAATGAGAAGAATGGGAATTTTTTTTTTGCAGTCATAAGTGATCCAAAAGAAAGGTACAAATCAAAGTTGTATTTTTTTTATGGAACACCCTATATTTTTTTATATTTTTAGATAAGTACTATAGACCCATTAAAGGTAAGTTATTGTTATATTTCCTATACCTAAAACTGACCGTTTCTGAGAAAATTTAAGAAATTAAAAAATACGAATCTACGTGTTGCTCGATAAAAAGGTGTTTAAAATGCTTTTTAATTACAATACAGGGTGTTCCATTATTAAGATGAAGAAATTACTCATATGTAGAATATAAAAACGTCTTTTGCGTACAAATCATGAGAGATAGGTATAGGGAACTCTGATATAGTTTTAAAGGGAATCTAATTCTGCATCAAAATATGCCATTAAATACGGGATGTTCCATTTAACTTTAAGAAGTTATTCAATAAAAAATGTGCCCAAACTTTGATGCAATTTTGTTCACCACTTGGTACAATATTGAAATAAATTTTTCATGAGGTAGTTAGCTTCAACCTTTCAGATGAGCAGTAAATTCAGTTACGAGCACCTCGTTACATGTTACAGGGTGTGAACAATTTTTAAATTATGTTCTGTATATTTTAATTTCTTAAAATTTCTCAGAAACGGTCAGTTTTAGGTATAGAAAATATAACAGTAACTTTCCTTTATTTGATCTATAGTATCTAAAAATATAGGGTATTCCATAAGAAGAAATATAACTTTGATATGTACCTTTCTTTTGGGTCAGCCTGTATATTTGAAAATAATTTTGAAATATGCTCATAATTAACCCATCATATGACTGCAAAATTTTTTTACTCCACTCTTTTCATTTCTCATAGCAATACCGAGGCGAATGTGGCGAACCACTATATATATATATATATATATATATTTTATATATATATATATATATATATATATATATATATATATATATATATATATATATATATACTATATATATATATATATATATATATATTTATATATATATATATATATATATATATATATATATATATATATATATATATATATATATATATATATATATATATATATTTATATATATATATATATTATATATATATATATATATATATAATATATATATATATATATTTTATATATATATATATATATATATATATATATATATATACATATATATAGTCTCTAAAGTAAACTATAAACAAACTAGATCCCTGATTTCAATATATGTTGCCTCTATTCAATAAAGGAAATGTTGATTATAACAATAAGAATATAGTCAGGCATAAGGAAGCACCTAATTTTAATTGCCAATTTCATTCTTGCTCGGTTACTATGCGATGAAATGAATCATAGCAACTTATCAATATCCTCTTGAATCTGTAAGGGATCTAATAGTCATGGAAATAAAGATATAATTGTTATAACATGCGAATGACTAATATTCAAGTGATATCAAAGCTTATCATTTGAGAGTTGTTTTCATAGTCAGATCACTCGACAATATCATGTTGAAATTTTACCAGTTGGATACTTGTTTATTTTTTTACGTGATCGACTCTCAAAAATTACATTTAGAATCTCAGAAAATGATTGAATACACTATCGTGTTTTTGGTTTGTGTTACTCTAGGTGCAGGATCGAATCTCGGTTATGATTATAAATATCAATGAGCTGTAGAGATTACAATTTAATTTTTCAAATAGTGGAATGAGTGCAAGCTCGTTGAGATAGAGCGTGAAAATGTCTAAAAATTTATTTTTAAAAAGGATGCGTTTACAAACGTTCAGTTTTTTCCGAATTTGAATATTTTCCGGAAACTTTTTCATAACAACCTCTTTCTTACTATTAGTCCGGTCAATTTAGACATTCGAGGGGACAAAAATTCGCACCCAGCTGAAAATTCTTCAGAACACCATCATAAATGAAATCTAAAAAGTCCTCATCGATCCGACACTTATGAAACAATTTTCTTGGGGTCAAAGGTCACAAAAACGGGGTTTTCGCGATTTTCATTAAAACTCAGTTTAATCATGAAATTAGCTCAGAGAAAAATTGTAGATCAGATAATTATCTATAAAATGTCGAAATACTTTTTTCCTAAGAGCCACCGTTTTTGAGATATAACGATTCAAAAAGCTGAAAGAGTTGCAATCGTCATATTTTGGAAGTCGCCTTTGAGGTAGTGTACTGTGCGATTTTTTTAAAGTGCTTTCACGAATCTGTTACGATTCTATTTAGTTTGAAATTATTGTATAATTGAGGATATTAGTAAGGATTCAAAATGCTAAAAGTGATAAAAGCGGTGTAAATTTAAAAAAAGGGAAATTTATCCATCTGATTCATAATTCTCTAATACTTCTGCTTCCTCATCTGATTCATAATTCTCTAATACTTCTGCTTCCTCTTCTCCTTGTTATTTTGTTCTTCTTCTTCTCCTTGTTCACTGACCGATAGAAAAATATTATCACTTCTGCTTCAGTGATGTATATACGTGGTGTACTTATACATATTATGACGATTACACCTCTTTCAATTTTTTGAATCGTTATATCTCAAAAACGGTGGCTCTAACGAAAAAAAGTATTGAAACATTTTTTATAGATAATTATCTGATCTAAAATTTTTGTTTGGACTAATTTTATGGTAAAACCGTTTTGCTGAAAATCGCGAAAAACCCGTTTTTATGATCTTTGACCTCGAGTAAATTTTTTTCCATGTATCGGATCGATAAGGTCATTTCACATTTCATTTAAAATGGTATTTTGAACAATCCTGTCAATTTTCAGCTGGTTGCGAATTTTTGTAACTTCACACTACACTCCTATTTATTGGTCTAATTTGACCGGACTATATTGCGAACTTTTTGAAACAACAACGAATAGCCATTCTTAATATACATTTACATTTATATATATATATATATATATATATATATATATATATATATATATATATATATATATATATTATATATCTTCTGTATTCCTGGTCAGAAGGATAAGAAAAATTTCCAATATTAATATTGCTAGGCTAGCATACTTCTCGTCATTCCATGGTTTAGCAGTGTATGGAATTATGTTTTGGGGCCATTGTCCTGATGCGGAAAAAGTTCTTCTTCTTCAAAAGAAAGCTTTACGAGCCATATACCAGCTGAAAAGTACAGATAGCTGCAGAGATGTCTTTAGAAATGAAATGATACAATGACAGCAGTATTCATTCTAACATGTGTTACTTACGTTCATGAAAATCAGAACAAAATCCCTAAGAACTGCACTTTTCATAGACATAACACACGTGAAAAAAATAACTTCGCACTTCCTTCAGCTAGAATAAAGAAAACTCAGCAGGGACCAAATCACACATGTCTGAAGCTATACAACAGACTTCCATATGAAATAAAACAATTAAACCAGACAGCTTTCAGGCGAAGAGTGAGGAACCTACTTTTAGAGAGAACTATTTACAAGTTGAGTGATTTTTTAGAAAGTTGATTTTGTTTTTACTTGATGAACTAATATTTTAACTCGTGTTTCGGAAGTTTTTGTCTCATATACAAAGATTTTATTTACGTTTGAACCAGCGTGTATATATTTACATATATATATTTTATTATTGTATTAAATTATCTGACGGGCCATGGAATTTTGTTGATGGTATATTATTTGTACATATTTTCTGAATTACTCCTGTATCAAGATATGTTATGTTATGTGCAAATAAATCATTATTATTATTATTATACATATATATATATATATATATATATATATATATATATATATATATATATATATATATAATTTATATATATGTATATATATATATATATATATATATATATATATATATATATATATATATATATATATATATATATAAATATATATATATATATATATATATATATATATATATATATATATAAAGAAAGAGTTGAGAATCGACCGTATTATACGTTGAAAGGAGATGGTATATCTGGAAGCGGTCTTGTTACAAAGAAAACTTATTCATAATCTCAATATTTCGTCAATTTATTATTGACTTCCTCAGGAAAAAATCTAAAAATGTAATATACAAACAGTTGAAAAAAAAGACGACAAAAAAACCAATCTACTTACAAATACACAAAGTCAGTCACTAAGTAAATTAACAAGAACGTTCAACAAGATGTTCGGAACGAGACTAATCATACAAAACATCACAAATAAAGAACGGGTGCACGTGAGACTATGATTTATAAACAAAACTATAGAGTGATAGATATTTAAATAAGTTCTAAAATGTTACAATATATGTACCTCAAATTCCCTACACCTGATCTAATAAAACTTTTATTTTACTTGATGCGGCACATCTCAAGGAACAATCTGCTTTTATAATTTTCTTCTATTTATAATATTTTTACGTTGTCATAATCAAAGCAATGGTCATTGTTTTTATGTCGTTACAGTTCACAGTAGAAATTGACACAAATCGCAGTGTTCCATTTTTGCATACTTAGGCTTGTTATAACTGCAAATAATACAAATAATATTGGATTGGTACCAGAAAGAGTCTGCTTCTGGGCGATTTATAAATGATTTTTCCTATGACCCGAGTAGCCAAAAATACAATATGGTGATCAATATGAGAAAAAGAATCACACTTATAAGCCATGAGAGCTTGCTGAAACCAAATTTGAGAAGGCTGTTCAATATATTCGTCAACAATGGTTATCCTAGGCACATACTCAAGAGATTGATTTATAACAACAATTTTGATGCACCAACTAAGGAGGACAATATACAAACAAAATTCAAAAAAATTATAAGTTTCAAAGATTTTCCACACATAAAAATAGCAAAATACAACATAGTTAAAAATTTGGATTTGTTTTCTAGTATTAAAGATAAAATACCCTTACAATACCATAGCAATGTCATTTATGAAATCCCATGTGGGGTGTGTTGTGGTTGCTATGATGGACAGACATCACAGTGGATTAAACAAAGATGGACACAACACAAGAGTGATTGCTGATTAGGTAAAATCTTTTGTGAAGTAGTATAACATCATAAAAACACTGGTCATTGCTTTGATTATGACAACGTAAAAATATTAGAAATAGAAGAAAATTATAAAAGCAGATTTTTCTTTGAGATGTGCCGTATCAAGAAAAATAAAAATTCTATTAATATTAGATAAGATGTAGGGAAGTTAAGTAACATTTATTGTAACATTTCAGAACTTATTTGATTATCTATCACTCTGTAGTTTTGTTTTTAAATCATAGTCTTCCGTGCACACGTTCTTTATTTGTGATGTTTCGTATGATTAGTCTCGTTCCGAACATGTTGTTGAACGTTCTTGTTATTTTATTTAGTGGCTGACTTTGTGTATTTGTAAGTAGATTGGTTTTTTTGTCGTCTGTTTTTTCAACTGTTTGTATATTACATTTCAGATTTTCTCCTGAGAGAATAATAAATTGAAGAAAGATTGAGATTATGAACGAATAATATATATAAGAGAAAATCTATTGAACAATTCGAACCTGGAGTTTTTTGAAAATACTTCAAAAAGGCTTCGATTTTTACCGAACTATGTTCTATAAAAATAATACAATATTGATTCTGCGTCAAATTTAGACCAAAATTCTCATACAAGTAGACGATATTAGTATCCTAAAAATTATTCTTTATCGATATGTAAGTATCATCTTTTATCATATCACTAACTTCGTTTCAATAGATTACAGATTTATTAAGGAAATCATAAGTAGTCATTGGCTCTCATCTGATTACGACATTTGTTATTTTCCACTTAATTGATTGAAAAAATCTTTTTCATATAACTAATCCTTATTTTCATTCGAAATCAAGGTTGTCTCAGAATTTTTTTGGTTATCTATTTCCTCATACTCTTCGTAATTTTTTTTTAAATTTGTTCTGGTAGCATTCATTCAACTCCTCCTATTCCATAGATTCTTTTTCCACATTTTTCACAGATTTATTTCTAGAACGATAATTTGCACTAAGAATGAATGAAATGAAAATATCGTGTGATTGGTTTATGTAAGGAATTTTGATTGTTCTTCCTAGAAACATATGTTTGATTAGGAAAATTAATTGATAATTGAACGTTTTCGAATAACCTTTCAATAAAGCAGGGTAAACTACAAGAATTCCTCGTTTCTTCAAATTGCAACTCAGAATTTTCTTAACTTTCATTATCTTTTCATTCCTTTTCTATTTAGTTTCTTATCGCATCAATCTCCACACTAGAATCTATGAATATTATCGTGTTTGATATTATACTGAAAGGTTCACAGAATGTGAATTTAATAGGTTTGAAGTAGAAAGTCATAAGAGTATTCTATGGCTGCTATAATTTGAATATACTCGATTGTGAGTATGGTTGTATATGAATAATTAATCGTTAATCATCAGTGTTTTTATATTTGATTTCACATAAAATGAAGCAATTATGAATAAGCTGTCCCTACATATCGGTTTAAGTCACCCTGAATCATCAACATTATTATAAGAACCGTTATATATATATATATATATATATATATATATATATATATATATATATATATATATATATATATATATACATATATATATATATATATATATATATATATATATATATATATATATATATATATATATATATATGTATATATATATATATATATAAATATATATAGATATATATATATATATATATATATATATATATATTATATATATATATATATATATATATATATTATATATATATATATATATAAATATATATATATATATATATATATATATATATATATATATATATATAAATATATATATATATATATATATATATATATACATATATATATATATATATATATATATGAAATTAAGTGACCTAGGACATTTATTTGAAACTGATCAAACAAACCTCCTAGCGGAGCTGGTTATAAGAGTTTACGAAGCATCGAAATATCCACATCAACCCTAGATAGATATTGTTAGAAATGTTAATTTGTTTATCACGAGCGATGGAAATTGATAGACAGACTGTTTCGCCCTTATTGTTCATAGGCTCATCAGTATCATCCATCCATCGAAAGTGATAACCAAACCAACATTTCAAACGGTCTTATATTTTCCTTCGAGCAACTTAATGGCATATAAATATGACACAGCGCCACCAGTCGGAAACAATTGAACCACATCTTTCAGACAGACGAAAACATTTCGGCAACGAGAACTCGTACGTCCGGAACACCCGAAGGTGGCTACTATATCTGCCAGGGTAAAGTTGACACATCAATTCGATGTGATTCAACATTTACACACCGCAAGCAGCAATCGCTCCGAATTTTATCGCAATGGCAAATGAATAGAAGTAAGAATTATTCGTGTTAAACGGAAAACACGCCCGTGGTTATAAAATTAAGTGAACTAGGACATTTATTTGAAACTAATCAAACAAACCTCCTATCGGAGCTGGTTATAAGAGTTCACGAAGCATCGATATATCCACATCTACCATAGACGGCAATTGTTAGAAATGTTAAGTTGTTTATCACGATCGATGGAAATTGCTAGACAGACTGTACCCTGGCAGATTTAGTAGCTACCTTCGGGTGTTCCGGACGTACGAGTTCTCGTTGCCGAAATATTTTCGTCTGTCTGAAAGATGTGGTTCAATTGTTTCCGACTGGTGGCGCGGTATCATATTTATATGCCATTAAGTTGCTGGAAGGAAAATATAAGACCGTTTGAAATGTTGGTTTGGTTATCACTTTTGATGGATGGATGATACTGATGAGCCCTAATAAGGGCGGAACAGTCTGTCTATCAATTTCCATCGATCGTGATAAACAAATTAATATTTCTAACAATTGGCGTCTAGGGTAGATGTAGATATTTCGATGCGTCGTAAACTCTTATAACCAGCTCCGCTAGGAGGTTTGTTTGATTAGTTTCAAATAAATGTCCTAGTTCACTTAATTTTATAACCACGGGCGTGTTTTCTGTTTAACACGAATAATTCTTACTTCTATATATATATTTATATATATATATATATATATATATATATATATATATATATATATATATATATATATATATATATAAACATCTAATATATAAAATTCTCGTGTCACGGTGTTAGAAGTTAAACTCCTCCGAAATGGCTTGACCGATTCTCATGAAATTTTGTGTGCATATCAGGTAGGTCTGAAAATCGGCTAACATCTATTTTTCATCCCCCTGAATCTCAAGGGTGATCCACCCCTTAATTTTTTATTTTTATTTTTCAGACAAAATTTTCTGTTCTATTTTTTTTATGATACAACATTCAAAAATACATACAACTCTAAATTTTCACTCCTCTGCGATCAACCCCTATTTTTTATTTGTTAAATTCCTTCGAAATGGCTCGACCGATTCTTATGAAATTTTGTGTGCAAATCGGTTAGGTCTGAGAATCAGACAAAATTTATTTTTTATCCCCCTGAATGTTGAGGGTGGTCCACCACTTAATATTATTTTTCAGACCATATTTTCTTTTTCCTTTTTTTTATGATACAGCATTCAAAAATACATTCAACCCTAAATTTTCTCGGTCGAGGAGTGGTCCACCCGTTAATTTTTATTTTTATTTTGCAGACAAAAATTTTCTGTTCTATTTTTTCATGATATATAAATTCAAAAATACATACACCCCTCTAGAATGGCTAGACCGATTCTCATGAAATTTTGTGTGCATATCGGTTTGGTCTGAAAATCGGACAGCATCTATTTTCCAACCTCCTGAACGTTGAGGGTGGTGGTCCACCACTTAATTTTATTTTTCAGGCCATATTTTCTGTTCTATTTTTTTTATGATACAGCATTCAAAAATACATACAACCCTAAATTTTCTACCCTCTACGATCAACTCCCATTTTTCATTTGTTTATTCGTTCTGGCAAGATTTCTATTTTTATTTTGTCATGACAGAATTAAAAAATTCATATTACTCTCAATTTTTTACCCTTCTACGATAAACCCGTATTTTTCCATCGCAATTTTCATTTTTTTAAAATTTTATCCACAGAGCCGCAATAGGGTTGCAAGATGGCAATCATTAGTAGTCGGTTTGAGAATAGGTCGTAATATATTTTTCATACCCCTATAATAATATATTAAAGTGATTAGGGTGGTTCACCACAAACAATTTTATAAATTTTTTGGACAAAATTTTTATTTTCATTTTTTTATGATGTTGCATTAAAAATACATATAACCCTAAATTTTCACCCTTCTATCAACAACACATATTTTTTCATAGCCATTTTCATTATTTAAACAACGTTTGCCGGGTCAGATAGATTGATAGATAGATATAATGATTTATAGATAGAGATACATCGGCAGATATATGAATAGATAGACAGATAGATAGATAAAAATAACTTATATAGCAGAACTACGTTTGCCGGGTCAGATAGATTGATAGATAGATATGTAGATAGAAAGATAGATAGTTAGATAGATTACTATCTAGATAGATAGATAGTTAGATAGGTAGGTATACATCGGCAGATGGATGAATAGATAGATAGATAAAAATAATTTATATGGCAGAACAACGTTTGCCGGGTCAGCTAGTATATACAGGGTGAACCAGGGCTGCGTAATCGGCCCATAATTTTTTTGTCATTAGAGATATCGATATGAAATTTTCAGGGCAAATATGATCTGACTAAGTCTATTTTTCCAAATTATTTTGAAGAAAATTGTACTTTCGGTTTTGCCGGAAGTGATATCAACTTTGTTATTTCAAATAGAATACCCTGTATATCTTTTGATTTTCGGATTTCCTATGTAATTTATAATAAAATTATTATACCACTCTTCATACCTAAAATGAATAGTTTTCAAGTTATTCATTTTTTTCGTAAAATTTTGACAGTTGCGTCTTCAACAAAAATAGGCTATTACTTATTTGCTAGTAGGTCTATTGGTATGCGATTTAGATTTTTGTAACCTTGAAACATTGTTTTATTCAATCTTTGTCAAAATTTTTCATATTTCTAACTAATTACTTGATAAAATCTAGGGTGAAGTTGGCAAATTTTAAACGTTAATAACTTTCTTATTTCTAATGGAATGCTATGTATATTTTCACATTATTGAATTTGCTATTAAATTACCTTTCGATTTGTATAACCATTCCTTATACCTAAAGTTAATAATAACAAAGATATTTCACAATTTTGTAATAATTTATATAACAATACACCTAAGAAATCAAATAGCGAGTTATTTAGACGTATCTATGGATACCAATTACAAAAATTGTTTAAAATGTAATTGTGTCACCTCTTCTGTTCATTAGGTTTGAGCACCTAATATTGATATCCGAAAAGATATTTTTTTGTTTGTTTGACATTATCATTTTGGCAAGAGGAGTACATTCACATAATACAACAGTTACTCCAAATAATACATTTCAACGTTAAACAGAAATAAATCAATGCTTATTAATAACAGACTCACAAAACGTAGTTGAATAAGAATAAGAATATTTTTTATGATAAATCAAAGCTATCAGAACATTTCGATCCGCATCTCCCAATACAGTAAACCGTATTTACCTATCATTACTTGTCGCGTAAAATCCATTTTATTAACTGAACAAATACTAGAAAAGGAAACACAATTAGATTTTTAATAATTTTTGTTATTGGTATCCATGGATACGTCGAAATAACTCGCCAGACGATTTGTCAGGTGTATTGATATATAAATTATTACAAAATTGTGAAATATCTTTGTTATTATTAACTTTAGGTATAGGGAATTGTTATACAAATCGAAAGGTAATTTAATAGCAAATTTAATAATGCAAAAATATACATAGCATTCCATTAGAAATAAGAAACTTATTAACGTTTAAAATTTGCCAAATTCACCCTAGATTCTATCAACTAATTAGTTAGAAATATGGAAAATTTTGACAAAGAATGAATAAAACAATGTTTCAACGTTACAAAAATCCG
Organism: Cynegetis impunctata; assembly: GCA_030704885.1. NCBI lineage: Eukaryota > Metazoa > Arthropoda > Insecta > Coleoptera > Coccinellidae > Cynegetis > Cynegetis impunctata. The sequence continues at coordinate 362,143 of JARQZK010002925.1, read as the reverse complement.
AACCGCATACGAATAGACCTACTAACAAAGAAGTTATAGCCTATTTTTGTTGAAGACGCAACTGTCAAAATTTTACGAAAAAAATGAATAACTCGAAAACTGTTCATTTTAGGAATGAAGAGTAGTATGACAATTTCATTATAAATTACGCAAGAAATCCGAAAATCAAAAGCATGAAAATTTCATATCGATATCTTCAATGACAAAAAAATTATGGACCGATTACGTAGCTCTGGGTCACCCTGTATATATATATATATATATATATATATATATATATATATATATATATATATATATATATATATATATATATATATATATATATATATATATATATATATATATATATATATATATATATATATATATATATATATATATATATATATATATATATATATATATATATATATATATATATATATATAAACATATATATATATATATATATATATATATATATATATATATATATATATATATATATATATATATATATATATATATATATATATATATAAATATATATAGATACAGAATGAATTGGTCGGCAAGCTTGATATCTATGCTGCCAGATTCACTCCTCCGCAATTTTTATGAATGCGTAGAGTATAGGTTGATCGACCGTCTGTGAATCAGGCGCGCAGGGTTCGAATCCTGCTTCGGTGTGTGTATGTTTGACTTTCAGCGGTTTTATTTAAAATTAGTAGTTGGGTAATGTACTTTGTTAGCAAGCCCATATGCTGTTCGGAACCGGCGTTAAACTTTAGGTTCATTGAGTAAGATAACAACTAGACAATCTTACCTTTTTAGTATTGCATTCACCAGATTTAATTATATGAAGAACACCCCTCTACTTAGAATGCTTAGAAATGGAATTATGGCTTGTGTTCCCTGTGTGTTTTTTCCGTATTTCACTTAGTCGAATGAAGCAAGACGATGGCTTTGCTAGAAAAGAAATCGGATTTGTTATATATCTTTTTCGCTTTTATGCTTTTTTGCTTTTCTCATTATTTTGTGATGTTATTTTATTTTTGATTTCTTAACAAAAAATGACTGTTTTTAAGGATAGATTAGCATTTATCTCGTCTGAATATTTAACGTGTTCCTGAATAAGTGTATTGACAACTTTGGAGCGTATTTTGAATATTATTTTATCTACAACTATCGTGAATTGAATTCAGTTTTCGTCTATAAAAATTCCTCATACCATACACACGTGGCTAATAGGATCTCATAATGTATGTTTTATAGATTACATTTAAGTTTCAATGATAATGTTTTCGCGTTAATTATTAAAGTTCTTTTCTTCAATTCATTGTAATATCCAAGGCGAAAATACTTGAGGTCATCATGAAGGAAGTTTTTCTTTGGCATCCGCATCAAACAAGTATCATTAATTTGATAATAATTTCATACGTTAATTTTTAAACTCTATCGATGAGTTTTGATGTTATTAATTCAAGTTTCGTGAAGAAAATTACAAGGCGATAATTCTTCATTATTATATTTAAGTAACTGATAATTCAATTTGAGTAAACTAGAATGGATTATGGCAATTGAATTTTAAACTAATATTAGGTATAAAACGAAAAACTGAGATTGAATTCTCGTACATCACTTGGTGAAACATCATAAAGAATAAAGTATAAACTTTAAAATAAAAAAAACACTTGGCTTATGTTTCACAATATAACAAATATTTAGATACTGTATTTAGCAGTAACGAAAAGTCGACATGTTTCGAGTTATGAACTTATTATCAAGACTGACTACAGGAGAGTATTACATCCTAATTTATAAAACAGAAAAAAGCAAAGGTGATACCTGAAAATCAATTTGTTCGTTTACAAGGGATAATTGACTATTATGGGCGGAACTTATTTCGAGAATTTCAAGAAGGTCAAGGCGCTTTCCTTTGTTACCTGAATGTAACAATTTGGTTTTGTTGAAATCCAGGAAGTGATTGAATTTTATACAATGCTCAGAGAAGCCAGTGGTATTTTTGTTTTGTAAAATTGACTTTTTATGTTCTTCAACACGAATATTTATATTCCTTCCTGTCTGTCCAATATAGAAAGCAGGACATTCGTCGCAAAATATTTTATAAACCACTGTTTTCTCCGATGTTAGATTTTTCTTTATTATTGACCAAGAATGACTTCAAGATTCTTATATTTGTACAAATTGTTTTAACGTTATGTTTCGATAGTCTGTTACAAATTTTGCTACTCAAATTAACCCTTCGGAGGTGACGTGGATCATTTGTACATCACCGATGACGTCGGTCCAAGAGACCGATAGATCCATATGAGTTCCAGTGACAATTTAAATTACAAATATATCATATTTAATTACTCTAATGATTAAACAACCTGTCAATATTTTTAGAATATATGTTTATTTCAAAATAAAATAACGAAATAAAAAATAATTCTTATTGAAAGACAAAACCAATTACTTAAGATCTTACTTTTTAATTTAACTTAAAACTTATTATAGTCTTTCCTCAGAGCAATGACTGCAAATAATATTTGCATGTTCCAGGCAAAGAAACGTATTGCAAACTCTGCAATAATATTTGGTTTTTCTGTTTTGTTTAGATGTGCAAACTTGACAACGTCCAGATCGTTCTGGAAATGCATTCCTTTGATTTTCAATTGGAAGTTTCCACATTTCTTGAATTCTATCTCGAATATGGCGAGGAATATGATGGTCAGCTTGTCTCCTTATCATATGATTTTTTGTAAGGCCAATAGACAAATTTGTCAAAAATTTCCTCCTGACATACAATGTATCTTCTTCTTGATTATTTTTGAAAATTATGAACGAATTAATTCCAGTGACATTTAGCAGAGTATAGAACACAACCATAGGCCATCTTCTGGTATTCCGTGCTACATTGTAGTTTGGAGATAATTGATCCACCATATCAACTCATATCTTTGTTTTGTTGTAATCTATTATCATCATGGGCTTTTGAGTGATTTCGTGAATTTCATCATCATCGTGCATTGAAGATATCAATAAGACATTTTTCTTAGGTTTTGGGACATGTGATACCAAAGTACAATTTTCCCTGAATGCAAACATACTTGATGGAATTGGCCGATCTTTGCAATCTATGAATTGGGATGGTAGCTGTTGCATGATCATCAAATCTAATATGTCTTAAAAGAAAAAGCCAACGTTGCTGTGACATCGTCAAGCGAAATAGTTCCGGTGAATCCCCAGCAGTACTGAAAAGTTCCTCACAATTCAGTCTATTCATTTTTTCTTACTCCAGCCAGGTACAACAAGCCAATTAACGCTTCCACTTCCATGGCGTCAGTCGGTCTTGTATATGTTTCTCTAGTATACTTTCCAACTGCAAATTGTTGGATGTGCTGATTTGTATATTTTACAATACTTTCAATAACAGGTTCATCAAAGAAAGCTTTCCAAATTTGCACAGGATCTATCAAATTTCTGGTAGGTGGTTATGGACCAGGTAACTGAGTGATGATGTTTTTCGTTTTAGCCCTACTATTTCGCATGCTTTTTGGTGGGCAATGTTTGTTCCATAGGGTAGTTTTATCTTTACCTATGTAAAATAGGCCAGATTTACCGAGTTTTTTCAAATTTTTGTCTACTTCTGTTTCACCTTTTTTATTCTCTTCTGTCTCAGAGACTTCCTCTTCGATTTCCGAGGTTATATTTGTCATATTATCACCAAACTCTTGCTCACTTTCAGAATCTTCATCTCTTTGCTCAATACAGTCATTCTCGTTATCATCACTGTTGTCGTCATATAGATAAGTGTTTCCTTCTTCGGTATCTGACTCAACTTCATCCATAAGTTTCTGCAACCAAGCTTGATTCTTCTCGTAACTCATTTTCCCGAATTGAGTCAATATAAGGTTGTAATATGAAAAATTTAAATACTACTTTTTGAAAATGAATAGCTTCACTTCGGTGACGTCGATCTAAAATTCCGTCTACGAATTAGGTGACTTACGGTCTGAGAGACCGTGACACGTGTTTCACGTCTTCCACACTTCGAACTAGACTGAGTCGTAACTAGACGATAGATGGGTTAATTTAACACATGTACTAGGGCGCATAGAGCGACTCGCTCTGCGACGGCGTAGTTAACTTGGTTTGTCTTCGTCGTCGGTCTACCAGACCGTACGTCACCTCTCGAGGGTTAAGCACATAATTCATTGGGAAGTATGTTTGTTATTCATTAATAGTTAAAAACCATTAAATTAAAAGAACTAATTGATGTATAGTACAAAATTTCACTATGAAATGATGGAGGTTTCAATATTTTCTCTCTAGTTTGTTCTTTCGAAAATTGTATGTTTCTATTTCAACGTTTTATCACAATTTTAACTGCTGCTCCTAGAATCTACTTATTGTGATTGAAGCTTTCATTCATAAACTGCTGTCTATCTGAATATTTCTTCTTATTTAGTTCATCTATGTTGATGTCGATCAAATATTGATGATATTAATCAAAGCAATTCGAATATTTTCAATTCGTAAAATGTGTGAGCGTTCTTAATTCGTGGGTTCAACAATAACTTCATTAATTCAAGAGTTCTACATTATTGTATAATATCACTTAAACGTCTTTTCTGACATCACATAATTTCGGGCTTCTTTGAATCGAGCGTAGACAATGAGAATATATTAGACGTGACTTAGATATTATTTCAATACTTGATTTTAATGAAGAGCAAATGAGTAATTTAACTATATAATGAACTATCAAACGTTCTCAACATCGTGTGACTGCAGTTTCGGACCTACGTAACATCTCAGATATATAATGTATATATTATATGACTAATACAAAGTAGTTATATCTGTTTTCCCGGTTAAAATGTATCTTCTTCATAATCTGAAACAAAATATCTGGGGTGCATAAGTAATTATTTCAAAGCTTTACAAATCGAAAAGTAGAGCATAAAGATTTGCGTAAAGCCTAAAATTATAAATTTATATTGTTCGTTCGAAGATGTTCAAATCATAGAGATACATGGATCTATTAATTCTGGAATATTTACTATTGATTCTAAGTAATATTTCGAGTAGAATGATATGCATATCTGGTGACCAATCTTCTTTGAATCCAATTTTCAATGATATACCTGTTTGACTTATGTACAGAGTGGTCCAAATTGGACACTTTTGATAGGAAACACCTATTTCTAGAGGAGTTAGAGAAAAACTAGCCTACATACTACGAGATCGATTTTTGTGAGAAAATGAATGCCGAAAACCGCACATTGATATCTTGACTTGTTCGAAAGATACAAGGTGTTTTTCAATTTTGTGCATTTCTGACCCAACACCGTAACTTGTTTATTTTTGAATATTTCTTGTTTCTGTGAAAACATTCTTCAGGCACTTTTTTGAAAGGAATCCAATGGTGTTCCTAGTTTTTTATTAAAAAATATGGTTTTGAAGCTATAACATAAACTTGTAATTTTTCTTATGGACCACCCTATATTTTTTTTCATATTCGTGTTTGAAATGAAATTCTCTTTTCAAATATATATAAAAGTTGCTACTTCTCTTTGAAAACTTTCATTTTGTGGCTGTTTTCGAATTATTTTAGATGAATTTTCAAAATCTGGGTAGCCATGCCTAAATACGAAAGAAAATAGTTCTACATGACAGCTGTTAAAAAGAATAATTAGTGCCTATTTTGTAATAACGCATAAATTTAATTAAAAAATAGAATAACAAGAACAACAATATTTTCAAACTATTTTCAACATGTGTTCGAATTGAGCACCATTTAAATCAAAACATAATTGACTTCGCTTCCTAACATTTTTGAGAGCATTAATCAATTCTATCGCAGGTATTGAACGAAAGGCATGCCGCACTGCTACTTCCAACGCTTCTCGGGAATCAGGATGGCGTTTATATGTGAGGTCCTTTATTCTTACCCAGAGGTAAAAATCTGGAGGCGTAAGATCGAGGGATCTTGCCGCCCAATGAACAGGACCCCGGTTGCCAAGCAAATTATTGTCCATAAATATTTCATTTAAAAACGCCGTTATGATGTGTGCGTTATGACAAGGTGCCCCGTCTTGTTGGAAGTATATGTCTCCAATTTGTTGTTATGGCAAATCATCTATTATTAGTTCAACAAATTCCCGCAATATTTCCAAATATCGCGCTGCCGTAAGGTTACCCTCATATATATAGGGACCGATAAACCCTTCCTCTAAAAATACCGACCCAAACATTGAAACTGTATCGGCCTTGATTTTGTGTCTCCACTATAATATGTGTATTTTCTAAAGACCAATTGTAGGAATTGTATCTATTAAAAATTACCAGAGCTGCTAACGCATGCTTCATCAGTCCATATGATATTCTGTCCAAAGTTTGGGTTTTCAGCACATTTTCCTAAATACCATTGGCAAAATTCGAGTCGGAATTGTGGGTCATTTGGTAGTAACTTGTGAACTTTTCTTACTCTATACGGTTTGAATTTATTTTTTTTAGAATTCGCATTGTTGTAGTCTTTGGAATACCTGTATTCAACTGCATTTTGCGAAGTGAAATATTGGGTTGGTTTTGTATTGCCCCCAAAACCGTTATTTTTTCTAACTCTCTATCTCTATCCCTGGCTTCGTAAACTTTTGTCCATGGTTTTGAAAAAGAACCGTAATTAACTAGGTTTTGCTGCAATCTAGTGAACATATCCCGAAACGGTTGTCTCCTTTCAGGATATCGGTCAAAGTAAAGATTGCTGGCAGCCTGAGCATCTTCACGTGATTCCCAATAACACTTTAGCATATCGTAATTTTCATACATTTTGAATTAACAGGCAGATAAGTATTCTAGTAAGTTCAAAACTCAGTTCAAAGAAGCACACTAAACTTGTGTAGTAAACTGCATTTAATAATAATTGTTTGACAGTACGCATAGACTGTAGTTGCTGAGGTAATTTGTTTCATATTCAGGCATGGCAACCCAGATTTTGAAAATTCATCTAAAATAATTCGACAACAGCCACAAAATGAATGTTTTCAAAGAGAAGTAGCAACTATTATATATATTTGAAAAGAGAATTTCATTTCAAACACGAATATGTAAAAAAATATAGGGTGGTCCATAAGAAAAAATACAAGTTTAAGTTATAGATTCAATACCATATTTTTTAATGAAAAACTAGGAACACTATTGGATTCCTTTCAAAAAAGTGCCTGAAGAATGTTTTCACAGAAACAAGAAATATTCAAAAATAAACAAGTTACGGGGTTGGGTCAGAAATGTAAAAAATTGAAAAACACCTTGTATCTTTCGAACAAGTCAAGATATCAATGTGCGGTTTTCGGCATTCATTTTCTCACGAAAATCGACCTCGTAGCATGTAGGCTAGTTTTTCTCTAACTCCTTTAGAAATAGGTGATTCCTATCAAAAGTGTCCAATTTGGACCACTCTGTACATAGCGTTTTGTAGGTAGGTACATATTGTGATATTGATATTACTTTTGATAAAGGTTTTTAAATTTTGCTCTGCTTTACCAAAGAGTGTAAGACCTATTGTTCATTTTTCTGTTCTAGACATACGGTTTTCAAAACATTCGGCCTTCTTTTCAATTGCCTGCTTTTTTTAGGGATAGAACTCATAATTTTTTTTTTGCATAGTAGGTGTACAACTCAGAAGGATCTGATCAGTAAAATAATAATATATAAAACAAGAAACATAATTTAAAATTGAAAACGAAATAAAAGCTGTTGTTCCTTCCCAAGAGAAAAAAATGAGAATGCTCGCTTCACAAACGCTACCTTAACGGTAAAAGATATGTATATGCTTCATGTAGGAAAGTTCTAGAACTGAAAAACGCCTATAAAAAGTCCGTAGCTACATATATCGCTATGTTAAGATTAATACACAAATTTATTTCCACGCGAGCGTCGCCGTGGGTACAGCTAGTATTTTATTTATTTTGTAGTAACCTTACTATATTAGATTTATTCCGTCGCGCACTTTTTTATAAACCTTTTTGAGTTCTTCAACTTTTTCATAGAAAACATACCTGGATCTATTTTTCGGTGAGGCAGCTTTCGTTGAAAATGCATTCGATTAACCTCGCCATATATGTAGATATATGTCGCCGTGGACTTTCTTATACTTTTTTTTGGGTTCTGCAACTTTTAATTTTTATTTTCAAATTAACCCGCATCAACCATTTAGATTATTAGCGTGGTACTGTATAGTAATTTTATACATTGCAAAATATAATGATAGATTTCAGAAAGTTACTAGTTATGAATGTTTTATAGACTGAGGATAGTTCGCGCCAAAGGTTCTGTGTATACTCGTGAATAATGAGCTTCATGTGTGTATGTGTAATTTTTGGTTTGATATTTGAGGCAGACACCATCGTTTTCTATAGGAAGTATTCAAATATTTTTTACCGTTGAGGTAGTGTTCGTAAAAAAACGCATTCGGTAGACCGTTTTGTCCTGAAGTTTAGTTTCAAAAGTGATACCCATAAAAAGGACTTCCATTTTAACTGGATAATATATTGCCTATGTCCTGAAAGTACACTCTGATGTATATCATATATATATATATATATATATATATATATATATATATATATATATATATATATATATATATATATATATATGATATATATATATATATATATATATATATATATATATATATATATATATATATATTTATATATATATATATATATATATATGTGTGTGTGTGTGTGTGTGTCAGAAAGAAGGAAAACTATATACTTAATTAAAGCTGCAACAGCAGGATTTCTAGCTCAATCGGAGATATATGCAGTTTATATAATTGGATGCCCAGTTTATAGAACTTCAGATTTTATTAATTCTTTCAGATAAATTTTATTGAGTAAAACTATTAGAATCCGTATTCCGTGAAAGATGAAAATTGAGAACTTTAATTATATTTGTTTATATTATACTGCAAAATAACCCATATTTCCCACGGTTTATGACAATACATTATCATTTGTATGTTTTGTCGAATGCCACCCAATATTTTTCTTCCATAATTAATTATTCCTTGGCGCATAGCATCATTATTATTATTATGATAATTTGAGTGCATGGAAACAACGCTTCTATACGCGTGTTGCCTTAACGTATTCAGCTACGTTACTAGAAACGTCAAACTCGAAACAACTTCGAAGTGAGTCGGTTGATTTAAGTCCGTGACTCGACATAACTCGTGAGCTTCAGGCAGATAACTTTCAATTATATTGCGGTGTACACGCGTGTTCCCGTTTCCATTTATTTTTCGCCGATATGTTGTGAAGTGGAAATGTATTTCGTTTTTGAAAATTTCATCGCTGTGTTTTCACCAAATGGACTGAATGTGCTTCTGTTCTCCTTACTTAATTGATTGTGCAGAATTCAAAATTGCGGGGGAAATTGAAATGGGTCTATATGAAGGTAGGTAATCATTTGGGTTTCAAAATTTTTATTACACTGTACACAGCGTACCCAATGTGTTACGTACGTATATTACATACGAAAGTTTTCACAGATAAAAGCATTATCAACAACCAAAGCTAATAGTGAACCAGTCGATATAACGAGTTTGACAGAACTGCATCAATTATACTGATATGGAATTCACTTTATCGTTGAAATAAGTGTAGAAATTGAAGGAATATCCTTCCTGGTATTTTGTTGTACAGACAATAACTTACAGGGAAACTTATATTAGTGCATAAATTCAAAAGCGCCACTGATACCTTATGTCCTGTCTGGAATAACATTTAAACATGTCTTTATTATTTGGAAATTGAACGTAATAAATACGAGATCGAAGCCTTCTCGAAAATTAATTTTTTTCGCGTACTCATGGAATATGTTCAAAATAGAAGAAATGGAAAATCGCTTGACAAAATACTAATTTGTAGATGTGAAGATATCAAAGCTTCTGAATTTGATTTTGCTTTCGAATACATGAAATAAATGAATGAATGTGGTAAACTGTCAGTTTTTAATTGTGGTATTCTAACCTAAAATTAATTTGCGAGATTTTGGGATATGATGTATTTTTCATTTTGTGATGATGTTGCCTAATTATTGGTACCATTTGAAATATTAATTTATATTTATATTGAATTTCCAAATTAATATTGTTGCAATATTTCGAAATAACTTCTATCTGAATCGATTTCACCATTAAGGCCGCTCTCGATTTAGCAGTAAACAAAATAACTCTATTTGATTGAACTGTGGAAAAAACGATGATAACTAAGCTACCTAATACGAGCAATAATTTCAGAATATAGATAAATACTGTGAAATATACAGGCAGGAATATTAAGAGGTTTAGAGATAAAACCAGATATCAAAAATTGTATGCAGCCTATTTGGATATTAAGTATATAGCTATACCGCTAAAGAAATCTTCAGTGGAAATACCTCTAGTTTCGAATGAACCTCAGAAAACAACCACTGGTTGTACAAAATTGACGAAGATTTCCTGATAGGATTTAATAATTTTATTAAAGCAAATCAAGTAGGGTATATATAGAGGTTTAAATAATAAAACAAGACTCATTTGCAATAATTTTCTGTTAACATTTATTAACAATTGAGTACTCTCTTAAATTCAAGAATTGTTTTCTCAATTCATTTTTTCCCTATTGAAGGAAACCCTCGGAAAGGGGGCCCATTGAGGTCCGTGTGACTGCCGAAATAACGATGAAGGTCGTAGGCAGGACTCCGTTCCGATCGTTTGAATTAAGCGTTCAAAGTTTTGAGGTTTCGCCGATTTGCTAAAAAACTACGCTATTTCACGCGCCTGCAAGTCAACATCGCATCGATATAGTCAGGATTCAGGAGGTTTTCAGCTCAACAGACATTTGGAATAGTTTGAATGGCTTCACGGGAGGTCGCAAATCTTCTCTAGCCGAAGGACCGTTGAGCACCCGGTCCCAGTTCGGAAGTGAATAGGGAGCTACCATACGCGTAACGATATGAAATGACAAATCATATCAAGTTTTAGTAATTTTTCATATATTCAATGTAAATAATTTTGAATTATATAACTAATTATATAGTTGTGCAGTCTGAGATACAGGATTATTCAAGGGCACATGTGTAAATCGTTATTATTTGATGTTCATCATGATTATGTATGTACATCCCATGATGGTCCAAACACTTTATTTCATTGTTGTAACCATCTTATTGTGAATTCAAAAAAATTATTTATTTGAGTGTGTATATATATATATATATATATATATATATATATATATATATATATATTATATTATATATATATATATATATATATATATATATATATATATATATATATATATATACATGTATATATATAATATATATATATATATATATATATATATATATATATTTAGATGAATACTAATGTCGGTGTGGCCAATCCAACCAAAATAATTACAAGCAGCTGGCACTTCCACTTATACCGGAAGTCGATACCAACTTGATTATTTCAAATAGAATACCCTATATATTTTAGGGTTTTTATTTTATTAGAAATTCATGAATTGTTGTAATCATTTCATCAAAATAGCCATGATTATAAACAATCAGTCATTATCTTATGACAAAAAATGCCAGCACGTTTAAATTATACCCACCAAGACTTTTTAAATTTGTTTATTATTTATGGAGAATGTAATAAAGTAATATCAAGAACTTGCAGCACATTTGCTACTCGATATCCAGAAAAACAGAAACCGTCACCAAACACTGCAAAACGCATACTGAAACTTATATTTTAATAAGATTCTGTGAATTGAATCCTTGCATAGTCCCGATTACAGAGCAGCTTGTCTTAATGAAATCGTTGGAAAAGCATGAAAATATCCCAGAATGACTATTTCTATGTTTTCGTCATCAAAAATAGGCTTTCTTCTTTGAATTTTTGCCTTGACAGAGCCATAATTAAATAAAATTTTCCAGTATGCGTTTTACAGTGTTTGGTGACGGTTTCTGTTTTTCTGGATATCAAGTAGCAAATGTGCTGCAACTTCTTGATATTACTTCACTAAATTCTTCATAAATAATAAACAAATTTAAAAAGTCTTCGTGGGTATAATTTAAACGTGCTGGCATTGTTTGACATAAGATAATGACTGATTGTTTCTGATCATAGCTATTTTGATGAAATGATTACAACAATTCATGAATTTCTGATAAAATCACAGATATTTCAAAAAGTTGTAACCTTAACCCTCACAATGCTTATATTAGAAAAAAGGGAATTCAATTTTACACAACTTCACGTAAAAAAATACAGGGTGTTCCATTTGACCTAAACAAGTTTTCGCGGTTTGAAGTTGACGAAATGTAACGCGAAAAACGGAACACTTAATATGATATTATTGAATTAATTTCAGTTGCAAAACGAAGTTTGCGTTTGTGTTCTTTTCATGTGACAAAAAGCAAATGAGTATCTTTCACAGGAAGAAAGTTATACCGGTTCTTTTAAACCGTTGCATCTGTCAAATTTTCTATAAAATGTCAAATATCTCTGAAACGGCTAGGTTTAGCCATAGGGTATGTTTCACATTTTCGACTCAGAATTTTATGCTCTTTTCGAAAACCCTAAAATATATAGGGTGTTCCATTTGAAATAAGCAAGTTGGTATCGACTTCCGGTATAAGCAGAAGTGCCAGCTGCTTGAAATTATTTTGGTTGGATTGACCACACCGACATTAGTAATCATCTAAATTTTCAAAATTTTCTGATCCGTACTTTGTTCTATATCGATCGGTTCATTTCCCGGTGCGACACCCTGTATATATATATATATATATATATATATATATATATATATATATATATATATATATATATATATATGTATATATATGTTTGATTCTAATTATTTTGTTTGGTATTGCAAAAATGTTTCGACAAATAACTGCCATAACAATTTCGGAAGTAGAACGTAAACAGAAAAATTGAGCTCATGAACTCTAGAAGATAAGAACCTCTATTACGAATTTCCAGCTCAAGCGATAAATTCTTTGCTTAGGTCTTGGCCTTTCTTATGATTTGCCACCCTTGGTCGTCCGAATCTTCTGTGGCGTACGATTTTTTCTTCTCGTGGATGAAATGCACTAGGGAAATTACATTTTATAATGTCGTTTTTGGGATCATAAGATCGGGCATATGCTCTAGGTGGGCGGAAATAGATTGGGTTTTCCGGAAGGTTACTCAGATTGGCATCAGAGTTCGAAAATCTACCCCACACATTTTTTTCTGTCATTTTGGCCGAATTTCTCCCATATATGAAATAATTTTGGAAGAATAAGAGATTATGGGGAGATTAATGATAATAGGGGTGAGACATTTCTGTCAGGCATGTCAAGGAGTGATAAGACACAATCGAATGTCCGATATTTTTTCGTTATCTCAACTGGATCACTTCGGGTTGTACACACTGAAAATAAATAAGAAGAGAAAAAAAATTTGGACTGAGAATTCTCCATTTCGTACACAAATCTCCGAATATAAATATTTCTTTGATCAAAAAGTACTGATTCATAATCATTTATGAATGCTCTTCCTTGTGTATCTAATTTTTAAATGGAGATAATGTTTAAATAAGTGATGGTCGAAGACAGCTAGAATTGATTGTATTGATTTTTTTATGAACCGAAAATAATACTTCATTATAAATATTGAAAACCAACAAACGAATTTTAGTGAAGAAGAAATGCGTATGATTTTCTCAAGTAGGTATATTCTATTCTTGAGTATTTCGAGTTTTCTAATTTCATCATAAAATTAAATTATCATAGCGAGCCCTTTTCATATTAAAAACTTAAAAACTGAAATCAAACATTATTTAACGAAAAAATTATATCTAGAATATAAACATAGAAGTTTTCAAGTTTTGCTTTCCTTGTATCATATTTTTTATCATATCATATTTTCAATATGACAGGGTTATTCACCAAATAGAAAAAATTTTTTACAAGTAGTTATCATTTTTTATTTTCAAAATCATCATAAATTTCAAATTTTTGGTTTTATATACCTATTAATATACTTCTAATGGACAAATAATATGACTGTCATAGAGGAATATAAATCAGTTATTTATTCTAGGAAGTAACATATTAGTCTGAGTTTTCCTGTTATTGATTTGTTAAATTTCTTCATGTTAATAATAGTAACAATTATTTCAGTCTTCAGAGCATATCGTTTTCAGAAACGTTATTCCTACTGTTTTCGAATAATAAACATGAAACCTACAATATTTCTATGAAACCAAAATAAATAAGATAGGGAGCGTTCAAGTATTACGTAACGCAATTTGGGGGGTGAGGGGGTCTTGCAAAACGTTACGATGCGTTACATGGGCGGGAGGGGGGTTCGAACAACGCGTTACGTAACATTTTTTTCTTATTGAAATAAAAAAAGGGAACTTAAATCACCCAAGTTGGGAACCCTTTTCATTCATGTTTTACGGGGAATCCCTCGATTGTATCCGTCAGTTTTATTCTGTTCTCCCAAGTTGGCAACCCTATCCGTTAATGTTTTATGGGATACCTCGACTGTATTCGTCGTAATTTTTTTTGTTCCCGTTGTCAGTTTTGGTTTAGTGTTTTAAACACGTAATACACAGAAGCACATTGCTGTAGCCAGTGTTGTAGAAGTGAGTTCATACTGTAATGTTCTCAAAAGAGGGAGATTTGCATCATCAGCTGTTTTTGCCCTAGAAAAGCTCTCATGCTGACTTGTGTGCCAAGTGTGCCAAGTGTGCCATAAACTGCCAACGAAATTTTAAAAATGGCTAAAGAAAAACTAAAACTGGTATAGCGCTCACGTCCGTGACTCAAAATATTTTTTGCAAGTAATTAAATGCGCTTACAAATCCTGCTGTTCCATCTTGAGGAGTGCATTGAAATCATTCTTTCCGAATAATACTTTCTTGCCGCCAACCTGCCGATGCCAAATCCTTTATACCTCAAGCAAGCTCTCGGTACCTAGTCAGCTAAACAAATAATCATGCAAGTTTTCACTACTTCTTGTGAGGTTGCCCGTTGATCTGTCGTCTCCTCAAGCAGATGCCGTGTGATTTCTTTTGATCATCAGTACAATTAATATATATATATATATATATATATATATATATATATATATATATATATATATATATATATATATATATATATATATATATATATATATAGTAATTGTACTGATGGTCAAAAGAAATCGCATATATATCATAAAAAGTCATGAAACGAAAAAATATCTTGGTCCTAGGTCCAACTTTGATAATCGCACCGATTTTAATAAGCAGGTTCCCAAAGTGAAAATCTGCTAATAAGCTGCAATCTAATAATGCTTGAGAAAAATAATGGTGGCTGAAGCTAAAAGTCAGGAAAACGGCATAATTAAATGAAGATTAGCAATAGAAGTTTATTAGGACGAATTTGAGCCCATTTCAACATTTTACATTATGTATGATTATTTATTAAAAAACAATAAAATAAAAAATACAAGCATGTATTGCGAGTGAGAATACTCTTTGTTTTGTTTTTTATTAACGAAAACGCCATTTAAACAATAACATAGGTAGGTATTTTAGGGACTTCAAAAATTGCGTTACGTAATACTTGAACGCCCCCATATGAGAATTCAATTGAAAATTCTTGTGTTTATGGGATTTACACAAATCTATTTCATTTTGATGCACGTTTCTTCACTGCTTTTTCTAGGGATCAATCACAAAGTAATACATTTCTATACATTTTTAAAAAATTAGTGTATTTTATTTAGGTTCTTATTGCCATCGATTAACATCTAGAAACGGCCTCTGTTAGTCAATTATAATTAACCTACTCAAAATAATATAAATAGGTAATTATGAAGTGTCTAAAATTCTCGAATATTCTTCGAATCAAAATATCAAAAAAGTTATTCAAACGATTATATGAATACACTGTTTATAACATGAACAACTTGAATATCATTAAGTTGGTTTGCCATTGCTGTAATATGCTTCCTCCTCAAGGAATTAATGACTTTTTTCATTGATTTTTTGTATATTGTCTCAGACAAAAAACCAAATAATTAATATATATATAAAAAGCGAAGGTCAATAGTGTTTTTTTAATAGTTAGAAATAGCCGATGACGACAGCAAATATGAAACAATAACAGAGAATTAAATGCACAATTATGTTAGATAATTCGAAATTGATAATATAGTTATGTGACATTCAATAAAGAACAAAAAGTATATAAATATATATATATATATATATATATATATATATATATATATATATATATATATATATATATATATATATATATATATATATATATATATATATATATATATATATATATATATATATATATATATATATATATATATATATATATATATATATATATATATATATATATATATATATATATATATATATATATATATATATATATATATATATATATATGTATGTATATATATATATATACAGTGCGATCCGCATATAATGGACTCGAGCGGACAAAGAGATATAGTTCATTATATCCGAGTGTTCATCTTATGAGAATCAAACAACACATGATAAGAGAACTACATTTAATTGCTAAATATGGTTTACAAAATATTATTTCTTAAAAAAATCAGTTATTTTACTTTGAACAGAGTGTTTTTTCAAAAAATTGTTCTGCAAAATAAGTTTAACTTTATTTAATTTTGAAAACATTTCTCTGCTGTTTTCTTGCTGGAGGAAATAGCATATTTTTGAAAAGTTCAGAGACAAATACGACGCAACGTACCGAATAACATTCACAGAGCTGCAAGCCCCAAACGTCGAAAGGTCGAAAGAATACTGCATAAGTGCATAATATTGCATCAGAACACATCGTGCTAGGGAAATCACCGGGGGAATCACAGAAAAAACTCGCTTATGATAGATTAATTCGGTCCACTACAGGCGAGGTTCCATTATAAACGAGTCCATCTTGTCCGAGTATTTTACACGTGTTTAATCCGGGACTTGAAAATTAGTTCATTACATGCGAGTTTCCATTATAAGCGAGTTCATTATAAATGGATTATACTGTATATATATATATATATATATATATATATATATATGTATATATATATATATATATATATATATATATATATATATATATATACATATATATATATATATATGTATATATATATATATATATATATATATATATATATATATATATATATATATATATATATATATATATATATATATATATATATGATATATATATAATATATGTATGTATATATATATATATATATATATATATATGTATATATATATATATATATAAATATATATATATATATATATATATATATATATATGTTAAATACTGGGATAAATACACACCAATAAGAATAACTATTTAGACCAATTCCGTTTATTGCTCCATACGTTAACAATTTGTTCATACGTTCAAGCATACTCGATGACTCCCTGACTGTTCTCCCGTGCGCAGTAATTCTGTACTGCTTCATTGGTAAGGCGCATGTCCGCTTTCTACCGCTCGTCCGTCCTGACGTAACAAATGATGGGCTGCGTAAAGGGGATCTATAGGGAAACCGTTAACATATATATATATATATATATATATATATATATATATATATATATATATATATATATATATATATATATATCTATATATATATATATATATATTTCTTTATATATATATATATATATATATATATATATCTATATCTATATATATATATATATATATATATATATATATATATATATATATATATATACATTTCTAAATACTATCTCTGAAACGAGTACGGACTAAATTTTCATAAAAAAACCATGGAGGTTAATTTTCGCATTTAAGACACCCACATATGTGAATGTATTTTCAAGACATCATGCTTCTGCGACTGCGAAAATTAACCTCCATGGTTTTTTATGAAAAATTTCAGAGAAGCGTATTTAGAAAAGACACACTTTCGGCGCTGGATTTTGGTGAACTGTTTAGCCGATCGAAATGTGATTCACCCATTCCTTTGAGCCCGCTTTCGGACGTCCAAATTGGCCCCGCGGGCCACGATCCTCACTAATCCCGAAAGTCCAAAATCCCGAACCCAGTTTTAAGTTTAGTATCGACCTTTTTTCTGCTACGGTAGTTGTGGGTGTTTAAAAATAATAATAATTAACTCAATGTATTTGTAACACATATTATGTATGAATTTCTGCTTTCTGCACTTCTTCTCTAGATAAACTTCAACTATGAGAATACTGACATAATGTATATATATATATATATATATATATATATATATATATATATATATATATATATATATATATATATATATATATATATATATATATATATATATATATATATATATATATATATATATATATATATATATATATATATGTGTATATACAGGCCGTTTTTTTAGCTGATCCCACTATTGCTATCTCGGAAACGGAGAGACCTACGGTTAAATTGGAAAAAAGTTTCCAATTTTGGGGAGCAATAATATGCCTTTTTCGGATCTTAAATGTCAATGTTTGTTTTTGAGATATTGGCCAAAAACTAAAATAGTCGAATTTCGTTTTTTGGCTCTTCCGCCTCCATTTCGAATGATATTAGAAAAAGTCAGAAGAGTTTCAATAATGTTTCATTTATTTATTTAATTATTTATTTATTTATTTATTTACCAATTCAGGTTGCAAACAGTACAAAGTACCAAAACAGCATCCACTACTTTTATAAGATAAACTTAACCTACAAACTAAACAATTTATATTCTTAAATAATTAGTACATAATAAACATAAAATGACAAGAACAAACTGAAATTATTCTTAGTCGTCTAAATTCCTAAGAAGTATTGTTTTAGACGGTGCTTATAATATTTTATTGGCAAAACAAAAATATCCAGCTTTAGAAAATTATTATGAAGATTGAACAGTGATTGAAATCTACAGATTGGAGAGTTCTGTCCTAGGTTAGTTCGATGAAAATCCACTGCAAACAAATCTCTAATTCTTGCGTTGGCCCTTGGTGTTCTTAGATTAATTCTAGATAATAGATCATTAGAATCAATATGATTATTTAATATTTTGTAAAGCATAGATAGATCGGTTATAATTCTTTTGTGTTCAAGTGATACAATTTTAAATTTAGATTTGATATTGGAATAATTGTGATTAACTACCGGTGTATTGCTCTTAAATCCAAGGTATCTTAAGAATCTATTTTGTACACGTTCCAGACGTGTAGTATAAATGTTGTATTTTGGATTCCAGATGACAGAGGGTTTACTATGGACAAACGCATAGTAAAGAGACAAAATGGATTGAGGATTCCTGAAATCTACTGAGTTTCTTTTTATAAATCCCGCCATCCTATTCGATTCAGTTATTACTCTTTCTATATGCGTTTTAAAAGTCCACTTATCATGCAGAGTAACTCCCAGATCTCTAATTTCCATCACCCTTTTCAAATTACTTTTATCAATGGAGTATAGCGACGTGATTTTATTGATATTTTTTGTGAATGAGATATAGAAACATTTAGCGGTATTCAGATAGAGTTTGTTTT